>PVHT020000283.1:582932-695186 GCA_004024745.2 Catagonus wagneri | reverse complement strand
AACATCTCAACAGAAAAGAAAATCACGAACTTGGGGAACAGACTTGTGGTTGCCAAGGGGGCGGGGGAGGGGTGGGAGGGAATGGGGATAACTAGTGCTTTAATGATGGAATAGCAAGGAGCTCCAACTGTAATGCACGGGGAACTATATCTAATTACATGTGACAAATCCATATATGTACATGTAATCGGGTCACCACGCGGTGCAGTTGGAAAATCTGACAGAAATCTATAAACCAGCTATAATGCAAAATAAATAAATAAATAAATAAATAAATAAATAAATGACATATGACGTGGAACAGCGTTTCATACGCTTCATTGCCATCCTTTTTTAACTTCTTTAGCGAGTTGTCTATTCAGGCTGTTTACCCATTTCTTCTTCCTTTTGTAGGGCTGCGCCCACAGCACATGGAGGTTCCCAGGCTACAGGCAGAATCAGAGCTGCGGCTGCTGGCATATACCACAGCCACTGCAACGCAGGATCTGAGCCCTGTCTGCAGCCTAAACCACAGGTCACAGCAATGCCGTATCCTTAACTCTGGGAGCAAGGCCAGGGATCAAACCTGCATCCTCATGGATAACAAGTCAGATTCACTTCTGTTGAGCCACAATGGGAACTCCACCCACTTTTTAATCAGGTTGTTTTCTTATTTTGTACTTTAAGAGTTCTTTGCTTATTTTGGATATAACAGTCCATTATCAGACATGTCTTTTGCTAATATTTTCTTCCAGTCTGTGGCTTGTCTTCTCATTCTCTTAACATATTTTTTTTACTCTTCACAGTGCATAACTGTTTAATGTTAACAAAGTTTCGATTACAAACTATTTCTTTCATGAATCATGCCTTTGGTGTTGTACTTAAAAAGTCATCACCACACCCAAGGTCAGCTACATTTTCTCTTATGTTATCTTCCAGGAAATTTATAGTTTTGCCTTTTACAATTAGGTCTGTGATTCATTTTGAGTTCATTTTAGTGAAGTGTGTACAGACTGCCAAGACCATTCTTTCCATGTGCGTGTCCAGATGTTCCAGCACCATTTGTTGAAAAAAACTATTTTTGATTCAATGTAGTGCCTTGGCTCCTTTGTCAAAGATCAGTTGACTCTATTTATGTGCGTTAATTCTAGACTCTCTATTCTGTTCCATTGATCTACATGTCTATTCTTTCTGATCTACGTTTTTATTCTTTCACCGACACCACAATGTCTTGATTAATGTAGCTTTATAGTAAATCTTGATGTGGATACTGTCAGTCCTCTGACACCACAAGGGTCTGGTAGAGCCCCTGGAGGTAAAACTCACAGATGCTCGGATCACACTCTCCCCACCCCGGCCCCCAGACCCCTTAAAGAGTCTTTTTGGAGTTTTTAACTCTTGGAGGGACTCTGAGCCTCCAGCAATTTCTCAATTACAAGTTGGGGTTTTCCTACCCCAGCACTGGTTCCTACAGGGGTTTCCACTCCGGTAAGTTGTGATTCTCTATTTTCACCTGTCAGTCTCTGTATTCCAGGGAGCAGCTATTTATCCCATGATCTCACTTCTCTGACAGATCTGAGAAAAGTTGCTTTTCAGTTTGTTCAGCTTTTTCCTTGTTGTTAGGACAGAATGACAACCCCTAAGCTTTTTAAATGCCAGACTAGAAACTAGAAGTCTGCTGGGTTTGGGTTTTTGTCTTTTTTGTTTGTTTGTTTTTTAAGGCTGAACCTGTGGCATATCAAAGTCCCCAGGCCAGGGATTGAATCCACACTGCAGCTGCAACCCAAAGCCATGGCTGTGGTAATGTCAGACCCTTTAACCCAATGCACCAGGCCAGGGATCGAACCTGCACTTCAGCAGTGACCCGAGCTACTGCAGTCACATTCTTAACCCACTGTGCCATGACAGGAACCCCCATGGAAGTCTGCTGTTATTTTTAATCTCAATTCTTAGTGATCTATGACAAGGATTGTTGGAATTAAAGAAGCAATACTGTTCTGAGCAGATCTAAATGAGCAGCTACCATACATACAAATGGTATTACTGGCAAAAAGCCACTGATTTCCAGTAGTTGTCTTAAAATTCTAAAACTATTTCAGTGGCAATAAGTTTTACGGTAAACTTTTCTTAAGTTTCCATATTCTTCGCTTCTCTTTCCAAGCCTTGCTTTCTCTGTCACTACTACTTTATTGAATGCTTTCCACTGAATCATCCTTTTTCGTACAGCCCTGACACCCACAGAGAACAATGCTATCAGAAGCGATGTGTAGTTTAATACAAAGTAGACAAATATCTAAGTAATATTGGGCTCTCCAAGTGCAGACCCCTTTATGACTGGTGAGACACTGGTTACAGATGCAGCGAGGTCTTTCCTTACTCTACTTCTAGATCCAGAGAGATAGTTAAGAACACAAGCTCTGGAGCCAGACTGCTTACATTCAAATCCCAGCTCAACACGTAGCAGCAACTGGGCTGAGTTCTTTAGTCTCTTTACATCTTAACTACTTGAGAATCATAATATTACATGTATAACAGGTTTTGCAAAAATTTAAATGAGTTAACTTTATAAAGCTTCTAGAACAGTGTCTGGCACATAGCTAGTACTATATAGGGTTAACTTTGGTGAGACCTTTCTAACAAGCCATACCACAGCCATGGGATTCTGGTAGAGTTTGGAAGGAGGTGCAATAATGCTTGAGATAGTGATTCCTTAGCCCTTAGTGTGATCAAGATGTTCGCAGGCCAGTCACCTCTGGCCAAAAGCAACCAGCTATGCCATTAAAATAATTCTAAATTCCTATGCTGGTCAGGATGTGAAAGGGGATCAAGAAGCACTGCATTTTTCTGTTTCCCTTAAGGATAGTATACATTACTATAGACCCATAATATCTTTTCTATTCTATTTCATTTTACTGTAAAGGAAATATCCTGGGAAATAGCCTCTGACTTTTTCATTTAACACACCATTACTAGAGAGGCTGTTTTGATTACCCAACCATGCTTTGAAATGCTGAATAATTTTACACTGAACTATATGTTGCTTCCTTAGGGTTTGGATTTCTGTGTGGGAATAGCACTCAAATTAATCACGGGTCATTTTGACCAGACTTTGGAGCACTTATATTTATTCCAAATAATTCTTCTTCTGTCTGCACCCTAAAGCAGCCTGTACCTGGTAAATGCTGCTGTCCATCAACTGGGAAGAATGAACTTGGACTCCTCCAAGAATCAGGGGATACACACTTTGGATGTGTCAGGCTGCAAGGTAACATCCTAGGTCCTGAGTGAAGTCCAAGACCTCTGGCAAAGTGTCCTTCTCTAGTGGAACTGCCCACAGTCTCCCTTCAGAATAACCATGGGACCCCATTAACAACAACATAAATGCAGCACACTGCTTTCACACTGCTTAGCCATTTTCCTCAGTATTACAGTGTTATAAATATACAGGGAAGCCGTACCGGGTTGAAATTTTTCTGTGATTTATCCCTAATGTTCCAGAGAAGGAAATAAGTTTTAAGCTTTTTTTTTTTTTCAACTTGTAATTGTTTTAATTACATATGTAAATATCACACATGTATGTGCATAAACTGTATCACTAGGACCTTGCAGCTCTATAAATTATTTTTATTCAGATCATGTTCTAGTTTATGGGCAACTACACCAGACAGGAATGGAATCTTTTATACTTGGAAGTAGCCTACGAATGTGCCCAGTACTGTCATGTTGTTTAGCAACTGTTACTGTCATTTTTGAAAAAGTGAAGGAGAGAAGACATTCCCATTAAAGGGAACGATAGCGTGGAAGCAGTGTGTCAGGAAGAAATTTTCCTCTGCTCTTCTAGGTTCTTCTGACTAGTATAAGAATTAAATTGACATGAAGCTGTTTAACAGAAGAAAATCAAACAAAACTTGAATAACATGTGTATATGGGAGACACCCAGGAAAACTGAGTAACTCACCAAAATGGCCAAAACCCTCACCCAAAATACCATCTTAGCTAAAAACGAAAGGGGAAGTTGGGGGTAATGCTTTGGGACTTCAAAGGAGAGGAAGGCAATTTACAAAAACCAGGTGATCCGTAAACATATGTTTGCTGGGCAGACAGAGACAATTTTCACAGAAAGAAAATTTTAACAAACTTTGCTAGGTTGCTCCCTGTCTACATACCTAGTTCACACTCTAGTTACTCTGGTAACAGCTCCCTTCCTAGAACAGGTCCTCTATCTACATTCTTGCAGGCAGCTGGAGGAAGGTCAAAGCCTCCTCAGTCTTTTGGGCCTCCACTGTTTCCAGCTTGAAATAACCCACTAGCCAAAGAGACATATAGGGGTGGCAAATTTTTCTCCCCTTCAAGTGATTTCTAAATTTTGTTGTTGCTATTGTTATAGGAAGAATGCACTGAAAAGTTCCAGAGTTACTTGGTAAACACAAAACAAAACAGACTTTTTTAAAATAGAAAATATTATATAAGATGGGTAATTCAAAGTCAATTCAACCTAACTCCATCTGAAAAGATTTAGGTTCTGCTTTGGTACTGATTTTGTGTCCTTTTTCGGGATCTCCATTTCCTTATCTGTAACAGTAGGATATGGAATAAATGGGACTCCGATGCCATCTAGAAAGACAGGAATAAGATCAAAAAGATACATGCACCTCTATGGTCATAGCAGCACTTTTCACAGTAGCCAAGACAAGGAAACAACCTAAATGTCCATTGACAGACGAACAGATTAAAAAGATGTGGTACACATACACAATGGAATACTACTCAGCCGCAAAAGAACACAATAATGCCATTTGCAGCAACATGGATACAACTAGAGATTCTCACACTAAGTAAAGTCAGAAAGAGAAAGATAAATACTACATGATATCACGTATGTGGAATCTAAAATATGGCACATATGAACTGATCTACAAAACAGAAACAGACTCACAGACATAGAGAACAAACCTGTGGCTGCCAAGGGGGGAGGGAGTGGGATGGACTGGGAGTTTGGGGTTGGTAGATGCAAACTATTACATTTAGAATGGACAAGTAATGAGGTCCTACTGTACAGCACAGGGAACTAAATCTAGTCTCTTAGGACAGACTGTGATGGAAGATAACATTTAAAAAGAATGTGTATGTGTGTATATATACACGTGTGTGTGAATTACTGGGTCACTATACTGTACAGCAGAAATTGATACAACACTGTAAATCAACTATAATTAAAAAAAGAAAAAGATCTTTCTGATTTTAGTATTTTATGTCTAAACACTCCAAGAGGTTTATGCCTAAACACACTAACATATTCATCAGAAAGGAAAACCTTCAGGGAAACATTTCTGGTCTTCTTTCAAGGCTTTGTCTACGTAATGACACCAAAGCACATCAACACATATTAAAGAATAGAGTCTTTATATTGGAGTTTGTATTAGAAGTTGAAATATTTTGTCTCAGACTTAGCCTGGCCTATAAACTTCAGTATTTTTTAATCACGTTACCAGAATGTTTTATTTATAGGTTAATAATATTTTTGGCTCATAGCTTGTACAGTGTTTAGTTAGCATCCAAGACCAACAAATAGAGGCAGCAAGTGAAAACTACAAGCCAGCTTCACCTGTACCACTTTTTACTAAAGAGAACTGGTAAGTACATAACACCTAAATTGATTCATAAAGTTTTTCTCATCTTTTCCTTCATGATGTTGGCTTTCTGGTCTTCAAAATGAAGAGGTTAATGAGTCCTTTATTCCTTATATTATCCATTGATTGCAAGATTCTGTATCTTTAGAAGACAATGTGAAAAATTTCAAAAGTACTCTCGCTCTTCCAGAAACTAACCGAACCAACAGAATTCTCATGTTAGTAACTTGTGTATGGCATCTGGAAAAACAACAAATCTATAACGGCTTCTAGTAATGACTGACCAGGTGATTACAACCAACTACCCCACTCAAGCAGGAAAACAACACTAACAAAGCCCCTTGTGCACTGTTGGTGCAGCTACTATGGAAAAGTGCAGGCAGTTTCTCAAAATATGAGAACTGGAATTACTGCATCATCAATCAAATCTACTTCTGGGCATATATGCAAAAGAATTGGAAGCAGGGCCTTGAAGAAAGAGCTGTACACCCGTGATACAACAGGAAATATATCTTTGATCTTTGTCTCTGGTTCCTTCTAATATCCCAAGGAGTTGTGTACGGGATAAAGTCTCTTTTGTATGCTAATGAGATGCCTAAAGGTCAGAGGTTCCTTGTAGTTTCAAGAAAGGGAGCTGAAAGGCCAAACCCTGACTAGAGGGTTGGAACTTTTCAGTCCTATTTTCTCCCCACCTCCAGGGGAGAAATTGAGTTCAATCGCCAATGACCTAAGGTTTAATCAATCATGTCTATGTAAGGAAACGTCCATAAAACCCTCAAACAAAGGAATTCCCAACTGCACTGAGGTCCTGGGTCAGTGGCATGACCATAGAGGGCATGGAAGCTCTGTGCCCGTGCCCCAAACCTTGTACCTTGCCCTATGCGCCTCTTCCATTTGGCTGTTCCTGAGCTGTATCCCTTTATAATATCCTAGTGAATCTAAATAAGGTGTTTTTCTGGGTTCTGTGAGCTATTCTAGCAAAGTACAGAACCTGGGAAGGAAGCCGTTGGAATCCCTGAATACATTTCTGGACAAGCCAAATGTGGGTAGCCTGGGCCTCCTGCTCATGGCTGGCATCTGAAGTGGGAATATCCTCGCAGGACTGAACTGCTCAGTTTGTGGTAATAACCACACAAGACCTTATGGGGCCTTCCCAGTAGGCACTCCCCCACTTCCTCTGCTTTAGCTCCTCTCTGAAGTATCTGGATAACTGCATCTGATTTACATTTCCTGAGTTGTTTTACAGATGTGAAAAGCCCCACCAAATGGACATGTTAACTACTTAATGAGCACACAACCCCCAGGCCTCCTGGGGCCTAAGGATTGATATATTAATCCCTGTGATACTGGTCTGTTACCTTACCATCAGCCAGTCAGAGAACTGTGCATGAGCTGATCACACACCTTCCAACCCCCTCTCCCCAAATCTGGCCTTTAAAAATGCTCTGCTGAAGCCCTTGGGGAGCTTGGGACTTTGGGAGCAAGAGCCACCCGTCTCCTTGCACAGCCCCGCAGTAATGTCTCTGACATGTCAGTACTGTTTGCCCTCACCGTGCGTCAAGCGCACGAACTTGTGTTCAGTAACAGTGGAGTCTGCACTTAATTATCAGTGGTTAATGTCAGAATTGAACTAAATTGTCAGATACCCAGTTGGAGTCAGAAAATCAGAGTTGGAGAACTGGTGTAGGAAAGACACCACACATTTGATGTTAGGGAAATCAACCCCACAGCCATGTTCATAGTAGCACTATTTGCAATAACCAAAAGGTAGAAGCAATTCCCATGTTCAACAACAAATGAATGGATGAACAAAATGTGGCATAAACATACGGTGGACTATTATTCCATTATAAAAAGAAAGGAAATTCTGACTTAAGCTGTCCACAGATGAAGCTTGAGGACATTTTGCTAAGTAAACAGTCCCTCCCCCCACAAAAAAAAATAATGCACAATCCGTCTTACATGAGGCACCTGGAATAATCAAATTCATAGAAAATAGAACTGTGGTCACCAGGGGTAAGGGAAACAGCTGTAGTTTAACTGTTATAGTTTCAGTTTTGTGAGGTGTAGAGTTCTGGAGATTGGCAGTGCAACAGTACGAATGCACTTAAACTACTGAACTGCACACTTAAAAATGACTGAGATAATACATTTAAGTAGGTTGGCTGATTATAAGGATGAATGAGGAGGTCGGAATTTAACTCTGCCAAGGTATAAAGCCTAACACAAAATCCCTCCAAGGCTCCACTCTGAAATGGAGTTATGAGTTTAGAAGATTCAGAGGGTCATCTAGGGGACCCACAGAAATGCAAGCCTTGTTCATTGAACATTAGCACCTTCAGATCCTGGGAAGAGGCAATGAAAACAATCTTCTTGGGAGAAAGCCCATATCACTCTCAGTATCTCATTATTTATACTTGTAACTTGTCAAATATTTGTCTAGGAAATCATCAAAGAACTGCTCCCCTCTGGACAAAACAACATGAGCCATAATCAACAGAAAAGAGAGTCAAAAGAAATCATCCACTGGGAATTGAGACATTAGAATCATTATATTCAAACTATAAAAAGAAAAAAAAAAGTCATGCTTGTTATGTTCATGGATATAAACGCAAAACATTAAAATGTTCGATACAGAATTGGAAGGTATACAAGTAGTATTTCACAGCTACGAAAACGTCAGTCTGAATTTACAGAATGGGAAGAATCAACACTGGATGAGCTTACCATCACACTAGACACAAGGAAAGAGAAAACTAATGAACTTGAAGATAGGTCAAGGAGACTGTCCATTCTATGGTTTCAGAAAAATAACGAAAAAGATTAAATAACAATAGGAAGTAGAAACACAGCTGAGACAATGAGAAGATGTATCAATGTTTAATTGGAGTCCTAGAAGGAAAGGCAAAAACGGGGCAATATTTGAAGAAATAATGACTGAGACATCCCCAAACTTATCAACTACATCAATCCATTGATTCAAGAAGCCCAGCAAACCTCCTCCTTATACAGTGAAACTACAGAAAAATCAAAGACAAGAATAAAATATTAAAGCAGCCAGAGAATAAAAGACAGATTACCTTATTGGAACAAAAATTAGAGAACCAGGTGAATTCTTAACAGCAACAATGGAAGCTTAGAAAACAACGAGAAATACCTGTAAGGTGCTGAAAGAAAACTGATTGTCAATATAGAATTTGCTGTCAAGAGAAAATTTCAATCCAGAATGGAGATAAAACAAAGGCAATTCAGACATAAGATCACAAACAATTTGCTACTAGCAGAATCATATAAAACCAATGCTGAATGAAAGTTCTTAATGGCTTAATTTCTTTGGAGGGAAAAAAAAAAACATATGGAGCCTGAGGGATTTAGAAAGACTGGTAATCAACAAACATGGTAAATATATGGGTAAATCAAATTTTGGATTATAAAATAACAACAGTAGAAAATAAAAACTATTTTTAAGTTCCCCTAGCTCACAATTATTTCTAATTGTGAAATATTTCTAATAAGCGAAAGCTTTCTAAATTGTGATCAACTAGCAAATGTTTCTTCCAATTTCTTAGCACATACATGCTCAAGGGAGAATGGAATGGATGAAAGAATGGATGGACATCATTAAAAACTCCACTGACTCATTTGCTGGACACAAGCGATTGAGCTCTAGAGTTTTCCACAAGATCTGCTTTCTAGAAATCCATTTCACCTAGAGTTCAAATGAAGATTCTTTTGGGAAGAAAGACTTGCTTGTTCTCAATATTTTTTCCTAAATAGAACAAAACATCTAACTGCAGATGTAAAACCTTCCATATGGCAGCTTCAGCTACATGTCACTTTTAGGCAAACAAATCATTTTAGCAGTGTTACGAGTTCAGAACCAGATCCAACCACATGGAAGCAGAAGACAGCCATATAGGACTGCAATTCCCTCCCTTCAATTTTTCCCAAATGTTTCTCTTCCCATCTTGATAAATTTGAAAATTAGGATTTAATGTTTCATTCTACTGGCTTAGCCAAACACGGATATTTTTTTATTACATTCTAGATGTAGGTCTAAATAGCAGGCCTAGTCTTGTTCTTGATTCCGCCATCATTTTTCTCCTATATAAAACTGGAGCCAGCACTAGCCTCCACCATCCTCCTTTTATATTCCCAGTGCCAGGAGCAGCCCTCATGAAGAAGGCCCTGTCCCTTTTATTTATTTGTTTATTTATTTCATTTTACCGCTGCACCTGAGGCATATGGAAGTTCCCAGGCTAAGGATCAAAGCTGCAGCCAATGCCATAGCCATAGCAACCCTGGATCCAAGCCGCATCTGTGACCTACACCACAGCTTATGGAAACACCAGATCCTTAATCCGCTGAGCCAGGCCAGGGATTGAACCTGCAACCTCACAGATACTATGTTGAATTCCTAACCCACCGTGCCAGAACCGGAACTCTGGTCCCTTTACTTTAAAGTTCAGCATCAAGTCACCTATGCGGCTAGACCTAATCTGACTTTTTGCCCAGTACTTACAACACGGTATCTGCCCCAAGGTTCTTCTTCAATAGTCCATCGGTACCTTATATTCCTTGCTAAAATTAAGCCAGAATCCTGGGACATTAGATGAAAGGCCAGTCAGGTTTTAACGTGATTTCTATTCAGGACACCCCTCAGACTTAGGCATGCAGGGCTCCTGCCCTTGACTTTAAACTGTAAAGCATGATCCATTTACAGCCTCGGCACACCTGGGTGCTGGTTATAAACGCACACTCAATCAGAAGTCTACATCTACAGCTAAGCTCTGGAATCTCGTTCTAACAAGCTCAGGTGACGTGCGTGCACACACGCATTTAGAGGCAACTGCTCGAGCCCTACTGTGACCATGCCTCTCCCCACAAAACACCAAGTCCACGGTGCTAAGAGGAAGTGCCCACCCGGAGCTTTGTCTCTCTTCTAGGTCTGTCTCCCACTACCCACTCACACTTTTGAAGCAGGAAATCCGTGCCCCGAGGGATCTATTTCCAGGGCCCGCACAGACTTTTTCCCCAACCATCCTTCTGAGGCTGGCAAGGCCACCAGAATTATAACCAAGGGGAAGTTCCTTAGAGGCTGAGAGTGGAACAAGGCCTTGGGAGCAGCACTGACCACATGCACAGGCAGAAGTCCAGGTGCAGTGCAAGATGTGGCTGGAGGAGGCCACTTCCACGTGGACCCATTTCCCAGGGCTACCAATGAAGGCCTGCCTTGTTTCTGTTTGCCCGCCAGGAGAAAGGTCTTTGTGACTCCTCTCCCCTCACACCTTTTATCCATGTTCAACAATGTCTTTAGTGGCTGATTGGAGCATTCTCTGTATATTGAAGTGTAAAAACCTTCCCTGCTTCATAATTACCAAAGGATGATCTCCACAGCAACTTGTTTTTTTTCCAGGGGCCCCATATGCCAGAAACACAAAAATGCTCTTCCTTGTCAGGTTTTAGGTTGTTTAAATGCTTCATCACTCACAATGTGCCCCTAATGAATACACTGTTTATAAACTGAAGTCGCGTTGACTTACAATATTAGATCAGTTTCAGGTGTAGAGAATAGGAAATCAATTATTTTTGCTGACTATACTCCATTGTAAGTTACCACAATATAATGGCTATAATTCTTACCATCCAGAGTACTTGCTCCAGACCATGATTTAGAAACAAACTGACCATGCAGAGTCTTTTCTGACATTAGGTAGAGGCAATGGTGACAGCCTCACCCAGGCATCAGGGCCTGCGGTGGCTACATCCAGTGTCCAAGTGCATGTCATTAACAGAGTAAACCTTGGGCAACTCAGAAGTGATGTCAGATTTTCACTAGACCCGTGACGTGAGGTACTGTCTCTGGCTCTGTAGCCCCAAGCCTGGTGCTTCAGCTGCCTCTACCGCAGCAAGTCTGTCAGTTCCCCCATCTTCTTCTAACAATTCCTTTGCTTCTTAAATCAGCCATAGTAGATCTCATCTTCTCACTTGTGATCAGAACCCCAAGCACATGTTCTTGAGGGACGCATCCTTTGAAAGTACCCGGAAATATACTAGTATATCACACAGAGAAGGAAAATTTTCCTTCTGCACTTGAATCGGGTTTTCCTTCAAAAGGTAAAATAAAAGATGTAAAAATACTAAGTGATGAAGGAAACGAGAGCTGATTTGACAATGATAATGTATTACGTTTAAATGTACTTCATTGTATACTTAATCAGATCATATTTTTTTAAAAACAGGAGAAAAATCCAATGAACGTTTAATAATATGTATACATGGGAGAGATCCAGGAGAACCATGTAACTTGCCAAAGATCCAAAACCCTCCCCTTAAATACCATCTTCAGCCAAAGACAGATGCTGGGGGTAGTGGTTTGGGACTTCTAAGGGGAAGAAGGCAGTTCACATAGAGCTGGAAAAGCAAATGTTTGGTAAACAAATGTTTGCTGCACCCCAAAGAGAAAATGGGACACAGAGTGGACTCAGATCTCCAAGCCCTGCCCAAGCTCCCCCACCACAGCTAGCCCATGTTCTCTGCAGAGATCTCTAGTGTCAATCAGATTATTTTAACCTGTCTTTTGGTAACCTCACGCATCCCTAGCCATTCCTTAGCCAAGTTATAACTGCAGCCAACCAAGACTACTGAGGAAATAAATGATAAAATAGAGAAACAAAAGGAGATTTGACCTGACCCGGCTGGCAGCTCTTCTCCTGAGAGAGAACATGATCTCCAAAAAGTCAAAGTTCTCCAGGGAAACTGGCCTGGTAGCAATCCCGTTAATGCCTAAATAATTGTAAGCTCTGTCTCACCTTATTCAAAGTTCCATACACTTAAAGGCTCAGGGAAAGACATTAAAGATTTTCTAATTTCCTTAGTTTACACCCAGGAAGCCAGGGTCTACGGAGGGCAAGTTAAAAGCAAGTTCACACAGGAGTTCCGGCTGGGGTGCAGCAGGTTAAGGATCCAGCATTGCCGTAGCTGTGGTACAGGTCGCAGCTATAGCTCAGATTCAATCCCTGGCTGGGAACTTCCATATGCTGTAGGTGGGGCCATAAAAAAAAAAGAAAAGAAAAACCCTCACACAGCAAGTTTCAGAAACCTAAACAACATTTATCAGATGCTATTTGCATAGAAACCATCTTGACTTAATTTAGTCCTCAATTCTTTTGATGGGCTATTTAATTTCTTAATTAAATGTTTGGTAACCCATATGTGAAATGTAATCACAGACCCATAGGTGATTTGCCCCAAAGGGTTCTCAGGTAAACAAGCCCTATTTATCTTGTGGTCACTTTGAGTAACTACAGGACTATGTATTTTCTAACATAAGAAATCCATAGTGGGAAGACAGAGCTTACAATTATTTAGGCATTAACGGGATTGCTATGTATTTGCCTTTTCAATCACAGCAACCTTTGAAAGGGAATTATTCTAAAGCAGGAAAACAACAACCTATTATAATTCTGCTATCTGATTAGATTAAGCCATAAGTGGAAGGACAAATCCACCTCACTGAGGAAAAAGACGGTGCGGGTAGTTCTGGATTGGTCCCCTTATTTTCTCTGGTGTGGAGAAAGTGCTGAATTTTTATCTCAAAGGATGGGAGTCATTCTTCTATTTCTGGTTTGATTATCTAGCAAAATAGATCTGAAAGCAGGGCACTTATTTAAACAAAAGGTGTCACTCTTATTAGTTGGCTTTATTAACACATCTATTAGGTGAGTCTTAGTATGTCCACACTACAGATGAGAATCTGAGGTGCAGAGAGTTAATTTCCCCAGGACTAGAGAGTTGATAAGGTAGAGAGGAAGGACTTAAATTCCTTCTCTCTAAACACATAATCCAGGCTCCTCCCATTACACTGTGGTATCTGCTGCTTGCTCCTCAGACTACAAGGTATTAGGCAGCAGCCTCTGAAAATGACATGGTCACAAGACAACTCTAGGCAGAATTTGGTACAGCTAGGATGCTTTTCTCTTTTTTTTAATTTTCTTGGTAGACAGGCAGGAGAGACGAGTCTAAACATCCAAACAATTTTTTCTCACAGTGAGGCAGTAATTACCAGTTTGAAACACCAAAGTCAGATCAGACTAGAAAGCTGAGAGAACAGGCAGGGAGGGATATAATGAGCTAGGAAGTCAAGGTGGAATAACTGTGATCCCACAAGTCTGAGACCCCTTAGAGCGGTTATTTGCAATGTAACTTGTAGCAAAGGAGAGAGCTGGTGATTCTGGGCTGAGACTTGGTGAGTTTGCTGAGCCAGAGCCAACAACAGCTATAGAGTTTTCTGGTCGCTTGGTACCGCTGCCACCTTGCGCTTTAAAGTCCCCACTATAATCAGCCAGTCGGCTGCTGATACTGTTGTGATGATTCTATCTCAAACCTCATGTAAACTCTCCCCATGAGGGTTTACCATGCTATTTTCATGTGCTTATTCAAGGGCATCCAAGCAAGTTTAAGAATCTTAGAATTTTCCAAATCCTTCCTCAGGTGCATTCACTGAGCCTCCTCGGCCAGATCACATTCAGACACAGGCGTGGCTTGATTTCTGAGCAGAGCAGAGTGGACTAAAGCAAGAAGCTCAAAGTCAGGAGTTCCCATCGTGGCTCAGAGGTTAACGAACCCAACCAGTAACCATGAGGACTCAGGTTTGACCCCTGGCCTTGCTCAGTGGGTTAAGGATCTAGCATTGCTGTGAGCTGGTGTAGGTCGCAGACGCAGCTCGGATCCCACGTTGCCATGGCTGTGGCGTAGGCTGGCAGCTGCAGCTCCAATTCAACCCCTAGCCTGGGAACTTGCATATGCAATGGGTGTAGCCCCCAAAAAGACAAAACAAATAAATAAATAAATAAACAAATAAATAAGTTCAAAATCATTCATACCAGGAATTCCCGTTTTGGCTCAGCAGGTTACCAACCTGACTAGTATCCATGAGGATGCAGGTTCAATCCCTGGCCTCACTCAGTGGGTTAAGGATCTGACCGTTGCCAGGAGCTGTGGTATATGTCACAGACACAGCTCAGATCCTGTGTTGCTGTGGTGTAGGTCAGCAGTGACAGCTCCAGTTTGACCGTTAGCCCGTGAACTCCCAGATACCGTGAGTGTGGCCCTAAAAAAACTAAAATAAAAATAACCAAATTTTTTGGAAAAAAAAAAAAGAGATTCAATCTAGGGATGTAAATGTCTCTCGCCTGATAGAGGAGGTGCAAAAAGAACCGTAATTTTTAGTTACAATTTTTTTTTTTTTTTTTTTGCTTTTTATGGCTGTACCCACAGCATATGGAGGTTCCCAAGCTAGGGTTCCAATCGGAACTGCAGCTGCTGGCCTACGCCACAACCACAACAACACGGGGTCCAAGCCAGGTCTATGACCTACACCATAGCTCACAGCAATGCCAGATCCTTAACCCACTGAGCAAGGCCAGGGATTGAACCCACAACCTCATGGTTCCTAGTCGGATTCACTTCTGCTGCACCGCGACTAGAACTCCTACTTTGTTCTTAAGATTCTTTTTAATAATTCTAAACACTAGTTATCATCTAATGCTAGAGACAAATGGTTTAATTAACATACCACAAAGGCTCCTAAGATGATCGTCACCAAATAAGCGTAACTTAGATCAGCATTTCAAAAACTAACCTAGAGATCGCTAGCATCCCAGGAACTATTAAAAATGTTCAGAGGCAAAAGAGTGTCATGATCAAATAAATTTGAGGACCACTCTATACTCTGTCCATTCTCCAGTATCCACAAAGCTCTACAATATAGACCTCAGTTTAATTTGTTTTACCAAGGATTTCCTCAGAATGAGATGTGAGAATTTATCCCAAGACATATATTCCCTTATAAGTATCCGTACCTACTCATCTGCTCATTTTCATAGCATTCATGTAGCCTCAAAATACCCACATCAACTTGGAGTCTGCAAGATCAATACATTACCTTCAAAGCTTACCCACTTATTTTAGAGATCATTACCTCTAATTTATCCTAGAATTGATTCCTGTGAATTCATTTTTCCTCACAGAGAAATGCCCTTCAATACGTTCTTGCTATACTTTCAACTGGCTGCCTCCATTGACAAAATAATGCTATAGTGACTCAACTTTAATAAGATTTTTATGCAAATATTGCCAAAGGTTTTAGAAAAGTCGAAATATATTTTATCCATATTTCCCTTTTATCTACATACATATTTATTCCCTTGTACAACTCTAGAAGATCAAAAAGCAGCCCCAATTTGAGGGGAAGAAAATTGGAGAGCCAGAGGCGGTTCCTCCACTGAGCTAGAAATAAAGGAAGAAAAATTAAAGAGAAAGTTTCCTCTCATGGCACGTTCCCAGCAACTTCGGACACGTTTTTGCAACCTGAGTCAGAAATGTGCTTGAACAGGTGAAACATGAAAAAATGCTGGAAAAAATAGAGAGTGAAACTTAATCTGATGTAAAAGTAGGGTGATTTTGTTGTATAAATATGAAAATTTTCATACTTCAACTTTTAAAACATTTTCAAAGAAACTTAAAAACAATTTAGACCACTGAATTTACATGACATGCAACTTCTATCTAGAGCACAGGGTTGATTTTTAAGTGAAATTTTAGATAAGAGAAAATTAGTTGCAAAATATTTCAGGAAACTGAGTGCAATTCTCAAACACCAACAGAATAATAATCTTTTCTTGGTAGCTGATATTGTTCTAGAATATTACATGACTTCCAACTCATAGTTTCCTCTGTGGAGCCAAAATATCCCATGGCAAAAATACTGAGCATTATAATAAAACAGGATCAATACCCTTGAGTAAAATTCACCTTTAGCCAAGAAGCATCAGAGCAAAATTAAAATCTCAGAGCCTCTTTACTGAGTTAAACATGGTCTGGTAGGTTTGCAGTTCACTGCCATTAATATCTATAAAGTCAAAATGTCTTTTCATTAAGAGCTAAGTGTAATCACCTATAATACATTTACAACACCTTTGACTGACTATGTCTGAGGACATGAAATTTAACAATTCATGTACCATGTTTATTAAACTGCTTGATGATGTTAACATAACAGAGTAAGACTATTCCCACAAACAGACGGTCTGAGAGGTGAAAAAGACTGCATCACAGTTTTTCATAATAAATCTCAATCACCATGTTTTCACATGGCCTATGTTCATTTTGACAATCACTTTTTGCTTTAAGAAGAGATAACAGAAGTCACCAATCAGTAAATATATATGAAATCATTACCTTCTAACATGATAAAGGAAACAAAAAATAAGTGCATAAAAAACATGTCCTTGAAATTTAACTGATAACCATGAACACCAGATGGCAAAAGACCTTGCCCATAGTAGGTGTTCAAAATGTACTGATTTGAATGTGAAAAAAAATAATAATATGACAGAAAATTTCATGCTAAAATACTTGGTACGTATACACCAGTGGTGCTCAAAGGATGGTCCCCCAGACCAGCTGCATCAGTATCACTTGGAAACTTACAAGAAACGCAAATTCTCTGACCCCACCTCATTCCAAATGAAATCTGAAATTCCAGGGGGTAGGGGGACAGGCAATTTCTGTCTTAGCATTAAGCCATTTAGGTGATGCTGAGGGACATTAGAGCTTGGGAACTTCTGGTTGTGTACTACAGATGCTGGTTGTTTTGGAGAGTCAAAGGGGATTTCTGAAGGTGACTGACAAGGAAACACTTCATGGAGGCAGGAGAGTCAGACTTCCTACTCTCCCCGTGCAGTTAAGATGATAAAGGAAAATTAAGCACTGATGGTTATAAGCATATGATTAAGCGCCATGTTTATTTTGACCCCATCAAAATAAGAAAAATGAAAGCCCAACGGATCTCAAGGGCATAGCCTAAGTAAAAGAACTCTTTGAGAAGCAAAAACCATTAAAGTGTGGCCATGTCTGTGAGGCAGGACCCTGTATGGAACAGGGAAGGGATGACTGGCAGACTCCGGCTGAGGCGAGCTAAACACTCGCTCAGTAATAACACAGGAAGTCCACACCGCCAAGCCTCCCTTACGGCTAAATTAGGACCTTATGACCAGGATCTGACCAGCGTAAAGCAGGTTGCAGGGATATTTAACACACCAGGCCTGAAGACAAAACCCCTGGGTGATCGTGGCCTTCTCTCGCCCCTTCAGTGGTGACAGTGCAAAATTTGAGAGGACATGAAATTTAACACACCACGACTTGAAGGAATGTTCCTCGGAGAGCTACCTAGGCAGGAGCAGACCAGCAGCAGTGGTGAAAAACAAACCATACGCTCCTGAGATGCTGGAGTTGTTTGTTAGCGTGACACAGCCTAACCTACGCTGACTGAAACCCTCTAGCCGCCAGCAAGGGATGGCAATGGAATGCTCATGACATTCAAGGGCAAAATTCAACGAAAATCAGAGAAGCAAGCATATTGCATTTTTCCAAGCAGTTAGGCAAATAAAATTCCCAGATCCAGAGCACGGTCTTCTGAATTCACGTTTGGAGCCCACGACCCACTTAACCCTTCATTTAGAACTAGAATTCAGTGGGCATGCCCCATGAGTTCTTCCCACCCAGACAACTAACACTCAGGACACTAGCTCCTTCTGAAAAGCTTTAGCCTTCAGGCGTGTATAATGAAACAGGTTATTTCCCCTCGAGGCCTCTCAGAGTGGACTAGATTTGATAACTACTTTCACTCTAGCAGGAGAAGAAACAGCAGGGGCTTCCCAGTTTTCAGAGTTGAAGGATGATAATTGTGACCATCACTGCATGATCTTTCTCGGTCCTCCATATTATGATACAAGATAAAATGATTCAGTCTAGGGTTTGTGAGGGAAACAGAAGCCACTCTAGGTATCTCAGTTAAAAGAGAGACTACATACAGGAAATCAGAGGCTTACATAAACATTAGATGGGTTGCAGGAGCTATGGTCAAAAGGGCTGCCGGTTCTTAGGACATCAGAAAAGTCAGTGATTCTGCCAATGACTTCAGCTGCTTGTGGCTCCAATAGTTAGCCCTTACGAGGATGCCGAGAAGCAGCTAAAACTTGCTGCCAAGGATGTCAGGTGCCTGCAGTACTGATTTTTCAGGAAAACCCAGAAACCACCCCCAAACTCCGTATCTGCCATCTGCTGACTCCCCCACACTTTTCAAAGGCTGACGCTGGAGAAGAATGGCTGTCCCTTCTGCAGACCTTCCAGACTCTGCCAAAGTGCCTCTTATTTACAGAATCTAAATGGAAGCCTTTTGGTTAGGAGTTTAAGAAATTTAATTTCCAGGCTTTTAGCCCCTGGAACACGAAAGGAAGAAGAGCAGGGATAATGCTGAATACTAATAGACAAAATCTGACACAAATAATGAGTTTTGAAAATGGAGACTGGAGTGGACTAAACAATCTTTATAAACAAGTCCACGGGACTGTATTCAAGTCTTAGACACATGACAAAGTGGAACACCGGCTGTGTTTGTTTAGTTGGTTGTCATCAAATATACTGTTTTCCAAAGTATTGTTTAAGATTTTATCGGTGGCAACTAACAAGAACCAACTCTGATTAACCTGAAGAAACTTTAGAAATTCTTCTCTACTCCTTGGCCATTTGATCTTTGTTGTGCTAATCAGCTCAAAATAGAAACAACTTAGTTAAGACAGTCTCTTCAGGAGTTCCCACTGTGGCACAGCAGAAATGAATCCAACTAGTATCCATGAGGATGCAGGTTCAACATGAACTGTGGTTTAGGTTGCAGATGCGGCTTGGATCCTGCAATGCTGTTGCTATGGCATAGGCTGACAGCTACAGCTCTGATTCGGCCCCTAGCCTGTGAATTTCCATATACTGTGGGTGCAGCCCTAAAACGTTTAAAAAAAAAAAAAAAAGACAGTCTCTTCAATAAGTGGTGCTGGAAAAACTGGACAGCTTCATGTGAAAGAATGAAATTAGAACATTCTCTGACACCAGGCACTAAATTTAAGGCCAGATACTCTAAAAACTTTTATAGGAAGAAAACGTAGGCAGAACAATCTGACATAAACCACAGCAGTATCTTTTCAGATGCACCTCCTAGAGTAATGAAAATAACACACAAATGGACCTAATTAAACTTAAAAAGTTTTCATGGCAAAGGCAACTATAAATAAAATATATATAAAATGAGCGAAAAGACAACCCACGGAATGGGAGAAAACATTTGCAAATGAAGTGGCTGACAAGGGATTAGTCTCCAAAACATACAAGCAACTCATGCAGCTCAATATCAAAAAAAAAAAAAAAAAATGAAAACAGTGGGCAGAAGATCTAAATAGCCATTTCTCCAAAGAAGACATACAGAAGGCATAAAACATGAAAAGAGACTCAGCATCACTAATAGAGAAATGCAAACCAAATCTACAATGAGATATCACTTCACACCAGTCAGAATGGCCATCATCAAAATGTCTGCAAATAAATGCTGGAGAGGATGTGGAGAAAAGGGAACCTTCCTACACAACCACTATGAAAAACTGTATGGAAGTCCCTCTAAAACCTAAAAATATAATTACCATATGGATCCAGCAATCCTACATTCTGAGCATATATCCAGAGAAAACCATAATTCAAAAAGATACATGCACCCCAATGTTCACTGTAGCACTATTTACAGCAAGATGAATGGACCTAGAGATCATACTAAGTAAGTCAGACATAGGACAAATGTCATATGATCTTGCTTATATTTGGAATCTAAAAAAATACAAATGAACGGATTTACAAAACAAAAACAGACAGATGTCAAATAAACTTACGTTTACTAAAGGGGACAGGTGTGGGACAGGGATGGATTGGGGATTTGGAACTGGCATAGACACACTATTGTATATGGAATGGATAGTCAGTGGGAACCTGCTGTATAGTACAGGGAACCCTACCCAATATTCTATACGTGAAGAGAGTCTGAAAAAGAATGGATATGTATGTATAACTCTGCTGTACAACAGGAATCACTACAGCATTGTAAATCAACTACACTTCAATAAAACCTTAAAAATTGGGAAAAAATTTTAAAAAAAGCACAGGAATTCCCATTGTGAGTCAGCGGTTACAAACCCTACTGGTATCCACGAGGATGCAGGTTTGATTCCTGGCCTCGCAGTGGGTTAAGGATTTGGTTTTGCGGTGAGTGGTGGTGTAGGTCACAGATGCGGCTCAGATCCCATGTCGCTGTGGCTGTGGCGTAAGCTGGCAGCTGCAGCTCCAATTTGACCCCTAGCCTTGGAACTGCCATATACCACGGAGGCAGCCCTAAAAAGCAAGAAAGAAACACAACTCAGAGCAACTTAAACTAAAAGGACGGTTAGTAGACATTGGTCCAAAACATCCATAAGATACCTGGTCCACGCCAAATGGCTTTGTGCAGAAGCAAATATGAAAGACCTTTTGGCACGGACCAAACGTTTCCTAAATATGTTGAACAGGGTCAAATATTGAGCAAGGAAAAGCACATTTCTTGGATCCTGTATCTGGGAAATTCAGGTGTTCAACACACTTTAGTCATGGTTCAAGATCAAGGAATTCAGAAGGTGGTGTCATGGTGTCAGAGCCATTTCTCTTTTTCCCTCTCATAGCTCTATTTTTAATTCTTGGCTTTATATTACAGAACATCCTCCTATGTGGTGGGCAAAAATGTCCACCATGAAAGGCTCTTACCTAGCCCCTTCTCGCAACCTTGGTGAAAAAAAATTTTTAAAGGTTTTCTGTCTATATCATCACTTTCAGGCAAGACTTTGCTTGCTCTGCTTTGGTCAAAATGGTCACACATCCACTCTGAGCCAAACTCTCTGGCCAAGGGAATGGGTTACTCTGATTGATCAGGCTGGGATAAGAGGTTCCAATGATTTACAGTCCACCTAAAGACTGCAAGGAGGGCAGAAGGTGCCCTTCCAGCAAAGGACCAAAGAAGACTAGGACAGTCCACTTCAGTTGGTCTGACTGATGATAGTGGGAAGAACTGGCAAATGAGAGAAGCCAATAGAGGCCAGATTTATGTATATAATAAAAGATGAGAATGTCATCTAGAAAGAAGGAGATGGGAGGGGAACAGAAACTGCAAGGTGACGGGGAGAGGAGAAGAGGAAATCAGACCAGAGGCTCAGATCTCGTTTTTCCTTTTTTTTTTTCCATTTGACACTCTTCCTTCTCTCCCTTTCTCCATCATTCAACTCCCGATTCAACTTTTCCTTAAAGGACCTCAGGGGCAGAAATTCCTAAACCTTCACTAGAGCTGTAAGGATGACTCATCTGTTAACAACACTCTTCTATTAGATGATGAACTTTAGTCTCCAAGAGAAAGATTCGTGTTTCCTCAACTTTGGCCAGATGTCCAGCTCAGAAGAGTCAGTCAGCCACATTCTGACAGGCAAGACCTGGGATGCAAATAAGCCCTACTGTGCTGATACTTAACTAGTCACATGGGTCAGATCTATGTTGTCACTGTTCCCTGTGGCTTCCCACAACAGAGAAGGGAGTATAAAGCGTAGGGTAACAGCTGGGAAACAAAAGCTAAGCATAGGCCTATTACTGCCTTTCTCCTGTATCTATAAACATTTCGACTTTTCAAATGTGGCCCGGATGGAAGTGAAGAAAGTTGGATAAATGGTAAACTCCGCTATTGATAAGAGAATGATTTAAAAGTGCTACAGAGCAGGCAACATAGCATCCATATTTCTGCCTAAAGGGAGATTCATCTTCAGCTCAGACTTTGGTCTGACAACAGGAACAAATTTTTAAAAACCATCTCTGTCACCAAAGCACAGGAAATATCATACACGGGAGCAGAAAACAGAGCAAACAAAAAGAGGATGTGCAGTTTGTACAAGCACAACAGAATATCATTTGCAGGGAGGGAAGGTTAGCAACAGGACTCTCCACTGCATACCCTATTGTTACTGGGCTTCCTGCAAGCAGGATCCACCGTGCCCACCCCACCTTCACCAGTTTGCCATGAGATTCCAAAATTTCAGAACAGCGCTCATCAGACTAGAGTGCCCGTATTAGTCAGTTCCACAGTAGCTTGTGAGCGGGTAGATAGAAAGATGTATTAACGTGAGCCAGATCCCGTCCTAAGATAAGAGCTGATCGGAGGTCTCTTCCCCCTCCATGTAACTCACCGCCTCCATGGACCACACACCTCCTGGCTCACCCCATGTCTCTACACAGCATGATCATCTTTGTTTTCCCAGAATTCACCCTGAGTACTAAATGGCTTTTAGATTCCTTTTCTCTATTTATATTAGCTAGTCTTCTTCAGAAATATCCCCCTCTCTCTCTTCCCAAGTTTCCCCCCCTTCTTCCTTGCCAACAAGGCCAGGCATATTCCCTTCCCCCAGAACCTGCCTAGATCCTAGGCTAGCTTTTAAACAGTGAACTTTGGAGTTAGGTTGAAGTCTGTTAAAGAATTTAATTTGGAATGGCAGGAGTGAGTTCAATCGAAAAAAGGATGGCATTTATACTTCACTTCTTAGCCCAGATTCAGACAACCTCAATGCATGCAGAGAGAAGGACCTCTCTGAGAATTTAGCAAAATCTGACCATGTACCAGAATCGTTTAGGCATGTGTCCGAAGCCTCCACCAGCTTAAATGTGTGACAAACAGAAACTTCATCATCTTTGTCCTCATATCCTTGATAGTACCCAACACAGAGCTTTACCTAAATGCTCAGTTTGCTGAATGGCATAGCAGGTGACACACAAAAGCAAAGTGGTTTAGCTAAATAAATATGTGTTCATTTACTGGTTCAGGTGGAAAATTCCATTCCAAATGGCTAAGCAGCCACACCTAGCCATGGAGCGAAATGAGAACTCCCCTGCCATCTGTACCCTAAGGGTCTCCAGAGTTAACTGAAACCACCGAGTTGTTCTCTCTCCTGCCTTCTGTTTCATGTCACACAGACCACCACACCTTTGGCTCAGCTGCCCTCGTTTCCCAATAAAACATGAGACAGTTCTTACAGCCTCTTCCCAGGTGTCGAGTGAGCCTTGACCATGTTCTGTGTGCACACATTCTTGCCCTGCTCTTGTCAGTGGGAAGAGAATAAACTGCTCCTCTCCCTTTAAATACGTTCACACCCCTTTGGGTGACTTGCAGAGTAACATGTGTCCTGAAAAGCTGTTCCCTGCAAGAGTTAAAGTGCCTACAGTGTTACACAGCCCTAGAGGAGCAGATGGCACAGTCCGCTCCCTGAGAAGGTGATCTAAATTCCCTCCCTCCACCTGGCGTCCCAGAAAGCTGTGGCAGTGCCATCTGCCCACCCTGAATGCATCAGGTGAATGCTCCATTTCCTTAATTGAGGTTAAGCTCACCCAAGTAATCAAAGATGAGTAGGGAACATTCCCTGTCATAACCAGGCCTCTGATGATATGGTACCAATCTATGACTGCACTCAGAAGCCGCACTTTAATACCTGAGAAGCTTAGCACAGTGAACGAAGAGAGAAGTGAAGAGGAGGGGCAGGCTGCTTTTCAAAGACTCGTGGGCTGACTGCAAGCGCCATTCTTTCCCTTTATAGTAATTAGGAAATTACCCTCAACAACTTTTTTTTGACAGGTAACATCCCCCAAATTCCACCTGGAAAGGCCCACGCCATCCATCTTCGCCATCCAACACCTGGGGAGCCAGGCCTGGTGAAAAATCTCAGGGACTCTGCTGCCACATGAGGACCTCTCTGGGGGACAGGGGGTGCTGGGCCTCCTGATCCTCGCCACAGCCTTCTATTCGTTTATCAAGCATTCAATTCATCTGGGCATGAGGAATGCAATGGAGTACAAGACTAACGAAGTGAGGGGGTTCCCACCGTGGCTCAGCAGGTTAAGAACCGGACAGTGTCCATGAGGCTGCGGGTTCCATCCCTGGCCTCACTCAGTGGGTTAAGGAGCTGGCGGAGCTGCAAGCTGCGGAGTAGGTCACACATGCAGCTGAGATCAGGTGTGGCTGTGGCTGTGGAGTAGGACTCATTTGCATCGCTGATTCAACTCCTGGCTCAGGAACGTCCACAAGCCGCAAGTGCGGCCATAAAAAGAAAAAAGGACCAAGTGCCAGGTCTTGTAGTGCTTATATTTCAGTGAAAAGACCGTTAATTAATAGACACATGAACATAAATTTGAGAGTTCGACCAGTGATCAAAATTCTGAAAAATGCAGATTAACACAGGACCAAGCACTGGAAGGGGCGGGGGTGTTAGGGGTGGAAGCAAGGCCCAGCGGGCAGCGGGTTAGCAGGCTCAGGAGGCGAGGACAGGACAATCCTATTTGGAAAGCCAAGGCCCCTAAACAAATGCCATTTTGGATTAAGACTTTGCCCCTTTGGTCACCAGACTCTCCCCTTAAAGTTGCAAGAACCATAATGGGAAGTCACATACACAGAGCAGGCTAGTATAAATACTTTTTCTTTTTTCTTTTTTTTTTTTTTCAAATAGCCACAGAGTAATAATAATAGTAGTGTACAGATGAGTCCAAAATGAGAAAAAAAATCAGACAGCAAATATTCTCCAAACAAACAGGAAAAAAAAAAAGTACCTCTTATACCTCTCAGAAGAGCTAAGAAACTAATGAAAAGAGACAAAGATCTACTCTCAGTGGAGACAGATTAATGAGTGTGTTATCTAGGAAGCTGACTGGAGCATTCATCTATAAGAGAAGGCGCACACCTCCCTATGGTGGGCTGGAAACAGGCTGCTGTTCAACTTCAAGATCCAGATGTGACTCTGTATGTGCTAAAGGGAAACTGCATTAAAACACATGCACACTATTGTTCCATACATTAATAAATGCCTTGGTGTAAATGTCGACATGCAGCAGGGAAAAAAAATCCTTTGTTATTCATAATTCCCTGCTACCCTCTAAGGCAGGTGGGTCCTGATACCTGGAGCATTTGCTAAATACAAACCTCATTCTCAATGCAAATTATACTTGGAGGAGTTTCTGCTGTGACTCAGCAGTAAGGAACCTGACTAGTATCCATGATGATGCAGGTTCAATCCCTGAATTTCAGTGGGTCAAGGATCCATTGTTGCCATGAGCTGTGGTATAGGTCACAGATGTGGCTTGGATCCCAAGTTGCTATGGCATAAGACTGGCAACTACAGCTCTGATTTGACCCCTAGCCTGGGAATTTCCATATGCCACAGGTGATGCACTAAAAAGACAAAATAAAATTGAAAAACAGTTCTCTGGCAAAACTGGGAGCTGGAGTTCCCATCATGGCTCAGTGGTTAACAAATCCGACTAGGAAACCATGAGGTTGCAGGTTTGATTCCTGACCTTACTCAGTGGGTTAAAGATCCGGCGTTTCCGTGAGCTGTGGTTTAGGTCGCAGATGTGGCTTCAATCTGGCGTTGCTGTGGCTGTGGTGTAGGTTTGATTAGACCCATAGCCTGGGAACCTCCATATGCCGCGAGTGCAGCCCTAGAAACGATAAAAAAAAACAAAAACAAAAAAACAAACAAAAAAAAAAAACCTGGGAGAAATCTTAACTATTGGGTGGGCAAGTGGAAAAAGAGCAGCATATTTGAATAAATAAGTTCACTCACATATCAGGGACATAGCTTGAACTCTAAAATGACATCAAGCCTAGATGATTTTAAAAATGAGTTATCTGCTACTTAATTTTTCTAGAGCATGAGAAAAAATGGAAATCTTTCCATAGAATTTTCAAGGCTAACATTTTCCTAAAACCAAAACACAAAGCCATCTTACATCGTAATATGGATGACCCATCCTAAATAATAACGTATTAGTAATAAAGCCCAAGCAAGTAGATTTTATTATAGGAATACAAGAAGATTTCAACATTAGAGAATTCATTAATGTTCTTTCTAACACAGAATAAAGAAGAAAACCTGTAGCATCCTCTCAATAGATAACAGAAAAGCATGTGATAAAATTCAGTGTTTCTAAAACATTTTATGAGGTAAAAAGGAAACTCCTCAATAAACAGTATCAATCTACAGTAAATTTTATATACAGAAATTTTCTAAGCATTTCCAATACAGACAGAACAAAACAATGATGATCAGAATCACCAGACTTATTCAGCATTAATCTGACTCAGACGATGCTATAAGACATGGAAAAGAAGTAAGAGATGTGAATATTTAAAAGCAAGAGATAAAACTTAATTTGCAGATGACATAATTTTCCATTTAGGAAATCTATATTGGGCCCCTTTCTTATGCCTAACAAAAATGAATTCTACATGATTAGATGTCTAAAACTTTAGGATGTGATGATAATATGATCTTGGAATAATTATAAAACATATAAACTATTCCAGTGGGAATTTATTTATAGCCACACAAACCAGAGTCTAGGGATGCGTCCTATAATCTTTACAGGTAAAAATGATATATCTAGAATTTTCTTCAAAAACACCAGGAAAGTGATATGGAATAGTGGGTAAACTTACTGTGTGCTCATAAAATAACTGCTGAATCTGGGAGATGTGTATATTTGGGGGTTCACTACACTGTTCTAATTTTGTGTGTATGTTTCAAATTCTTCATTCTTTATAATAAGAGTTAGAAAATGTTAAGTCTGCATAAAACAAGTGAGGGTTTGAGTTGGCTCTAAAGAATAGGATGCAGAAGTCCCCAGTTCTCATTCCCTATAATTATTCTGGAAAAAAACAATTTTATATTTTTACCTTGTCTCATTGTTTTTATCCCAAGTCTCTGAATTATACGACATTTCACTTTCATTATTTCAGTGAATGCATTTGTTTTTTCATGAAAGAAAACCATCAGCAACTTGACATTTCCCAGCTCTTTTCCTACCCCATTCACAGCCTCAGCCTGAGGAAATTCATAAGGTACCCTTTGTTTGTTTTTATTTTCTCCTTGAACTGGTTATTTCAGTTCAAGATGCACATTCATCATTGGTTCAGGCATGGTCCACTTTCTTTAGTTATTTTTAATAATATAATAAGCACCTGCAAACCCATCACCTAAAACAAAAGCCAGGACCTTGAATATAATCCACCACAGGTCAAGTTTTCTCATCTCAAATTCCTGCTTCCCCCACACCTGGCCAAATTTTCCACATCATAGTAAATTCTATACCCATAATCCCCTTGCTTTTCTTTTTATTCAGTTCACTTACATCTGTTTCAGGGATTTTCAGCTTAATAAAAAATTATCATACCATAATATGTTGGAACGTATTTTTTCACCATCACCAAGATTCATCCATATTTAAGGGCCACCTTGTAGCTTATTTAATCTATCGTATAAAATGTCATCGTATGAATACTTTCCACTTACTCCCCAGTTTCTGACTGATGAGCATTTGGACTGTCTCTGGACTTCCACTGCAATCCAAGATGTCATGACCCATCTTATACGTATCTCCATTTGTACAAGCTTCAGAGTTTCTCCTGAGTATATTCTGAGAAATGAAACTGTTAGGTGACAGGGAATGGAAATTCTTCCCCTTACTTTCCACCTCAAAAATCTTTCTGCAGGAACCCAGCAGGCCTGTATCAGGAGGGTGACCCTACTATGCTCTGTTGTGGTTTATCACTAGCTTCTTCCTTCAGCTCTTGTTTTTCCAACCCTGTACTAACCTAAGAGATTTGTTTTCACATTCAATGTTTCAGAATAATTGAAGAAAAGGTACTGGCAGAAACATTCAGAGCTTGGAGAGCCCCAGGCATCTTTAATTGGCACAACTTCTGCAGTCAAAGCGATGGAGATTTGACTGCTAGCTATCTCCGTTTCTTTTAGGGCTGTAATCAAGAAAAAAATATGACCTTTCTCTCCATACACACAGACAGCAAATCTATTCCAACTTTCATTTTAAAACAGAATATTGAAACAAATTCATCTTGATTTTTTTTTTATGTTGTGTTTGCTGTTCCCCCTGCATTTTGGGGGGCGGGGGGGATGGACAAGATTTTTAAACCAGTGACTCTTAGGGAGTCAGTGACATAAGCAAATTCCTTAAAGCTAAACTCGTTTCATATTATATGATATGAGCAAAACTACTTGAGAAAATAATCTGCTCCCTGACTTGAACGAGACCTTGAGTAAGGAATGTATCTTCTCCCGCCCCCCGCCAACTGCACAGTGTCTATACCCTATGCTCCACCTTAAGTAAACTATAACCTTTAGAATCAGGTGCTAGCTGGCTGATGTGGGGGAATTTTTTCCCTTTATTTTAATCAGAGAAAGAGAATACGAGTCCTTGAAAATTCATAATATTAACAGTTTAATTAGTGTTTCTTAAATGCTGTTTTAAATTGGGATAATTTTAAATTATTGGATGTGACAACTATATAAACATAAAATGCTTTAATTAGAGACTTGTTTGTGTGAGAGAAAAAAATCCACTCAAAGCATCAACCTGTCATTCTGCATTAACTTCTAACAGCCATGGAGTCCCACCGGACCACCAAATCTTAGCAGTAAGTCTATACCTATCATCCTTTCTCTGCAATTTAATCCTCACCTGCTTGTGGCCAGATCTCTGCTCTTTAAAGAAAAAAAATCTCAGGGCAACCAATTCAAGTCGAATTCTCATTCAAATTCATAGCAACTCCCACTGTTTCTGAATTTGCGTAACTAACCTTATCAAGGAGCACAGGTCCTTCTGGGCCTTCATAAATATCGAGCCATGTTACTGAGGAAACAAAGCCTGTGTCATTAGCGCAGTCTTAAAGAGTGATAAAACGAACCAAACTAAAATCTCAAGGTCTCCCTCAAACGCTGATTAACCCTAAGTCACCTTCTCCTTTAGAATCGGATGAAAGCTAGGCACTGTTTCCCATCATCACCAAAAAGCTCCAAAAATCGCAAAAGAGTCCGCATACAAATTCAGAAGGCTTCTTCACTTCTCATGGCCACACCTCTCTGCCCTCCTTGAACCCACACATTCAAACTTCAGAACCACCATAAGGTTCAGATTCTAACTCTTGTTAGATTAAAATATTCATTAACCCGTAAGTATATGTGGAGTACTGATTGGATGCCCAACACGGGGGTGTGGCACTTGAGGCACAGCAGAGAACAGTCAGACCTGGACCCACCCTCATGAGACTCACAAGCTCATGAAGGATGCAGCTAGTAACTAAATGATCCTGCCAGTAATGCAGAGTAGGGATGCTGTGAGAAGTACAGAAAGGAGAAAGGTTGAAGCACTCTGAGAGCCAAGAAATGGGGATGTGGCCCAATAGGGAAGATCTCAGAGGACTTTCCTGAGGTTGTGGAAGTGGAACTGAGATCTGAGTTAACAGGTGGAAGGATGCAAATACTTTTGAAAGAGCAGGAATAGCAGGTTCAGAGGCCCAGTAATTACAGGGAACGTGGTATATAGGAAATAATGGTATTCCACTGTGTATATGTACCACATCATCTTAATCCAGTCATCTGTCCATGGACATTTAGGTTGTTTTCATGTCTTGGTTACTGTGAATTATGCTGCAATGACCATAGGAGTGCATGTATCTTTTGAATAAAAGTTTTGTATATACACACACATAACCAGGAGTGGGATTGTTGGATTATATGGTAGTTCTCTATTTAGTTTTCTGAGGAACCGCCATACTGTTTTCCATAGTGGTTGTACCAATTTACATTCCTGCCAACAGTGAAGGAAGGTTATATGCAATGAAATACTATTTAGCCATAAAAAGAACAAAATAATGCCATTTGGAGCAACATGGATGCAACTAGAGATTCTCATACTAAGTGAAGTAAGTCAGAAAGAGAAAGCCAAGTACCATATGCTATCACTTATATGTGGAATCTAAAATATGGCACAAATGAAAAAATATTTACAAAACAGAAACAGACTCACAAACAGAGAACAGACCTGTAGTTGCCAAGGGGCAAGGGGGAGGAAGTGGGATGGACTGGGAGTCTGGGGTTAGTAGATGCAAACTATTATATTTAGAATGTATAAGCAATGAGGTCCTGCTGTACAGCTCCGGGAATTTATCCAGTCTCTTGGGATAAACCATGATAGAAAGTAATATGAGAAAAAGAATATGACTGGATCACTAACTGTATAGCAGAAATTGACACAGTACTGTAAATTGACTATACTCTAATAAAAAAAAAAAGTGGCCACATACAGGGAAACGGAGAGGCAGAGGCACAAGGGAGACAGAAGGGAGAACAAGGATAAATTATGCAGACCTTACCAGCTATGCTTTAATATTTTTTTTTCAATTTTGGACCAATAAGAAGTCATGCGACAGTTTTAAGCCGGGAAATACGTAATGTAATCAGATTTGAATCTGACAGGTTCATGTTGTCTGCAGCGAGGCAAATAAATGGACAGAGGACCATGACAGATGCTGAAAGATCAGATAAGAGGTCAGCGCAATACTCTAGTTAAGAACAGAAACTGGACAAGGGTGGCGACTAAGGAGATTAGTGTAGTTGGACTCAAGGGATATTGAGTTGTGATAATTAACAGGATGCTGTAAAAGATTGGCTTTTTTCATCATGTGCCAGTGCATTGACCAGTGCCTGCCACAGACTAGGTGCTCAACAAGCATCTGTTGAATAAATGAATGAACAAGGTGACAAATAATGCATAAACACTAAAGTATAAATAGGTCAAAGATCTGCATGTAACTGTAATTGCCGAAAGAATGAGGAGTACAGAAGTTGGAGGCAACATAAGTAAAAACATAACATGTGAAAAAACAATCTCAGTTGGTTTGGCTTTGAATGGGGGAGGGTGTCACTGAAGGGTCTGGTTTGACCTATGCAGGTTTTATAAGAAAACCAGTCAGTAAAATACTGGGAGCAGAAGGCTGAGAGAAGAATAAGGAAGGAAATTCACTTTTGCTTAACATTACCATTTTGAATTTGTAACTTCCTTAGGGTGAGGCAAAACAATAATGTGTGTATGTGTATTTTTAGGCCTGCACCCACAGCATATGGAGGTTCCCAGGCTAGGGTCGAATCAGAGCAGTAGCTGCCAGCCTACGCCACAGCCATAGCAATGCAGGATTCTAGACCCATTTGCAACCTACACCGCAGCTTGCAGCACTGCCAGATTCTTGAACCCACTGAGCAAGGCCAGGGATCAAACCTACATCCTCATGGATATCAGCTGGGTTCTTAACCAGCTGAGCCACAACTAGAATTCCAAAACAATAATAATTTCAGAGGAAATTTTGCCATAATATAAACATAGCATTAATAACCAGCTCTGTGCATCTTTCAACATTCCCCAAACCACTCAACTGGATTCAATCTTTTTGTTTTTTGCTTTTGGATGAGCCCTTAGCACATGGAAGTTCTCAGGCTGGGGATAGAGCCCAAGCTGCTACAGTGACAACACTGGATCCTTAACCTGCTGCACAACAAGAGAACTCCCGTTCTTCTTTCATTTTACAGACCAGAAAAGTAGCTTGCTACATGAAAATCCACACTCAAGATAGTTTAGAAAGCTAACAATTGGGAAATTCCCAATGTGGCTCAGTGGTAACGAACCGGACTAGTATTCACAAGGATGCAAGTTCGATCCCTGCCCTTGTTCAGTGGGTTAAGGATCTGGTGTTGCTGTGAGCTGTTGTGTAGATCAGCAGCTACAGCTCCAATTCGACACCTAGCCTAGGAACCTCCACATGCCACAGGTGGGGCCATAGAAAGACCAAAAAAAAAAAAATCCCCATAACATTTTATTCAGTTAATAAGAATGCAAATAAATGCACACATAAGGGAGATTCATTCTCTCTTCTAGAATCTATATGCATTGAACGGTTAGGATCTTTATTACCTTTGACTTTTGCTTTCAGATGGGAAGTTAAATTAATGACCATATTCACTGTATATTTTAAAACCAATCACTGAAATTTTTAGAAAGGGGATGGATTGTATTTTCCCAATAGAGCTCTGTGTCTGAAGCTACTGTTTTTGAAGATTATAGGCTTAAAAATAGTCCCATCAATAAAGCTAGAGGTAGTAAAAAGCCTCTGAGTTTTTCAAAAGTGGAAACAGAAATAGTGGAACAGGAGATTTAGCATTCGCTGAATATTTTAACAGAGAAGTGGCATCTCTTTAATTAGGACAAGAAATAAAATACAACCAGTCTTTCCCTCATCATCATCTAGGCTAGAGTTAGCTAACATTTCTGTGAATAGGTACTGTTTTTAATTTTCCCCAAGGTTTTGTGAAGGAACATAGAAACTGAAATTCCTGATTAAAGATAATTGTTAAGGCATTAGTCTGAATACACATCAAGGAAAGAAAAGACAGTGATTTTTTTTTCTGCCATCCTCCCTGACTACTGATGCCTTAACTAAAGCAATTAGCTTTGAAATTGTACCAAGTAAAGCTTTGATTCCACTGACATACTAGTTGGGGATTTCCTGAGTTAAGTTTCCTTGTTCTCTTTCTGGTCAGTTAGCTTGACCTGTAGGCAGGCTGGAAAGAGGCCCCAGCCTTTGTAATGAAAATCGATAGCAATGGAAATAGACTGATAGAACCCAGATAGTACCCAGGCAGAACTCTGAATCCACTGCTCCCAAATGACTTGATCCTTAAAGATGGTCCAACCCCATCTATTAAAAATGCTCAGTACTCTCCTTAGTGCATCCAAGACAGAGCTGTCTCACTCCAAATATACGATGTATGCCGTCTCAAAGATAGGTGCCAAGAAATGCTTTTATTTAAACAAGGTGAAAAATTAAGATTACTTTACCATTCTTATATACTCAGCTCTTAATTATCCACATTAATAAAGGAATCAAAGGATGAATAGTCCAAAAATGAAGAATAATACAAAGTAATTTATATTTGGCTTTGACATTCATTATGCTAGTTTTGAGGGTGAGCAAATTAACTAATTATGGCTTGGCTTTTCAGAATGAGTTTGTATTTTCAGCTGGATTCTGTTGAAAGCCAGCTAGTGGTTACTGGAAGCCAGGAGAAATTTGCCCTGGAATTTTTTTCTGAACACAATGCCTATATTATCAAAAGCTCTTTTGTTTTGCCATTTGGAGACGGTCTATATCATTCCTATAGTCTCTGGAGAGCAACGGTATAATATAAGTTGCACAGGTACAGAATCAGATCCTGTACCAGACTTCAAGACAAAAGTATTACTGGAGAGTCATTTCAGCAGGAATCCAAGACAATCCTAAATATACATATAGCAGTATATCCTCAAAATCTGTAAAGCAAAAAAAGTTCTCAAAAGAAATAGATAAATCTTTAGTCATAGCTGGAGAATTTAACATACTGTGCTCAGTAACTGATAAAATAAGCATACAACACTATCACTAAGCAGTCAACAAGTCACTGAGAATATTAAAGACTTGAACAACCTATAAGACAAAGAGACCTAATTGACAATTACGAAGGACTGCATTCAACAACAGCAATTCTTTTGTGCATACAATTCTTTTGTGTTGCTATGGCTCATTTACCCCAGCTTAAATTCTAGATACCATCCTAATATGTACTCTTAGGCAAGTCACTTTGCTCCCATAAGCTTCAGTTTTCTCAAATACGAAATGGAAAGAAAAATACTTGTTATACAGAATGGCTGGGGATGTTAACTGAGAAATATACACTAAAATACCATGTTAAAATGAAAGGCACCAGGAGTTCCGATCGTGGCTCAGTGGTTAAGGAATCCAACTAGGAACCATGAGTTTGCAGCTTTGATCCCTGGGATCGCTCACTGGGTTAAGGATCTGGCTTTGCCGTGAGCTGTGCTGTAGGTTGCAGACGCAGCGCGGATCCCGCGTTGCTGTGGCTGTGGCGTAGACTGGCGGCTACAGCTCCTGTTAGAACCCTAGCCTGGGAACCTCCATATGCTGCGAGTGTAGTCCTAGAAAAGGCAAAAAGACAAAAAAAAAAAAAAAAATGAAAGGCACCATACAGATGTTACTTCCCAATGCCATAAAGGATCAAAAATGTCTAAATAGGAATAGCTTATAGATGACAACTAGTTGCAAGAGTACACTACGGCATTTGTTTTAGTGCTAGCATTTCCATACCCCAGCACGGTTTAACTTGGAATGTAAGTTTCTTAGAAGTGGTTACAGACTGGAACTACTGATGAAAATGAGGGACCTTTGTATGAATGTTGTTTTCCCTACTCCCACTGCCAGGCACGAAACACTAAGATAATACCTGCGATTAGTTATCCTTTCACTTTTACCAGGTCATATCTACCTAGCTACACCCATTTGTTGACTTGAGCACAAAAAGGCAAAGAGCCTTTACATCAGAGGTTCTGGCATTTTAGAATCTATAAAAGACAATACTATCAGGGTTTAAACTCAGCTTAGACAATGAACAGCTGAAGTTCTTTCCTGAGTTTTTTTTTTAAATCTTTAATAAGCAAATTATTATTATCTGAAGGTTTATTTGTATTCCTAATTATATGCAGAGAACTATTATGGGGACTGAATGAGATAATAATATGGGACAGAACTGTGCACCCTGTAATACTGTACTCAAAACACAAGGCATTGTTATTTATCCAGCTGAGTTGCTGAGAATCTATTTTATCAGCACCTGTATTCAACACACAAACAAGCACACAAATGCTTGCTCACACACACACACACACATACACACACACACACGAGTGCTTGGTCGAGAAGTATACAAAGTAGAAAATGTAAATGTAGAATAAAGGTTAAAGGGATGAAATCAAGAAGCCCTAGCAGTGAACATTATAGACAAGTTGCTAAAATTATTCAACTCATTCTATTTGAACTAATAAACAAAAAAGTATGTGACTAAACCGAGTAACCCGACTTGATAAAAGTTAGGGATATCATCTTTAAGACTGATAAAGAATCAATGAAAAAAATACTGGAAAAATAATTGAAGAAGTAAAAAGAAGCTAAAATGATGGGCCAAGATTTACTTAATGTCTAGGCACCTAACAGACCCAGCACAGCATCATAACACGTCCTTAGGAAATACACATGTATTTGTATTGCAATCAAGACTTGGTCAGAGTCAATTTGCTCTTCCCAGGCAATCAATGTTCTAGAGAAGTTAGAAGGGCTTTACCACTCTCGGTAATGTCAAGTTGTTGCCTAAGATGTAAGGTTAAAATAAATTCTACTTTGATCATTTTTAAAACCTATGATAGGCTTGAGGGAGGCCGTGAGGTATATCTGACACATCTTTAGGAATCTGATATTCTTCCTAAGCGTCTACAAGTCTCAATCAAAATGCCTATCAGTCCTCACCCAGTGAACAGTATTTAGAGTAGAAAAGAAAAAGAAAAAATATAAAGAAATTGCAGGATCTAATTTATATGTTCAAACACAATTATGACAAATCTTTATAATACTTTATAATTTCTAAATTGCTTTCTTTTAAAATTTCTGACCTTTTGTTACATTCTTATTTTATAGCTATATAAAACAACAATATACCAAGATATGCCTGATTATCCCCAAAATACATATAAAAAGTTGAGGCTGTGTGATTAAAGGAGGTCATTCTCAACTTTTATGACTGAAACATTCCTAAAGTCAGGAGAAGATTAACCCTCAGAGTCTGGTGGTATAGTTCAAAGCAGTCTAGCAGGGTAAAAATTACCCTCTAAGTTTCTTACCTTTACTTTTTTTTCCCCCAACTTCTGTATGTGAGTAGGATATAGTAGGTAAAAGACACACTGCAACGACCACACAAGTCATATTGCTAAAGACACTGGACACTTTTTATGGTTGCACCTGTGCCATATGGACCTTCCTTCCCAGGGTTGGGGTCAAATTGGAGCTGCAGCTGCAGCCTATGCTACAGCAACACCGGATACCAGCTGCATCTATGACCTATGCCACAACTTGCAGCAACACCAGATCCTTAACCACTGGGCGAGACCAGGAATCGAACCTGTATCCTCTCAGACACTATGTCAGGTTCTTAACCCACTGAGCCACAACAGGAAAAAAACAATATACTCAAAATAATTTTGCAACTGATTTTTCAATAGAAACACAGAAACAAGACAATGAAAAGACACCTTTAAAATCCTGGGATGGTGGAAACCTTGCCACCTTAGAATTCTATCACTAGTGAAAAAAAATAGCTTTCAAAAGCAGAGATAAAGTAAAAAAGATTTTCAGACAGACATAAATGTATGGTAAGGCATACTTCTCAAATTGGCACTATAATATACAGAGAAATTCTTCAATCTGAAGTAAAACTAACCCAAGTAGAAGCACAATAGAATAAGGTACTAAGAACACTAGAAAAGATAATTATGTTGGTAAAACTAATACTGCTCTTTAAATTAGCAATATTAATAATGTCTTGAGGAGTTGTTAAGAAATGTGAAATAAATACATGATAACAATAGTAAATGAGTGGAAAAGTAACACTATTTAAATGCTTATAAGGTCTTGCATTTGGAGGAGGAAGTGAAAAAACTACTAAGAAGGTAGATCTGTTGTTATTCAAACATACATTGAGCTTTAAAGCAGGAGTCTGAAAATCATGACCCAAGGACCAAACCTGCCAGCAACTTTTTTTAAATAAAGGTTTATTGGCACACTACCCTATCTATTTGTTTATATTTTACCTATGGTGGCTTTCACATTATAACTGAGAGTGAGCAGTTTCCACAGAGATTTGATAGGGTCCTCAAAGCCAAAAATTTATTCACTATATAACCCTTTCAAGAAAAAGTCTGCATTCTCCTACATAAAGTAACAATTAAAAAAAAAAAAAAAAAAAAGATTGCCACAGCTGTGGCATAGGTTGACAATGTGGCTCAGATTTGATTCCTGGCCCAGGAACTTCCACATGCTACAGGTGCAGCCGAGAAGGAAAAAAAAGAAAAAAAAACTCAAAAGCTAAAAGAGAATATAAACTGGAACAAAAATATGTGGTTAAGATCAAAAAGGCAGGAAAGAAGAAGCAAAGATGGAATTAAAAATAAAACAAATTGTAAAAATGAAAGACTTCTACCTAAGGTAATAATGGGCTAAATACCTTCAATTAAAAAACAAAGATTTTTCAGGCTATATTAAAACAATAACAGGACAGGGAGTTCTCGTTGTGGTGCAGCAGAAACGAATCCGACTAGGAACCATGAGACTGTGGGTTCGATCCCTGGCCTCGCTCAGTGGGTTAAGGATCTGGCGTTGCTGTGAGCTGTGGCACAGGCCGGCGGCTACAGCTCCGATTGGACCCCTAGCCTGGGAACCTCCATATGCTATGGTGCAGTCCTAAAAATAAAATAAAATAAAAATAGAAAACAGTAACAGGACAAAAGACTTACATCAAATATAAGAAAATAGTTTGAAAGGATGGAGAAAGGCTTCCCATGCAGGTACAGACCACAAGAAAGCTAGTATCTGATATTAGTAACACATACTAAACTTCAAGGCAGGAATATTACTATAGATGAGTTCATTCCAGTAGGAAGACAGAAGGATCGGAAAGTTATACCTAATAGGATAGTCACATAATATACAAAGCAAAAAGGTCTCTAAAGTTTTTAAACAAATTCTAAAATTGTAAAAGAACTTTAGAACAAATCAACAAATCTTTCATCATAGCTGGAAAATGTCACACGCATTTATCAGTAACAAAAAGAACAAACAGATAACAAGATTAGTAAGGATATTAAAGATGTCAACAACCTACAAACCAACTTGACCGAACTGACAATTGTGAACAACCATAACCAACAGCTGCCGAGTAACATTTCCCTAGAGTTCCCACAGAACAGTTACCAAAATAATCAACATGCCAGTCCAGAAATCAAGTCTCAACAAACGTCAAAGGACTAAAATTACACAAGTTCTGTTTTTTGATCACAGTAGACTTAAACCAGGAGTTAAGTTACAGAAAGCTAACCAGAAATAAAACACACTTTGACATAATTCTTGCTTCTAAGTGGAAATCATAGTGGGAATTTAAAAATATGTTGAACTGAACCTTTAAGAAGATCGAGCACACCAAAACTCATGGCACGTAACTCAAGTTCTGATTACAGGGAAATTTACAGTTCTAAATGCAAATGTTAAAAGAGAGTAAAGATTGGAGTTCCCGTCGTGGCTCAGTGGTTCACGAATCTGACTAGGAACCATGAGGTTGCGGGTTCGATCCCTGGCCTCGCTCAGTGGGTTAAGGATCCGGCGTTGCCGTGAGCTGTGGTGTAGGTTGCAGATGCGGCTCGGATCCCACGTTGCTGTGGCTTTGGCGAAGGCCGGCGGCTACAGCTCCTGTTAGACCCCTAGCCTGGGAACCTCCATATGCCGCAGGAGCAGCCCTAGATAAGGCAAAAAGACAAAAAAAAAAAGAAAAAGAAAAAAAATAGAGGAAAGATTGAAAATCAGAGTCCTAAGATTCCATCTCCAGAAATAAAAAAATCTAATTAAACCCAAAGAAGAAGGAAACTATGAAAATAAAAGCAGACATGAATGATATAGAAAATAAGCATTATCTTTATTTAACAGATGTGGAAACTGAGGCACAGGGGTCAGGTTGCACAGATTAATTAACAACAGGCAGAGCCACGACTTGAATCCCCACAGTCTAATACCAGAATCCTCACCTTGAATGGATATCCAACAGACTCATAGGTTCTGAGCAGGGCAGGTAAACACCAACACTCTCCTATACACAACTGAAGTCACCAATTTCCCTCCAGCTCAAGGTGAAATTCTGCCTCTTTGCTGCTCTGGCCCCGACCACTGATAAGTCACCAGGTGCCTCACTGTTTCTAGATTTGCTCCAGATCTAAGCCCAATCTACAACCATCATTCAAACCCATTTTCCAAGCAGCTCTGTTCTGCTCCCTGCTGTAGTCAAATCAGCCACAGCCCCACCCCGTTCTTGCCTTGAATCTGTCACTCTGGCCACACCCTCACTTCAAAAGCCCTGCCCGTGTGTCATTCTCCATCTCCCACTGCCTGGACCCACTGCAGCCAGAGAAATGTCACTGTGGAGTTAGACCAAACTGTCCCTCACTGTAGCCACAAAACTAAAAGCTTTAAAGAGCAAAGGGGAATTCCCATTGTAGTTCAGCGGTGAAGAACCCAACTAGTATCCAGGATGCAGGTTCAATCCCTGGCCTCGGTCAGTGGGTTAAGTATCCACTGTTGCTGTGAGCTATGGTGTAGGTGGCAGACACGGCTCGGATCTAGTGTTGTTGTGGCTGTGACAGAGGCTGGCAGCTGTAGCTCCATATTCAACCCCTAGCCTGGGAACTTCTATATGCCGCAAGTGCAGCCCTAAAAAGAAGAAGAAAAAAAAATCAAAAACAGCAAAGGGAATGTGACACAAGGCTTTCTACTGAGTTGCTACAAAGAAATTACAAATATACTTGGATGGCAAGGTTTTCTTAAAAGCTCTTCAATGTTTTTTTTTTTTTCCCTGTGAAATAGACATAAAGAAGGTAACTAGTTGCCAAGTACCTAATACATTAAAGAGTTGCTTTTGGAGGAATTGTTTTGCATGGCACAGTTGTTTGAAATACCATAAATATTCATCAACGACATGCTGCTATTGGTGAATAGTTAAAGAAAAAATCGACCTTAACTAATAAGACTATCTGGCTCCTGGGCCCTTGGAATGTTATGCCTGCTAGATGTGTCTTTGTTCACCGGGGAGCCCCGGGTCATACCAGAGCATCCCAAAGCACAACCTCGGGGGTGTGGGAGCTGGAGAGAAGACTGGCCACTCTCGTGTCATCTGAGGGTGAAGACTGCCCACGTCAGCAGGACTAAAAACATAACTTAGGGTGTGGGCTTTGCGTCACACAGTATCAATCAACCTTGAGACTGAATCAACCCCACGCTGTCAATCCATTCATCATACCTACATAATGGAGTCCCAATAAAAGTCTGAGCGCTGAGACTTGGGTGAGCTTCTTGGGTTGGTAATATTCCGTATATATCATCGCACATTAATTCTGGAAGAGTAATGCGTCCTGATTCCATGGGTAGAAGACAACAGAAGCTCCAAATCTGGAACCCTCCAGACTCTGCCCTATGTTCTTTCCCTGTGATGAACCGTAACCATGAATACGACAGCTTTCAGTGAGCTCTGTGTATTTTTCTAGCACATTGCCGAAGTGAAGGGGGGCATCTAGAAACCCCCAAAACCTGCACTTGGTGTCAGCGATGAAGGCAGTCTTGGGGACCGTGTCCACTAATCCTTGCTGGCCGGAGCTTCCCTACAAGGGTACGTTCTGACCAAGTTTGCTACTGGTTCTTCCCCCATTCTTAATAAAAAGTCAGACAAAAATGGAGTTCTTTCAGACTACTGTTTCTCTGCTATCCATCTGCCCTTTCATCTTTCTTCTTGTTGCAGACATTATTTACAATATTATCATTACACATTCTACTTCAATTTGGATCCCTACCATTTTCATGAACAAATATAAAAAAGCGAAAAAAAGAACAGAAAATAGAGATTCCCTATGGTTCTAAAATTCCCCACTCTGTGGTCATACTCAACTACCCAACACCTTTTCCTCCCAGACCTTGAGCTATGTACTCAGACCGGTCTCCTCCCTGCCCTTCCACATCCTTGTTTAGCCCTAACTTTATGCACACAACTCCCTGTCCCTGGGGGCCTCCTTCCATCTCCTTTTCCTGTTCTATATCAAACTACTTCAGTGACAGAACTCAAATCGCCACTTCTCCATGAAGTATCCATCACCGATGGCACCAACCTCACAAGGTTGATGGGGACATGCAATGAGGCAGTATGTATCAAGGACTCAGATTGTTACCAAACACGCAGGAAGCACAATGTTAGCATTAGCTGCTGTCACCATTATTTCTATTACGTCTACTATACTTGTTGCTATGATATTGGCCTTTTTGACCCTATTTCATTCATAGTATCCACTACGATCAAGCCTTGACTTGCATCTGTATAAGTATTCTCACTGTGTGCCCATTAGCTTCTGAATCATGATGGGTTGAGGGTAGGATTTCTTAAGTGTAGGAAGTAGGTGCTACATCTTTTCGACCTAACGAAAAATTCAGAGAACAATGAAATGATAGCACATAATTGAGGTATGAAATAAGGAACACACTTGAATCCCTATAATGCGTCACTGTGTATCATTTGCTCCTCAAGGTCTTGTGTTTTCAAACTGCGTAAAAATTTTAGATTTATAGGCACGACAATTTGTATTTATCACTGACAAGAAAGAAGAGTAAATAAGTCATAGAAACTGAGCTCTCTACTTCATGCCCAGCCTCATTATAAAAGATTTAGCTCACGGCAACCAGAACAAAAGTCTCCTCTACTCCTTGAACACATGGAAGGCTAGACCTCCCTGTATTTGAAAGTCACTTTATGACCCATCCATGCTTTCTTCCCTTTCTTCCAGGATTGGTGACACTGCAAATGATGGAACCTCTGTTAGAATGGGGTCCTCGATTAGAAACTCAAGTCAACCTGCATTTAATGGAAGAAGGAGAAATACAGTGTGGTGTCAACACACTAAGATTTACGGATTAATTTGTTACAGCAATATACCCAGTCTCTTCTAGCTGGTACACCAAGCAAATAATTAAAATATCAATATCAAGACATTCTCATTATTTTGTTGGCACTGTTTGTTGTACCACAGTTCTTAACTCAGTGGAGAATCTTGCTAATTTGTCTCTCTGCACTCTAGTTCTAGTTTCATTTTAATTTCATCAACATTTTTTATTACAAAGATACTCAAACAAGAAGAAAACTTACAAAAGTATACAGTTAATACATATATACCCACTACCTAGATTCCACAATTTACAGTTTGCAATATTTACTTCATTGACATTCCTATTCATCTATCCATCCCTCTTTCTCCACCTTTCACTTTTCAATTTTTTATTTTTATACAGTTTTTAAAAAGTAACACTCCATTTACAGTTACTGCAAAATATTGGCTATATTCCCTATGATGTCCAAGATATCCTTGAGCCGATCTTTCACCCAGTACTTTGTACCTCCCACTCCCCTGATATTGCTCCTCCCCGCCCCACCCCATGCCAGTAATTGCCAGTTTGTTCTCTCTCTGTATGTCTGCTTCTTTTATGTTTATGCTCACTAGTTTGTTTTATTTTTACATTCCATATTAAACATACATCTTTCACTTTTTGATGTATTTCAAAATAAGTAACAATCTCAGTGTATTAACATGGTCTTTTTCTTTTCCCCTTTTTTTTCTTTCTAGGGCTGCATGTGTGGCATATAGAAGTTCCCAGGTTAGGAGTCAAATTGCAGCTGTAGCCACCAGCCTATGCCACAGCCACAGCAATGCCAGATATGATCAGAGCCACATTTGTGTGCTACAGCACAGCTCACAGCAACGCTGGATCCTTAACCCACTGAGTGAGGTCAGGGATCGAACCTGTGTCCTCAGGGATACTAGTCAGGTTCATTACTGCTGAGCCACAACAGAACTCCAATATGGTCTTCTTTGTTACTTTCCCTATTCTCGCACTTCCCGCAAGATAAACAATGGCTCCAGATTAAATATCTAAAATGCAAGGAGAGAAGTTTATCAACAAATAACTGTTATTGAGTACCTACTATGTGCTCTATGCCTCAGATGCAAATAAATAAGCCTGAAGGCCAGAACAGCCTGGACCCCATTTCCCAACACTGAAATGTTCTCAGCGACCTGTACTTCAGAGCAGAGAAGATGCTGAGCTGAGCTATCTATTTGTGGCATCATTTGTTCCTTTCACAGCTGGTTGTAGGAAGTGCAGTCCTCAGCTTCAGACACTGGAACCCAATGAATCAAAGATAATGAGTCTGACACGTCATTGAATAAGACCCAGGAAAAATGCTGTGAGTTCCACACCAATGCCTCCCTTAAAGTTGTGCCTTGGATTTTTATTATTTCATTGCTACAGATATTTTAACAGATTACTGGACAGTGTGTTTCTAATAAAAGTTCTCTTTGTGCTTATGCTATTTTCTCAAAATTCACTGAAAAAAAAAATATCTTCTTTAATGCTATCATCTCCCCAGAATAAAGCAGGCTACAAAGAGTAATGAGACTCACTTAAATATTTTAACATATAACATGAAGTAGATAAAGATATAACATTAGCAGGATAATACATTCCATTTTTATCCTCCTTTTAACCCTATTAGGTATATAGGGTGAGAGTGGTTATTATCATCATATTTTGTAGATGAAAAAATGGTATCTCAGCAAGAACAAGCCTCAAAGGCAATAAATGGTAGACCTGGTGTTAAACATCAGGCTCCTGGTTCCAAATCCCCCATAGTTTTCCTTGTTTAAGGTAAAGATAAATAGTGTTTGGGGCAACAAATATTTCAACATTATGTGAAATATACAGCTTTAACATATTAACTCAAAATATTAAATATATACTGCATTCAGTATGCATTATGTCTGTGTATGTGGAGGTATATATGTTCATACACACGCACACACACAGAGAGAGAGAAAGTGAGAAAGAGAGAAATCATTTGGCGAGTTCTTTCCACATGTCAAGTTTTGTGCCGAGGGCTTTGCAAATGTTCTCATTTAATACTTAAGAGAACTCTTTTGAGATGAGTGACAATATCGTTAAGGTAAAAAGAAAACTGAGGCTCAAGGCAGTTAGGTAAGGTGCCCAAAGTCACAGTGGTACTATGTAGGCAAAATCCAGGACTGTCTGTTTATAAAGTCTACCCTCTTAAGCATAATAAAATAATTGGAGTAATTTAAAACAGCAACTGAAAGAAAATTTGGTTAGTATGAAATCAATGTACTGTTTGCCCCCGAAAAATCTGTTCAGTTTTTCAATGACGCATGGGTTTTGGCCTTATACAGTCACTCGTTTATTTATGTCAAAAGCAAGCTCTAAGCTGGAAATGTTGTGATGAACATGAATGGTAGGGCCCCCAGTCTCAAAGAGCTTGAAGTGTAGTGGAGAATGCTAGCAATAAGAAAAGTAAAATAACAACTCATACAACTCAACAGTTAAAAAAAACAAACAACCTAATTGAAAAATGGACAAAAGACCTGAATAGACATTTCTCCAATGAAGACATACAGATGGCAAACAGGCACATGAAAAAATGCTCTATATCACTAATTATTAGAGAAATGCAAATCAAAACTACTATAAGGTACCACCTCACAATGGTCATCATTAATAAAACTACAAATAAATGTTGGAGAGGGTGTGGAGAAGAGGGAACCCTCCTACACTGTTGGTGGGAATGTAAATTTGTACAACCACATGGAAAAAAGTATAGGGGTATCTCAGAAAACTAAATATAGAACTACCATTTGATCCAGCAATCCCACTCCTGGTTCATACCTAAACAAAACTTTCCTTGAAAAAGACACATACACCTGTATGTTCACTGCAGTACTATTCACAATAGCCAAGACATGGAAACTACCTAAATGTCCACTGACAGATGAATAGATTAACAAGATGTGGTACATACACGCAATGGAATATTACTCAGCCATAAAAAAGAACAAAATAATGCCACTTTCAGCAACAAAGATGGAACTAGAGATTCTCACACTAAGTGAAGTAAGTCAGAAGGAGAAAGATACCACATGATATCACTTATATGTGGAATCTAAAATATGGCACAGATGAACTTATCTACAAAACAGAAAGACTCACAGACATGGACAGCAGACTTCTGGTTGCTAAGGGGGAGAGGGAGGCAGTGGGATGGATTGGGAGTTTGGGGTTAGTAGACACAAACTACTGCATTTGGAATGGATGGGCTAAGATGTCCTGTTATATGTTAGCACAGGGAACAGTGTCCAGTCACTTGTGATAGAGCATGATGGAGGATAGTTTGAGGAAAAAAGCCATACACATACACACACACACACACACACACACACACGGCTGGGTTGCTTTGCTGTGCAGTGGAATTGACAAAACACTGTAAATCAACCATAATAAAATAATTTAAAAAAAACGCAAATCAAAACCACAGAAAACGGAAAGTAAAATAAAGTGGGTTAATCTCCAGATCTGTTTCATAGATAGTCTTATTTAACTCAATTGTTGGGAACTCTTTATTTACAGATGCTCTGGTCACAGTTGTGGAGATATCTTTGACTCATTTATTTTTCTTTACCCTGCATTCAATTTCTCAACAAACCTTGCTAACTCTACCTTCAAAATAAATTCAGAATCCAAACATTTATTCCTAATTCCACTGCTATTTCCCTGTCCAAATCAAAATAATCTTTCAACCTGTTTACTCCAATGCCCTTCATTAATTCCATCCTTACATCCTTACAGGCCATTCTCAACACAGTGGCATGACCTGTTAAAATCATAAGTCAAATTACTCCATTCATCTGCTCAAAACTTTAGAGGCTCAATTTTTCTCTGAGTAAAAGCTGAAGTGTCAACCCAATTAAAATACAGACAAAGGATCTGAACAGACATTTCTCCAAGGAAGATATACAAATGGCTAAAAAGCACATGAAAAGATGCTCATCGTCATTAGCCACCAGGAAAATGCAAATCATAACCACAGTGAGGTACCACTTCACATCCGCTATGATGGCTAGGAAAAGAGATAATAACAACAACTATTTGTGAGAATGTGGAAAATTGGAGACCTTATACATTTCTGATGGGAATGTAAAAGGGTGCACCTGCTTTGCAAAAATCCAGCAGTTCCTCAACAGTTTAAACACATACATGTCATATGACCGAGCAATTTCATAAGATAACTTAAAACATATGTCCACATAAAAACTTTAACATTAGTATTAATAGCAGCACTTTTCAGAGTTCCCATCATGGCTCAGTGGTTACAAACCTGACTAGTATCCATGAGGATGCATGTTCCATCCCTGGCCTCACTTAGCTCAGTGGGTTAAGGATCCACGGCTCGGATCTGGTGTGTCTGTGGTGTAGGCCAGCAGCTGTAGCTCTGATTCAGCCCCTAGCCTGGGAACTTCCACAGGTGCAGCCCTAGAAACACCAAAAAAAAAGAAAAAGAGAGAGAGAAAAGAAAAACAAAAACAAAAAAGCGACACTTTTCATAACAGTCAAAATGTGACAACCAGCCAATGTTGCGTTAACTGATGAAAAGGTAAATAAAATGTTATATCCACACAGCGGAATATTATTCAGCCATAAAAAGAACAAATCACTAATCCATGCCAACACGGGAGGAAACCTTAAAAACATTATGCTTGAGTTCCCATTGTGGCTCAGCAGAAACGAACCTGACTAGCATCCATGAGGACGCAGGTTCAATACATGGCCTTTCTCAGTGGGTTAAGGATCCGGCATTGCCATGAGCTGTGGTGTAGGTCACCGATGCAGCTCAGATCCCACGCTGCTGTGCCTGTGGTGTAGGCCAGCAGCTATAGCTCCAATTCGGCCTCTAAACTGGGAATCACCATATGCCGCAAAAAGACAAACAAAAAACATTATGCTAAGTAAAAGAAGCCAGGCACAAAAACACACATACTATATGATACCATTAACATGAAAAGTCCAGAATAGGGAAATCTATAGAAATAAGCCTGGGGAGATGTGTGGGGAAGGAGAAGCAATTTCTAAGGGGTATAGGGTTCCTTTTTGAGATGACGGAATGTTCTAAACTGACTGTGGGAATGATTGCACAACTCCGTGAATGTACTAAAAACCAGTGAATTGTACAATCTGAAAAGTATAATTTTATGGTAGGTGAGCTATATCTCAATAAAGTATCAGAATGCATCTGTGTTTATGCAAAGTCCTTAAAATTGTTCCCAAGGCCCTATGTCAGCTGACTACTACCAAAACCAATTCTCTAATTTATCTCAGTCTCTTTCTTCTGTTCACTCAGCAGTAGTCACACAGATCTTTTTGTTCTTCATTGGCCTCAGGAACTTGCACTGGCTGTTCTCAATCTCTAGAATGTCCTTCCTCTAACATATTGGCATGTTCACCCCTTCACTTTTTTCTAATCTTTGCTCAAATATCAACTTGTGAATGAGACCTGAATTGATCATTCCATTTAAATTTCTATATGACCTAAGCACAACAGATTTCCTTATCCTGGTCCACCTTTTTTCCCCAGAGCATTGCATTTCTGCAGAAAAGACCTTAGATGCTCACCCAGACTTGATTCTCCTTTCCTTTCAAACATGCAGAAGAATTCATCTTCCCTGCCTGCCTCCATATAAACCGAGTCACGTGATTAATTCTGGCCGGTGGATTGTCAGCAGAATTGACAAGTGCCATTTCTATGCTAAGGAATTTAACTGCCAGGGCAAGATCTTTCCGTGATCTCTTCCACAGCTTTGATAATACGAAGCTGACTTCATTTTCAGATTGAGGTACTAAAGATCAAAGCATTCCAGACTATAGAACCATCGCAGAGCAGGTCCCCTGAGGAGTTATCCAGGCTCAAAGCATGTTTTTCATATGCATTCATAAGAAGTTTTGTTACGTTAAGGGCATTAAAATTGTGAATTTCCTTGTTGCTGAAGCATAATTTAGTCTATCTCAACTAATACATCCTCTAACATTTCTTACCTATTTTGTTTATTGTCCACCCCTCCCACAGAAATGTAAGAGCATTAATGGCATGAAGTTGTATCTGTTTTGTCGCTCATTCTAGCTCCTGAAACATTACTTGACACATAATAGGCAATCAACAGATATTTATCGAACAGAATAAATCAATGTATCATTATTAAAAACTCGAGTGCTACGAAAGAGAATAAGAGCATTAGCAGAGTGACCGAGTGAGTTAGTAAAGTCTTCACTGATGAAATGACTTTAGAGCTGAGTCCTGAAAAATAAGTATGAGTGAGTCAGGTGATGAGAATTTAAAGACCCAGAGGCACTGTCCTGCAAGGCTCTGAGCAGCCACAGCTCTGATCCATGCAGCAAGACGCTACACAGTGTCAAGAGAACCTATGATGTGAGGATTTGACCTCAACAGAGCATACAATGGTGTAATAAAAACTGTTAGCTAGAAGGAAGGAAAACAAAAATTGGGGGAGGGGGAAGATGTAAGATTACATACAACAGGGTAAATTTTAGGTGCAGTGGCATGTCAATGGTTACACAAAAATATAACAGCATGTACTGAAGTATTTACAGAAGGCATCATGGAAGAAAGGAGAAATGAGCTAGAATTTTAGCTGTAGACAAGAACAAGGAAGCAAGAGAATGCAGGTGGACCCTGCAGGCTGAAGTCTGATGCTGGGCAGAGGGAAATCTCACAACCGTAAGCGGAAGTGTCCGTGGCTTTGCTGCAAAACAGTAGGGGGCACAGCACAACTAGATTTGAAGCATGGAGCATTCTGAGGGATAACTCCCGCTGGAAAAGCAGGTGGAATCAGTCAGATAGGCTCAGTTCATGGGGAGCTGTAAAGGCCAGGACTATGATCAGAACAGTGTGATGAAAAAGGATTTAGAAAGCTGACTCAAGACAGCAGTGGCAGAACCATTTACGCGGGTTACGCCCAAGAAGTTATTAATAAGAGGAAATTTGAATGATCTAAATCATTCCCCTATTCAGCCAATATTTATAAAGTAGCTACTAAATAAATGCAAGGCTTTGTAAGAGATATTTAATGTAGACCACACATTGTTTAATTTTGGGTATAATATTTATAAGCGTTACTTCATGTGTGCAGATAATTACTCTTATCATGTGAACGTCAGACACTAAAATGGTAAATTGGGTTCAGATTTACTGCCCAGAATATACCAAACGCTCTGGGCAATTTCATTTCTTCTACAGTTCCTTTACATGGAGAGACACTTACTTAGAATTCTTTACTTTGAATTAATAAGGATACAGTTTAGTTGCCTCCAGAGATTGAGACTTTTAAAGGTTGTCTTTAGAAAGATTTGTCTTGGGAGAGGTCATTTGACCTACAGTTCTGCTGAAAAGTTTTATGGCTGAAGCCAATTAATTTCCTTAGTGTAATTTTATTGGCTCCTTCCCTAATTTCTGTCTCTAATAGGCAAATACACTGGAAATTACTCTATTTCCACAAAGATATAAGATAGTTCCTACGTCTTTGTGGAAAGAAGAGAGTCTGTGAACATGAACACAACAAAGACAAGGAGTAAAATCATGGATTATCAATAATATGCAGTATGAATATGAAAAATATGCTTAGATAAATTACTTTAGACAATCATAAAATTTCTTATCCCCTTCCACTTAGAGGTATGACAAAAATCACTCTGCAATCATAAGGAATTCTCTTTCAAGTCTTCAGAATGCCAAAACGATGGATAGTCTCTGTCAGCCAAACTGAGAGTGATGTTTTGAAAAAAAAATATGTAAAGTAATGCTTGGAAATTATGAGACTATTTCAGAAAGAACTGCATCCTTGTCTTTTTCTCCCCCCCAAGCTGACCTCTCAAATCATCGTTAAATACTTAACCTGATAAAAGTCTCATTTTAAAGAATTTAATGCAGGTACTTGTCTCAAACACATGATACACTGAATGGCAATAGAAATGACACACTCTTAAGAGTATGAAAATTAATAGCCTCTCAAAGTTAATAATTCATAAGGCGCACTAAAAAGAACTGTACAGAATTTTCTTGAAAAGAAAGGACTTGGAGACTTCTGGTTCTACCAAGCTGGAGTAGCCTCATTCCTCCCACGTCCTCCCTCTCGCAACTCAAAAAACCTGGACATAACCCAGCAAGCACAGGAAGTGCTTCGGAAAGTTAGAAGGAAACAGACACCCTACAGACTTGGGGCGGTGAGTGCCCTGGGATACTCTACTGCACGCCGCAGAGCCAGAGAGAAGCTATGGTTTGGGCAGGCCAAGCAGGAACTTAATCTTCAAAGCACCCACCCCAGCTCAGCTTCCCCTCACGGAAGGAGGCAGAGATAGTCCGACCTCCCCCACTGGACGGTCTTGACACGGCCAAGGGGAAAGCTAGTCTTTCATCCCCCATCCAGCAAACCCAGGTGGTGTTCTGATACCCCTGCCAGGGTTAGTGTCGATGGGGCTGAGTAGGGCACCGATCTTCCAGTCCCTGCCTGGATGCAGACAGGTGGTCCTCTCATATTTCCCACCAGAGCCGAACCTCCACTGGCAGAACTGGCAGCAACACTTCAAAGAATCTTCAGGAAATGATGCTAAGTAAGCCCACCCAAAAGGGTTATTGGCTTTGTGAGTTCATGTATATAACATTCTTAAAATACAACATTATAGAAATGGAGAAGAGATCAGCCAGAGGACAGGGGCTGGGGAGGGAGGCTGGGAGAGTAAGAGGTGGCTGTGGCTATAAAAATAAAGAAAAAATTTTTTAAAGGCAACATGAAGGATTCTTGTAATGGAAATGTGCTCTGGCTTGACTGTATCAATGGGGAAGTCTTGGCTGTGATACTGTATTTTGGTAAGAAGTTACCAGAGAAGGAAATTGAGTAAAAGGCACTTAGGCTGTCTCTGTATTATTTCTTACAATGGCGACATTCACTCTACAATTATCTCAAAATATAAAGTTTTAATTAAAAAAGGATTTAATCAAAAGACTTGAAACTCATCTTTTTAAAGTGATCTATCATCAACAGAATAAATATTGTGATAGTCTTTTGCATTCCAAACAAAATTGTAGGCTTACTTTCAAACCAGGACAGTTAAGGCAGTTAGAGCAATTTTCTAGAGGTTAAGAACAATTTGGAGTTCCCTTCGTGGCTCAGTGGTTAACAAACTCGACTAAGAACCATGAGGTTGTGGGTTCGATCCCTGGCCTTGCTCAGTGGGTTAAGGGTCCAGCGTTGCCGTGAGCTGTGGTGAAGGTTGCAGACGCGGCTCGGATCCGCGTTGCTGTGGCTGTGGTGAAGGCCGGCGGCTACAGCTCCTGTTAGACCCCTAGCCTGGGAACCTCCATATGCCATGGGTGCGGCTCTACATAAAGGCAAAAAGACAAAAAAAAAAAAAAAAAAAACGATTTGTTCTTACTCACTTGATACATAACTTGGATATTAAAATACTATCATATTGCAAGCTCCCATTGTGGCACAGCAGAATCTGACTAGTATCCACGAGGATGTGGTTTCAATCCTTGGCCTCAATCAGTAGGTCAGGGATCTGGCACTGCCATGAGGTGTGGTGTAGGTCTCAGACACGGCTCGGATCTGGCTTCGCTGTGGCTGTGGTGTAGGCCAGCAGCTGTAGCTCCCACTCGACCCCTAGCCTAGGAACTTCACATGCCACAGGTGCAGTCCTGAAAAACAAAAAAACAAATTAAAATTTGATCATATTCACTCATTCAACAACCATCCATGCCCTAAGTTATAGGAATAAAGCAATGAAGGAAACAGAGCTCAGCTTTTGTGAGAGAAGAGTACTCTGTCCTTCATTCACACTAGTCAACTAAGTCCTTTTACTTCTGCAATCAGAGTAGCTGTTTATCACAGGCCTTTGTCCCTTAGAAATCAATCGTGCTAAAAGATGCTTGTGTTCCCTGCATATTACTTTTGTAGACTGAAGTACTTCTTTCTCCGTCTTATGCATCTTTAGCAGAACTAGAAATCTTTCCCCAAAGGGCATGAGGCAGGCCACTAAAAACTGTGACACTCTGAGACATAGTAGGCATTTTCCTGGAAAGCCTCCGTAAGCTGAAAATGTATAGAACAGGATCAGTTCTCACTGTTAACATCTCTGCCAGTGTGTGCGACATGATTCAAAGGAGAAAAACTAAAAGTAAATCTGAGTCTGTTCTTACCAATATTGATGGTTTCAGACTTTCTAGTGACCCAACTAAAGCATCATTTTGTGTCATCAGGATAAAGTTTTTATCAAAACACGAAGGCCTTTTGAAGGAAAAGCTTATTATTTCTGAAATAAGTGGATCTGTCTTTAAGAGAATGCCTTACCTGACTGAGTTTATTCATTTTACGAAGACTCATCAAACACCTACCACAAGCACTATGAAGAGTGCAAAGATAATTCTATCATGATCTCTTTCAACAAGTTTATAGTCTTAAAAAAGTTAATTCGGAACACAGTATACATGCATAAGACATCTTTCCATGTAGAAACTTAGAGATGGCACCTAAGGAGCCAAATGGAATTGTTCTTTGATACAAAGCCTGATTACTTCCCCTAAATGGAATCCATCCAGTCCTGTGGTATTAAACCAGAGCAAACTATGAAAAACTCTAAGACTATGGAAGTCAGCAAAATCACAAGTATTCAGTCACAGTGAACTTTCCACATGGTTTAAAACAGAAGCTTCTACCTGGCATATTATTTACAGATAGCTTGCCATTTTATGCATGTCCTCGATAACAATATAAGCGCACACCCCATTACCATTCGAATACCAACTGGAGACCTTACAGATATTATCACTTTGTGTAGACAGAGCATAACCAAGAGAAACATTTAAACTTTTTCTATTTCCACGCTGCAGCCATAAAAAGAGTGTTTATCCAGCTAAAAATCTTTCACGTAAGACACAAGAACATATAACCAAATACCCAAACCCAATGGCAGGGCCTGTCTCCACCTAGTAATTGGGAACAAGGTAACAAACAAGCACGACAGTGATCTTAACCTCAGCTTAGCTACTCGGCTATCCACTAACCAACCTTAATACTAAGGAGGTGGTCTTCACCTTTGCCCTCCTGCCATGTGGCTCCTTCACAGTGATCCAAACCCACCCCAGGTTCCATGTTGGCTCTAATACACCACCCATTTAGAATCAATCACCCACAAAACTAATGCTGCAGACTGATCCATGGGAATCATAAACGCCCTAAAGCTAGAACTGAAGAGAAAATTTAACTTCTTACTTTGAATTCCCACTAAATTCAGATCAGTTAGAAATGCCTGGAAGTAAAAAACATATATATGAAACCAAATAAAAGTTGCACTGAAAATCATAAACATGTAATATCATGATGTATAAATATATTATAGTTATCCACATTTTGACAATATATCCACCCATGCATTTAAACACATCTTTTTTGGGGCAATAAAAACATTTATTTGAAAATATTTTAAGAATCATTGGATATGGTAAACAAAAAGGATACCAGTGAAATCATAAAAAGATCTGTTTAAAAAAGATAAACTTGAAAAAAGAAACTCAATTGTACTGTAACAGCAAAAATGATTATTGTTGGGAATTCTGAGAAATTTGAAGAAATGCATGGACTATGTATCAGATTACATATTATGAATGAAATTTAAATTACAGAAGATGATTGAAAAGAACACCAATTCAATTTACTTTAGTAAATACTAGCAATGTAAACACACCTTTTAAACCATAGCATCTAGCTCAATGTTCTGTAATTAAAGGATACAAAGTAAAGCCACTCGAAGGTATTTGATCTACCTTAGTAGCCATTCTGTTCAAAGTATCTGTAGCCCTGTGTCTTTGCCATAAATCAGATCTTGGATCACCCGAGGGTCAGCACTGTTGTGATAAACACCAGTTAGAATGACTGCATGAGATAAGCCTGTGGAGATTCTGTTTCTTTGTCTTGTTTGAAATTACCCTTATCTAAAGACCCTCAAAGGGCTTGAATTGATGGGAGAAGAAAAGATCCCTGTCACTTCTCACACACTGCTGTTCCCAGGCATCAGCAGATATGACTATCACAGCCCAAAAGGGAGATGTTGGCCCTTCAGTTTACATGACCTCTGGGACACTTTATTGGACCCCAAACAAAAGAGTTGGGTCAAATGTGATACAAGGCATTTCTCAGGAAAGGAGCCTGATGAACCGGAGGTAGGCCATGGTTGACTGCTCCTCTCCTAAGATGAATCTGGTCCAACAGTTATCCTGTGGGAAGGGTATTCACTCTCCTCCACAGTCTCTCAGATGGGCTGTAGCTTTCCTAGAAACTCTTCATGACAAATTGGGCCAGGATGGCCAAAAATGAAAAAATGCTTATCACTGATTGTTAGAGAAATGAAAATCAAAACCACTATGAAGTACCAGTCAGAATGGCCATCATTAGTAAGTCCACAAATAACAAATTCTGGAGAGGGTGTGGAGAAAAGGGAACCCTCCTACACTGTTGGTGGGAATGTAAATTGATACAACCACCATGGAAAACAGCATGGAGGTACATCTGAAAACTATACATAGAACTACCATATGACCCAGCAAACCCACTCTTGGGCATATATCTGGACAAAACTTTCCTCGATAAACATACGTGCACCCATATATTTATTGCAGCACTATCACAAAAGCCAAGACATGGAAACAGCTTAAATATCCATCAACAGATGAATGGATTAAGAAGATGTGGTATATACACACAATGGAATACTACTTAGCCATAAAAAAGAATGCCATCTGCACCAACAAGGATGGTACTAGAGACTCTCTTACTAAATGAAATAGGTCAGAAAGAGAAAGACAAACACCGCACAATATCACTTACATCTGGAATCCAATATACACCATAAACGAGGGGGAGGAAGTGGGACGGACTGGGAGTTTGGAGTTAACAGATGCAAACTACTGTCTTTGGAATGGATAAGCAATGAGATCCTGCTGTACAGCACTGGGAACTATACCTAGTCACTTGTGATGGAACATGATGGAGGATAATGTGAGAAAAAGAATGTATATAATGTATGTGTGACTGGGTTACCTTGCTGTACAGCAGAAAATTGACATTACACTATAAACCAGCTATAATGGAAAAAATAAAAATCACAATAAAAAAGTTAAAAAATAATAATCTGAATCTTAAGAAAAAAATCAATTTGGTCTAGTCACGTGGAGAAGGAAGATCACACAGGGGAATCTGAGGGGCCTTATGAGGTCTTGACCTGGGGTCAAGAAATCCTTTTCGAGAAAATCCCAGGTTCTAAATAACACCCCCCAAGATCTAAGGACATAAAAAGCGCTGTTATATGTGGGGAGGAGGGGGAGTGGGACTAATGGATACAGGGAATTACAGCAAATCATTATCTCAGGCTGGTTGCCATTGAGCCACCTGTGGAACATAAGGGCCATTTTACCATATAAAGGCAAGAAGTTTGACTCACTGTGGGGAAAAAAGTACAAGTCTTGAGCCGTGCTACACATGGGACATGGTGGGCAGGAAAGATGCACTGCCTCAGGACCAATGTGATTAGCCAGCCGCAAAGAGTGAGGATTCTCTCGCCCCAGAAAAATGGGTCAGGTTGTGTAGAGATCCTGTGTAGAGATGCAGATTGCTTAAAAGTATATGACAGGCTTCAGAGATCAGCTTAGCCAAACCTTTATCTTGCAGGTGAGAATGTATCCAGGAAGTGAGAGCTGACTTGCTCAAGCGTAGCTAGAGAACAGCTATGCTTCCAGAACCAAGTCAGGAACATCTGTGCCAACTCTCATGTCCCCTTCTCTGCACTTGTCTCACTTCTTCCTTTTAAAAAAAAAAGTTTCAAAATACCTGCTACTATACGTTGAATTACATCCCTCTCCTAAATTTATTTTTTGGGTTTTTTTTTTCATTTGTTAAAGTTGTATTTAAATATAGTGGATATACAATGTTGTGGTCATTTCTGCTGTACAACAAAGTGATTCGGTCATATAAGTACACATATCCATTCTCTTTCGTATTCTTTTCCCACATAGATCACAGAATACTGGGTAGAGTTCCCCGTGCTATACAGCAGGTCCCTGTTGACCAATCATTCCATATACCTCAGTGGACATATGCCAACCCAAAACCCCAGTCCATCCCTCCTCACCCCCACCTTTCCCCTTTCATAACCAAAGTTTCTTTGCAAAATCTGTGCATCTCTGTTCTTCAAATAAGATCATTTGTATCCCTTTTTCAGATTCCATATATAAGTGAGATTTAATGTTTGTCTTTCACTGTCTAACTTCACTTAGTATAATTTCTAGGTCCATCCATGTTGCCACAAATGGCATTACTTCATTTGTTTGTATGGCTCAGTAGTATTCCACTGAATATATGTACCACCTCTTCTTCCTCTGTCAGTGGGAATTTTGGTTGCTTCCATGTCTTGGTTATTGTAAATAGTGCTGCAATGAACACTGGGGTGCATGCATCTTTTTGAATTATGGTTTTCTCTAGACATATGCCCAGGAGTGGGACACCCAAATTCAAACGCTGAAGTCCTCACCTCCACCTAAGGAACCCTCAGCACCTTATTTGCAAACAGGGCCGTCACAGACAGATATTCGTTAAGACTTTTGTTAAGAAAATTAGTTAAGATGAGGTCACTCTGGAGTAATATTGGCCCCTTATCCAATATTACTGATGTCCTTATAAAAAGAGGACATTGGGACACAGAGACAGACATGCACAGAACGAAGATGATGCAAAGTGAGCCATGGGGCTAGCCAACTACAAGGTACACAAAGAGGCCTGGAGCAGCAGATCCCTCCCATGTAGCTTTCAGAAGGAACCAGTCCTACCGACACTTTGATTTTGGACTTCTAGTTTCCAGACCTGTGAGAGACTTAATTCCTATTATTCAGGCCACCCAGTTTGGGTACTTCATGGCAGACCTAGCAAACCAGTACAGGGCAAAGCACGCAGATGTTTAAGACTCACCTCTTCTCTCTGCAACCTCCAGCTTTTCAGGCAACTGTCGCTAGCATTTTGGGGTGTATCTTTTCATTCCTTTTTCCCTACTCATGCATTCACTCACACATACACAAACCATTTTTATTTATTTACCTTTAAAGGAATTATGATACAGCACTCTAAAATGTGCCTTTTTGATTGTAACTAGCAATAGATCGCCCTTGAGCATCCTTCCAGATTAATACATAAAGCTGTCATTCATTCTTTTTAATTGCTGCATAAAATTTAATCTTGTATATGTATCATTATCTTAGTGGTTAACAAATTGGTCATTTCAAGTTATATACCATTACAAATGAAGCTACAGTAAACATCCTTGAATAGATAGGCTTATGAGTTTTCAGTTTTAAAGCACAGATTTTTTTTAAGTTGGAATTTATCCAAGAGTATATGCATTTCTTATTCTTTCATCTTTTTTCTCCAAACTTATCACCAAATTCTCAACTAACTACCCCACATAAATATCAATGTTGGGAACAAAAAGCTACCTGGAGAGCAACTAAACTCACAGTCTGACTAGACCCTTAGATAGAGGCCTATAAACTTAAGTCATAACCACTATGTTCTCAGCCACACAGGCCTAGAGCCTCTTCACATAATTCTTTTTTCTACTTTCAATGGAATGAGTCCTGTAAGAAACATTGATAAACCACCACCCAAGATCTTTTGATCACTTTTTATTCAAGTATAGCTGACTTACAATATTACATTCATTTCAGGTATACAGCATAGTGATTCAGTATTTTTACAGATGACACTCCATTAAAAGTTATTACAAAATAATGACTAAATTCCCAGTGCTACACAATATATCCTTTTTGCTTATCTTATTTATGTATAGTAGTCTGTGTGTCTTAATCCCATACCCCTAATTTGTCCATCCTCCCTCCCCTTTGGTAACCACAAATTTGTTTTCTATATCTGTGAGTCTGTTTCTCTTGTACATATACATTTGTTTATATTATTTTTTAGTTTCCATATATAAGTGATATTATACAGCATTTGTATTTTTTTGTCTGACTTATTTCACTAAGCAAAATATTCTCTAGGTCCATCCACACTGCTACAAATGGCAGAATTCCATTCTTATTTGGCTGAGTAATATTTCATCACATACACACATAAGCATACATACACCATCTCCTTTATCCATTTGTCTGTGATGAGCACCTGAATTACTTCAACGTCTCGGCTACTATAAATATTGCTTCTGTGAACACTGGGGTTCATGTATCTTTTCAAATTAGCATTTCATTGTTTCCAGATATATACCCAGGAATGGAACTGCTGGACCATATGGTAGTTCTATTTTAAGTTTTTTGAGGAATCTCCACACTGTTTTCCATAGTGGTTGTACCAATTTATATTCCCAACAACAATGTACAAGGATTCCCTTTTCTCCATACCCTGTCCAGCATCTGTTATTTGCAGACTCTTTGATAAAAGCCATTCTGACAGGTGAGAGGTAATAACTCATTGTAGTTCTGATTTTCATTTCTCTATTATAAATGCTGAGTGTATTTTTATGTACCTCTTGGCCATCTGTATGTCTTCTCTGGAAAAATGTCTATTTGTGTGTTCTGTCCAGCTCTTGATTGGGTGGTTTGGAATTTTTTTTAATACTGAGTCGTATGAGCTGTTTATATGTATTTTGGATATTAACCTCTAGTCAGTCATATCATTATAAAACCATTCCATCCATTGTCTTTGCTTTGTTGATAGTCTCCTTCACTGCGCAAAAGCTTTTAAGTTTATTTGGGTCCCATTTGTTTATTTTTGCTGTTCTTTATTTTGCCTTAGGAAGCAAATCTAGAAAAAAATATTGCTATGGTTTATGCCAAAGAGTGCTCTGCCTATGTTCTCTTCTAGGAGTTTTATGGTTTCAGGTCTTTAACTCATTTTGAGTTTATTGTTGCATACTCCATAAGGATATGGTCTAATCTCATTGTTTTACATGCAACTGTCCAGTTTTCCCAGCACCACTTGTTGAAGAGATTGTATTTTCTCTATTATATATTCTTGCCTCCTTTGTTGTAGACTGATTGACCATAAGCACGTGGTTTCTTTCTGAGCTCTTTATTCTGTTCCATGTGTCTGTTTTTGTGTGAGGACAACTGTTTTGATTACAGTAGCTTTGTAGTATAATTTTAAGTCTGGGATCACGTTATCTCCAGCTTTGTTCTTTTTTCTCAAGATTACTTTGGCAATTCGGAGTCTTTTGTGGTTCTGTATGAATTTTAGGATTTTTTTTTTCTGGTTCAGTGAACAATGTCAGAAGTATTTTGATAGAGATTCCATTAAATCTATAGATTGTCTTGAGGAGTATGGCAATTTTAACAATATTAATTCTTCCAATCCAAGAGCACAGACATCTTTCCATTACTTTGTATCATCTTCAGTTTTCTTCAATGTTTTATAGTTTTCAGAGTGTAGGTCTTTCACCTTATTAATAAGGTTATTCCTAGGTATTTTATTCTCTTTGACGTGATTTTAAATGGGATTGTTGTTTTGTTTTTCTACTTTCTCTTTCTGATCACTTCATTTTGCATTTTAAAGCAACCCAGAAATGCCAGTGCAAAAGGCCCAACTTAAACTGACAGCTACTAGCTGGTGATTCTTTCAAATAGAGTAATTTCCCAATTCTAGCAAAAAAAAAAAAAAAGCATAGCTGGGTCTCTGTTTCCTCACAACCACACTTAATTAACTAGATGTAGCTTTAGAACTTCATGAAGGTATGCACATGGCCAGGCATTTCAACTAATCTGGACTCCGGTGGTGAGCTTGGGACAGAGCTGACAGGAAATGGACTGAAGCCTGGGGATTGCAGACAGGTACTAAGACTCTGAGGCCATGTTCAGGGGCTATTATTGAGGCAACTCTGCTGAAGTCAGTGCTCTTGGCAGAGAGGGGCATGTGTAAAGCATTTCTACTGCTGAGCAAATCAGCCATGACTTACTATGCAGATCTGCAGGAAAATGAATGAATAAAGCTGAACGTGAAACATGCACTGAGCTTGCAAATGCTTTGCTATCATGTCAACAGAAGCTGAGATTGGCATCTCAGGAAGAGGGGCTCAAGTATAACAGATTGTTCACATGTTCCTTAAGAAAATAATGATTTAGGATGAGATTCAGTCATAAATTATTCATTTGCTGGGTTTTTTTTTTTCATTTTATTTCAGAACATCCTCCTGGTCATTTCTTAAGCAAATTTCTCCCTGCTCCCATCATTTCCAAATGCAGCCAATTTTCAGTTCCAATCAGATCTTAACTAGGGATCCAGGGTTTTTTCCCTTCAGTGGAGTCTCTCTGGCCCTCAGTTGCTCCCATTTTTCTAGGCCAGTAACATCGTCAGCCCAATCAAGGAAATAAAGTTTCCTCCTATGAGTGTTTGAAACATAAAGCCATCTCTATAGAAAATCTGTAAGAAGAGTATTTTTCTTTCATCACTGCCAAACCTCAAACACATCAAGGTTTTCCTCTATGAAAAGGCTGCATGTTTTATATGCTATATTTATGTCTCATTGTAAACTATTCATCGGTTTACAGACCCTGAGTCCTCCAGGAAGCATCACAAATCCTTATTACACTCCTGGATATTAAATTTGGTGTTCGGTTCTCTGATTTATCCGCCAGGCTAACTCACATGTAAACAGACATCTTTCTTAAAACTATCTACTTCAAATTCAAGAACTAAAACATTAATTCATGCTAAAGCTCTAAACTTGAAGTTCATTGCAGCTGCAATATTGACAAAGGTAAGGATGACAATGATGATGAAGAAAATTATTTTGGCTAATTCTTTCCTCTTATTGTTAACCTTCCCTTACACAAAGAGAAAAAGACAGAGACCAGAAATGTGTGGTTTGGGAAACTTTCAAAGACAAGCATCGGATTTCTGTGTGAATACAGTAAATGAAAGAATGAATCAGTTAACATGATGTGACTAGGAATCCATAAACAAGACAATAAATAATGGTCATCTAATGATTGCAAATCAAAGACTCAGCCTAAGGACATTCCTTCTTACAAGTTCACACCTTACCAAGAAGTGCAACTACAAAGAGCTCTCCATATGAGTTTACGGTATGATCTTTTTTTTCTTTTTTGGGGGGTAGGAGTGGGGGCTTTTTATAGCCACACCTGCAGCATGTGGAAGTTCCTGGGCTAGGGGTTGCATTGGAGCTGCAGCTGCAGGCCTACACCACAGCCACAGCAACACTGGCTCCGAGATGCATTTGCCACCTATGCCGCAGCTTGCAGCAACGCTGGATTCTCAATCCACTGAGCAAGGCCAGGGATCAAACCCACATCTTCAGAGGCAACGTCAGGTCCTTAATCTGCTGAGCCATAATGGGAACTCCTGATTTTTTTTTTCTAACTGCTACATAAAATTGTTCTGGTGAGAATCTGGATAGAAAAATGATGCTGTAATCATTGTATTTTTTGAGAGAATATGATTACATGAGTCCTATTCCAAAGGTTTCTGAAGATGTCATCCTCCTAGTTATTCTCCTTTTAATCTTATATATACCATCATATTGCCAACCACAAAACTGCAGAATTCCCCTTCAACAGAATTTGGAAGAGTTTTTTTGTATGCCTATACTGTGTAAAGCACAATACTAGGTAATAAGGTAAAAATATCTGGCATGTCCGCATGTCCGCTGCCCTCAACAATCTTCCCATTCAAACTTGGCTTTTTCTTCTTTTATGTGACCTAAATGTGCTTTAATTTTCAAAGTAAAAAGAAATTTTGAACAGTAGTTTATATATCAAGGCCCTGCTTAATCACATGGTTAGTTCTCACATTCAAAAATGAGAAAATGATAACCACTAAAAACAAACCACGTATTTTAGGTAAATGTACACTGTGTGGAGTTGCCTAGATCAACTAAAATGATACTTTTAAAAAATCAAAATAGGATAATGGATGTAGAAAAGATTACAATTCTATTTAATCTTTGCCCTTTATTGGATCTGAAGATATCTTTAAATTATTCTAGAGGTTGTAATGCAAGGAAAGAATCTGATGCAGTTTTGTTTATTAAAAACCTCAAGAAATATTAATTTTCCCAGTGAAAGACATAAAGCACACAGAAATGGCAAAATGGTTAAATTATAGAATATTGAACATCATTACATTTCTGGATTTTTTTTCCCTGAAGAATCATTTTGAGCAAGATATGCAACATTCTTTCTACTGTAAATCACAACCTTTTAAAAACTTGAAATTATGAGGTTAACTATTAAATTTTTCCAGGAAATTTTACTGAACTAAAGACATATTCCAAAGAAGGAGTGGTTACAATTTACTCTTTGTATCTTTAAAATTCCAGAGGACTTTGAGTCCTATACTTCATAGGATTCTCTCTTGAAATCTTGTGAAAAGACAACTGCAAAATAATACAGAGTTCAGTGGATTTGAAACTGCCTGCATGAAAGCACCCTGAGAGTATCGATTAATAGATCAATTTCAGACTAAAAAGTGGTTGTCAATTTCATGTTAAGTCTGTATTTCTATTCTGTACAAATATTCAGAGTGATTTGAGAGAGTACAAGATGATCTGCTTATTGAGTGCATAGAGGACATAGGTCTGAGGCCGACAGCAACTGCTGGTTGAGCAAGGGGACAGTCCGGTTGTCTCAATGCAGTAAAATGATGGATTGGATTTACATGAAAATAAACAGGATAAAAGTGAAAAGATGGCACGAGCGTTTATGAAAATTCATGAGAAGAGAGATGGTGTGACAAAACTATAGTACGCTCTCATGGACTGCAATTCCAATATAAAAGCAAACAGGCAGGTGTGGCTGGGACTTAAACATTTATTGAGTGCCATAAGCACCTAACTGTAGGCATCAAAGATACAGGCATTATTATTATTCCCATTTTAAGGAAGTCCAGAGACATAGAATACTTTTCCTAGGTCCTACAGATTACAAGAAACAGATCTGGAATTTGAACCTACAGCAATTTTGCCTTGCTCTTTTCAGCCCATCATCATGTAAACAGCACAATAAAGGTACCTCAATAACTAAAGCAATCTGATGTGAAATTAATAAAAGTACAATGCCAGAGCAAAGGAGGCAGTAGTCCTCTCCCTGTCAGCACTGGTCAGATTGTTGATGGTAAACAAAGGTATAGAGTAATGAGTACACACAGCCTTCATCAAAAGGAGAAGAGAAACAAGCAGGGGGTGTATTCACATAAGGAAACACCACTCAGCATTAGTAAGGGACAAACTGTTGATAGGGGCAACAACACAGATGAATCCCAAAAACATCATGTTCAATAAAAGAAACCAAATGAAAAAGAAGACACACCATTTGATTCCATTAATATAAAGTCCAAAAAAAGGCCTATGCTTACAGAAATCAGAAGAGCAGTCTCGGAAGTTCCCACTGTGGCTCAGTGGTAATGAGCCTGACTAGTGTCCATGAGGATGCAGGTTCAACCCCTGGCCTTGCTCAGTAGGTTAAGGATCGAGCATTGCCATGGGTAGCGGTGTAGATCACAGATGCGGCTCGGATACCACATTGCTGTGGCTCTGGCACAGGTCAGTGGCTATAGCTCCGACAGTACCCCTAGTCTGGGAACCTCCATATGTGCAGGTGTGGTCCCAAAAAGACAAAAAAAAAAAAAAAAACCTCTGGGATAACGTTAAACACAACAACAACTGTATTACAGGGGTGCCAGAAGGAGAAGAGAAAGGGACAGAAAAAATATTGGAAGAAATAATAGCCAAAAACTTCCTTAACATGGGAAAGGAACCACTCACTCAAATCCAGGAAGCTCAACAAGTACCACGTAAAATAAACCCAAGGAGGAACACCCCAAGACACATATTAATCAAAATGTCTAAAATTAAAGATAAAGAGAAAATGTTGAAAAGAAACAAACATACAACAGAACCCCAATACGGTTATCAGCAGATTTTTCAGCTTAAACTGCAGGCCAGAAGGGACTGGCATCATACACTTAATGTGATGAAAAAATCTCCAACCAAGATTGCTTTACCCAGCAAGGCTCTCATTCAGATCTGAAGGAGAAATCAAAACCATTACAGAGAAGCAAAAGCTAAGAGAGTTCTGCAACACTAAACCAGCTTTACAACAAATCCTAAAGGAACTTCTCTAGGCAGAAAAGAAAAGGCCACAACCAGAAACAAAACCACCACAAATGATAAGGCTCACCAGGAAAGGCATTTATAGTACAGATACGAAATCATCCATGCACAACTATGCAACCAAAATCAGAAATTATGAGAAGAGAGTACAAATGCAGGACACTGGAGAAGCACATGCAATTAAGAAACCAACAACTTAAAACAATCTCATTTATATATAGACTCCTATATCAAAACTTGAGGGCAACTGCAAACCAAAAATCTACAATTGATACACAAATAAGAAAAAGCAACTCAAATACAACATTAAAGATAGTCATTTTGTGAGAGGAGACAACAAGAGAATAAGGGAAGAAAAAAAGAACAGAAGCCCCAAACAGTTAATAAAATGGCAATAAAACATATATATCAATAATTACCTTAAATGTTAATGGACTGAATGCCCCAACCAAAAGACAGACTAGCCGAATGGATACAAAACAAGACGCCTATATACACTGTCTTCAAGAGACCCATTTAACTTTTAGGGACACAAATTGAAAGTGAGAGAATGGAAGAAAATATTCCATGCAAACGGGCATCAAAAGAAAGCTGGAGTAGCAATACTCCTATCAGACGAAACATACTTTAAAATGAAGAACATTTTAAGACACAAGGAAGGACACTACATAATGATCAAAGTATCAATCCAAGAAGAAGGCATAACGGTTAAATATCTATGCACCCAACATAGGAACACCACAATATATAAGGCAACTGCTAACAACCTTAAAGGGAGAAATCAACAATAACACAATCATAGTGGGGGATTTTAACGCCCCACTTACAGCAATGGATAGATCATCCAGACAGAAAATCAATAAGGAAACACAGGCCCTGAATGAAGCATTAGATCAGATGGACTTAATATTTATAGGACATTCCATCCAAAAGCAACAGAATACATATTCTTCTCAAGTGCGCACAGAACATTCTCTAAGAGTGATCACATCCTGGGTTACAAATCAAGCCTCAGTAACTTTAAGAAAATTGAAATCATTTCAAGCATCTTTTCTGACCACAATGCTATACGACTGGAAATTAACAACAAGAAAAAAATGGCCAAAAATACAAACACATGGAGACTAAACAACATGCTGCTGAACAACCAATGGATCACTGAAGAAATCAAAGAGGAAATTAAAACATACCTAGAAGCAAATGACAACAAAGACATGACACCCCAAAACCTCTGGGATGTGGCAAAAGCAGTTCTAAGAGGAAAGTTTATAGCAATACAAGCCTATCTCAGGAAACAAGAAAAAGCTCAAATAAACAACCTAACTTTACATCTAAAGCAGCTGGAAAGGGAAGAACAGACAAGATCTAAAGTTGGTAGGAGAAATCATAAAGATCAGAGCAGAAATCAGTGAAATAGAAACGAAGAAAACCATAGAAAAGATCAATGAAACTAAAAGCTGGTTCTTTGAAAAGATCAACAAAATCAATAAACCCTTAGCCAGACTTATCAAGAAAAAAAGAGAAAGGACACAAATCAATAAATTCACAAATGAATAAGTAGAAGAAATAACAGACATCACAGAAATACAAATGATTATAAGAGACTATTACATGCCAGTAAAATGGAAAACCTAGAAGAAATGGACAAATTCTTAGAAAAGCACAATCTTCCAAGACTAAACCAAGATGAAATAGAAAATATGAATAGACCAATCACAAGTTCTGAAATTGAAACTGTGATTAAAAAACTTCCAACAAACAAAAGTCCAGGACCAGATGGCTTCACAGGTGAATTCTATCAAACATTTTGATAAGAGCTAACATCTATCCTTCTGAAACTCTTACAAAAAACTTACAGAGGAAGGGGCCCTCTCAAACTCATTCTATGAGGAAACCGTCACCCTGATACCAAAACCAAAGATACCACAAAAAAAGAAAGTTACAGGCCAATTTCACTGATGAACATAAGTGCAAGAATCCTCAACAAAATACTAGTAAACCAAATCCAACAATACATTAAAAGGATTGTTCATCATAATCGAGTGGGACTTATCCCAGAAATGCAAGATTCTTCAATATCCACAAATCAATCAGTGTGATACACATTAACAAACTGAAGAATAAAAACCATATGATCCTCTCAATACATGCACAAAAAGCCTTTGACAAAATCCAACACCCATTTCCGATAAAAAACCCTTCAGAAGATGGGCACAGAGGGAACCTACCTCAACATAATAAAGGCCATCTATGACAAACCCAGAGCTAACATCATTCTCAATGGTGAAAAGCTGAAAGAATTCCCTCTGAAATCAGCAACAAGACAGGGATGTCTGCTCTTGCCACTACTATTCAACATAGTTTTGGAAGTCCTAGTCATAGCAATGAGGGAAGAAAAAGAAATAAAAGGAATCCAGATTGGAAAGGAAGAAGTAAAACTATCACTATTTGCAGATGACATGATACTATACCTAGGGAATCCTAAAGACTCTACCAGAAAACTGTGAGAGCTCATCCATGAATTTGGCAAAGTTGCAGGAGACAAAATTAATACACAGAAATCAACTGCATTTCTATATACTAACAATGAAAGATCAGAAAGAGAAATTAGGGAAGCAATGCCATTTACCATCTCATCAAAAGAATCAAATACTTAGGAATGAACCTACCTAAAGAGACAAAAGACCTGTACTCCGAAAATTATAAAGCACTCATGAAAGAAATCATGTACGACACAAACAGATGGAAAGACATACCATGCTGCTGGACTGGAAGAGTCAATATTATCAAAATGACTCTACTACCCAAGGCAATCTACAGATTCAATGTAATCCCTATCAAATTACCCAGGACATTTTTCACAGAACTAGAACAAAATATTTTAAAGTTTGTTTGGAAGCACAAAAGACCCAAAATAGCCAAAGGCATCTTGAAAAAGAAAAACAGAGCTGGAGGAATCAGGCTCCCTGACTCCAGACTATACTACAAAGCTTCAGCCATCAAAACCATATGGTACTGGCACAAAGACAGAAATACAGATCAGGGGAACAGCACAGAAAGCCCAGAATTAAACCCATACACCTATAGTCAACTAATCTATGACAAAGGAGGCAAGAATATACAATGTAGAAAAGACAGCCCGTTCAATAAATGGTGCTGGGAAAACTGGACAGCCACATGTAAAAAAATGAAATTAGAACACTTCCTAACACCATACACAAAAATAAACACAAAATGGATTAAAGATCTAGATATAAGGACAGATACTATAAAACTCTTAGAGGAAAACATAGGCCAAACACTCTCTAATGTAAATGACAGCAACATCTTCTCAGATCCCCCTGTTAGAGTAATGACAATAAAAACAAAAATAAACAAATGGGACTTAATTTTAAACTTAAAAGTTTCTGCACAGCAAAGGAAACACCAAACAAAAAAACAACCCACAGAATGGGAGAAAATATTTACAAATGAAGTGACTGACAGGGATTAATCTCCAAAATTTATAAACACCTCCTACAGCTCAATACCAAAAAAACAAACTCCATCAAAAAAACAGGCAGAAGATCTAAATAGCCAGTTCTCCAAAGAAGACATACAGATGGCCAAAAAATACATGGTAAGTTCTTCAACATCACCATTAGAGAAATGCAAATCAAAACCACTATGACGTACCACCTTACACCAGCCAGAATGGCCATCATCCCAAAGTCTGCAACAATAAATGCTGGAGAGGGTGTGGAGAAAAAGGAACCCTATTACACTGTTGGTAGGAATGTAAACTGGTGCAACCACTATGGAAAACAGTATGTAGATTCCTCAGAAAATTAAAACTAGAATTACTATTTGATCCAGCAATCCTATTCCTGGCAATTTATCCTGAGAAAACCATGACTCGAAAAGATACGTGTACTCCAATGTTCATTGCAGGACTCTCTACAATAGCCAAGACATAGAAACAACCTAAATATCCATCGACAGAGGAGTGGATAAAGAAGATGTGGTACATATATACGCAGTGGAATATTACTCAGCCATTAAAAGGAAAGAAATAATGGCATTTGCAGCAACATGGATGGACCTAGAAATTATCATGCTAAGTGAAGTCAGTCAGACAATGAAACACCAACATCAAATGCTATCACATGTGGAATCTAAAAAAAAAAAGGACACAATAAACTTCTTTGCAGAACAGATACTGACTCACAGACTTTGAAAAACTTACGGTTTCCAAATGAGACAGGTTCGGGGGTGGGAGGATGCACTGAGGGTTTGGGATGGAAATGCTATAAAATTTGATTGTGATGACTGTTGTACACCTATAAATGCAATAAAATTCATTAAGTAATTTAAAAAAAAGAAATTTTACCTCAATAGAAGAAAGGACTGTCTATAACTGGAGCAGTCCAAAGGTGGAATTATCTGCCTTGGAGTAATAAATTCCCCACTGCACAAGGTGTCCAGTGAAGGTGCAGGGTCTCCTGACAGAACGTCTATGGAGAGCACTCAGCAGGTAAAGCAGTTCTCTCACTTCTGAGGCTCTTTGCATTGTGTTCTGAAGCTCACCACAATAAGCGTGGATCAAGCTCACATCCCATGCATCATCCAAACCCTCAAACTTGTTCTCGATCTACCCCAATTCCTGGAACACACAGCATCCATGTCCAGAGATCCAGGTGCCAGTGATGAGCAGAGGCAACATCTGCCCAGCTGCCCACACTCCGATCCTGCCGCATGCTCTAGTCTCAGATCCTGCCGAATGGTGGCAAAACACTTTTCAGTTTCGGGTTTAAAGACGCTCCACAACTTTGCTGAAGCAAAAAATATATTCTTTATTCATTTGTTTAACAGTATTTATTATTGAGAGCCTAATGTGTACCCAACCTGTTCTGGATACTGGGGTGGGGGGAGAGGCAACAATCCCCATCTTGGTGAAGCTTACATTCTCCTTAATAGACATCTAGGTGCTTAAGATGAGAACATCAGAGTTCCTGTCATGGCTCAGCCGTTAACGAATCCAACTAGGAACCATGGGTTTATGGGTTCGATCCCTGGCCTCGCTCAGCGGGTTAAGGATCCAGTGTTGCCGTGAGCTGTGGTGTAGGTTGCAGATGCAGCTCGGATCCCACGTTGCTGTGGCTGTGGCGTAGGCCGTTGGCTACAGCTCAAATTAGACCCCTAGCCTGGGAACCTTCATATGCCGTGAGTGCAGCCCTAGAAAAGGCAAAAAGACCAAAAAAATAATAAGATGAGAACATCATCCTAGTGCTTAACTCTGAGAACATCCGCCTAGTGTTAATCTCAGACATTTTGTGGATGACAGATAAATACCCACTGACCTCACTTGATATGAGACGATCACCTAGCAGGAATGCATAGAATATATATATTGTGTGTGTCTGTGTGTATCAGACTTAGACATAGTTATCTTGCTCCTCAGCCCAGTAAAAACCCATTCAATGGCAGATAGCAGAGGAAATGCTCATTTTCACCACTGTCCCTACACCTGGATGATAAACCAGCATACTGCAGCTCCGTGGGTTTACTTCTGAATCTACAATTAACCTAACGCTGTGCTCCACAGGGACTCCATGAGCCTTGGCAGAGCTTAACAGAGCTGACTTCAATGAAATTAAAGCAGCGATGCTACTGAGTGATAGCCAATAAATCACAGTATATCAGCAGACGTTAATTTATAATTTCAGGCACAGGGATAAAAGCATTCACAAAAGATACTTTTAAATTAGGGGAGAAGCCCAGGTAACAAAATCTGAATGCCACAGTCCTTCTAGAATAAAAACACAGAAAGTCGTCTCTGCAGCCTTATCTTTGGGGGAATTGACTTTAACTTTGCTTAATCAACGAAGATAAAAATGTTGTAAGTATGCACCAACTCAAGACATAAAGTGATTAGATCACTATTTAAAGTCCTACTCAAATACTAGCCCTAAACTTCACAGATTAGCTCTCAAAGGAAAATTTGGTATTTGTTACACAGGTATTACGGGGGGGGGCTCCAATAAACATTATAAATTATGCACATACAAGGATGAAAATCATCAGCTCTATGGGTAGCTCTGTCCATTTCCTCCACCTGTAATAGTACATTTTGCTAACCTCTGCTTTTCTTCTCCTTTCACCTGTTTGCATTCTTTCTGTATAGTGTCCAGTTAACTGTCTGCCACAGAGTCATGTAGAACTGTCAACAGAATTTCCTTAAAGGCTAAATCAACAGAGAAGGGTAGATGGATGTGTCTTATGCTTGTGTGGGTACAAATCAACACGCTCATACATTTGGGAAAGGTCGGAAACGAAGAGAAAGAATAACATAAGGTAGAAAATTCTGTTTGGAATGGATAAGCAAAAGGATTCTGCTGTATAGCCCTGGAAATTATGTCTGATCACTTGTGATGGAGCATGGTAATGTGAGAAAAAATAATGTATACACGTATGTGTGACTGGGTCACCTTGCTGTGCAATATAAAACTGACAGAACACTGTAAATCAGCTATAATGGAAAAAATAAAATTATAAAAAAAGAAAAGAAAAAGAGAAGATTCTGGAGTTCCCGCACTTGTACAGTGGGTTAAGAATCTGACTGCAGCGGTTTGAGTCTGATCCTGGCCGGGCACAGTGGTTTAAAGGATCCAGTATTGCAGACAGCCGCAGCACAGGTCGCAGCTGTGGCTGGGATTCAATCCCTGGCTTGGGAACTTCCATATACCATGAGTATGGCCAGAAAAAAAAAGGAAAAAAAGAAAATTCTGACTCTAAACATGACCCTAGCGAGTAAGAAGCTGCACTGACAAGCAGCAGCCCTGTATCAAAAGGAACAAGGGTCCCTTGCTGAAAGGAAAAGTCAGAGAAGAGGAGACATTATGGCAGAAAACAACTTGGAATCTCTCAGAAGAATCTTCTCTACGTAATATTTGGGAAACCTCAGACTTGATTAATCTACTGCAACCTAGGTAAATGTTTAAACTCAACCTTTTGGTGGAAAAAAAAAGTAATTGCAAGGTGACAATACTGTGTCCTACAAATGAGAGTAAGAAATAACTCTATTCACCTATGGTGACTTTTCCTAAGTCACCCTGTATTATCCAAGTCACATTGCATTACACCAAATTAATTCAAGAAAGTGAAGTGGCCGGAGGATGCTGTCATCTAGTCCTGTGGGCTTCCTCAGGGCAGGTGATACTCTAACTAAATGGCAGCATCAGGGACTGACCAGTTCCAATATTAACATTAAAGTGTTGAATGGGAGACACTTGTAAATAGAAACTAAGAAACAGTGTGTGTGTATACATATTATACATATTTCTTCATATGGAAAAGAGGCATGATGGAAAAATGTGAAGATAGCTCACAGTCTATAAATAAACTCCTGAGAGGGAAGAAGTGGTGAAGCAAGGCAAAAAAGGCAATTAATTAGAAATTTTAACTGAATAAGTCATTTTTTAGAGACAGGCAAAAATATTACTTACTCTCTCACTTAACAATAGCTTTTCAAACTCAGAGAGTTTAATATAATTTGACACATATCTGAATGTTAGGTGTAAGTCATTCTGCTAGATGTCATTAGGATGTACAAAGACGTTTTAAACATAAAATATGCCTCCGAGGATTTTGTAATATGGCAGGGGAAATTAAGCACAGAGACAGATCTCAGCTTACAAGGAGCACACCAATCCTAAAAGCTCAATTGTGAACCAGCTCTTTGAAACAGAGGAATTCCTCCGGGGAAAAAAAGGTGGGAAAGTAGAGGAAACATCACACTCCTTAATGTCTGAACTTTCTAGCTAAAAAGTTCATGCTAAGAGAGGGAATAAAAGGTAAACTGTAAATTTGTATTCTGAATCAATTAGAAATGTCAACTGGTAGTTACAAGTGACTACTAACTCTAATCCTAATCCCGTGCTAACTCAATGGGAATTTTCTTTGGACTAACATTAGATGGATCAGTTGTTTTTTTTCTTTCAACTACATGGTCATGTTGGTTCAGCGCCTTCCAAGACCACCAAGTACAACTTCGACGTGCCTCAAAAAATTGTTGTTCAACATGCATGGATTTAAAGTAATGATTTGTATTTCAGGTTTTAATAAGGCAATGTTGCCCTTTTGTCTACCTACATGAAGAAGTATAAACTTTCTCTCAAATTTCCAAGGTGGTGCTAACAGTAAATGGAAGACTTTATCTCCAAAAATTCTTCAGCCTGTAGTGATGGAAGGAAGGAAAATGATGAGTTTCCCAGCTGAGTCCGGACAAGTAAGAGGTCAGCCTGTACTTCCCATGCTATGGCTGGCAGGAAAAGTCCAGAGAGGTTCTGGATTAAGAACAATGAGATTCTAGAGAACAGACTTGTGGTTGTCAAGGGGGAGGGGAAGGGAATGGGACAGACTGAAAGTTTGGGGTTAGTAGATGCAAACTATTACATTTAGAATGGATAAGCAATGAGGTCCTGCTGTACAGCACAGCGAACTATATCCAATCTCTTGGGATAGAACATGATGGAAGAAAAATAACAAAAGGATATGTACAGCAAAGTAACCCATTCATATATATATATAAATGACTGGGTCATTTTGCTGTACAACAGAAATTGGCACATTGTAAATTGTAAATTGTACAACATTGTAAATCAACTACACTTCAATAAAAGACAGTCTTTTCAGCAAGTGGTGCCGGGAAAACTGGACAGCCACATGTAAATCAATGAAACTAGAACACACCCTCACACCATGCACAAAAATAAACTCAAATGGCTTAAAGACTTAAATGTAAGACAAGACACCATCAAACTCCTAGAAAAGGACAGAGGCAAAACATTCTCTGACATCAACCTTACTAATGTTTTCTTAGGTCAGTCTCCCAAGGCAACAGAAATAAAAGCAAAAATAAACCAATGGGACCTAATGAAACTGACAAGCTTTTGTGCAGCAAAGGAAATCAAAAAGAAAACGAAAAGACAACTTACAGAATGGAAGAAAATAGTTTCAAAGGATGCAACTGACAAGGGTTAATCTCTAAATTACACAAACAACTTATACAACTCAACAGCAAAAAACCTAACAACCCAATTGAAAAATGGGCAAGACCGGAGTAGACATTTCTCCAAAGAAGATATACAGATGCCAACAAGCATATGCAAAAATGTTCAACATCACTGATTATTAGAGAAATGAAAATCGAAAGTATTGTGAGGTACCACCTCACACCTGTCAGATTGGCCATCATCAATAAGTCCACAAACAAGAAACGCTGGAGAGGGTGTGGAGAAAAGGAAACCCTCCTACACTGTTGGTGGGAATGTAGATTGGTACAACCACTATGGAAAACAATATGGAGGTACCTCAGAAAACTAAATATAGAACTACCATATGACCCAGCAATCCCACTCTTGGGCACATATCCAGACAAAACTTTCCTTGAAAAACATACATGCACCCGTATGTTCACTGCAACACTATTCACAACAGCCAAGACATGGAAACAACCTAAATGTCCATCGACAGATGACTGGATTAAGAAGGTGTAATACATATACACAATGTAATACTACTCAGTCATAAAAAAGAACAAAATAACGTCATTTTCAACAACATGGATGGAACTAGAGACTCTCATAGCACGTGAAGTAAGTCAGAAAGAGAAAGACAAATACCGTATGGTATCTGTTATATCTGGAATCTGATATATGGCACAAATGAACCTTTCCACATAAAAAAAAAAAAAACCCACAGCCTTGGAGAACAGACTTGTGGTTGCCAAGGAGGAGGAGGAGGAGGAGGGTGTGGCATCAACTGGGAATTCGGGGTTAACAGATGCAAACAACTGTATCTGGAAAGGATGAGCAATGAGATCCTGCTGTATAACACAGGAAACTATATCTAGTCACTAGCATGATGGAAGATAATGTGAGAAAAAGAATGTATATACGTGTGTGTGTGTGTGTGTGTGTGTGTGTGTGTGTGTCTCTTGCTGGGTCACTTCGATGCACAGCAGAAAATTGACAGAACACTACAAAGCAACTATAATAGAAAAAATACAAATCGTTAATAAATTTAAAAAAGGAAGATGAGAATCTCCATCAATGGTATGTTTCCCAATAGCAAGATTTTGGTAATTTCTTATTGCAAGTTATTAATCCCCTGCTGTTCTCGGAGAAACAGCAGTGAGTGATGGCTTACAGTGAGATCTTAATTTTCTGCTCAGGAATTGAACCTGGACAGCCTGGTTGAAAACCAGGAATCCTAGCCACTAGACCAACTCAAGGCTAGAAGCAGAATTGCCCTTATTCTTGCCTGCCCCTGTTGAAAGCAAGAATGTTTCAAGTAGGCAAAGACTGAAAACAAGTATATTGTTAGAGTCACAGTACAGCACGTGGGAGAGCATACAGACAAGTAGTTTATTTAAGTCAGAAGCAAAGAAGCAATACACAACCTAAAGAGGAGTGCAGGTGTGGGCGTCCCCCTCAATGAGGAGCAGGCCAGAGAGGTGATTTAAATCACTTATATAGGACAGTTCTTAGGGTCTTCATTTACCTTTAGCCAATCACCTTGTTTTCATTCTTACACCTGACTAGACACAGGACCCTCTCCAACATGTGTGCGCATCTTTTGGCAAAGATGGATTCCAGAGCAAAGGATGCCAGGACCCTATCAGGACATATTATGCCATGGTGCCCCATCCCTTTTTGGCTTCCTGTGCACATGTAATTGGGGAGCTCTCCTCGACCCCAGGAGTGATGGAGGTGGTCATCTTATCTCTCTATTCCAGCTGAGCTCAGATCCTTCAGCTAACTTTTTCCCTGAAGTGTCAAAGAGAAACAAGGTCCAGTTTACTTGGTCTAACAAGTCCCAGCTGCTCTCAGCCCAGGGGCCCATCCACCTCCTACCTCACTGCCACCCAGTTTTCACAGCTGACAAAGAATCTAGGACAACTACAGGGAAGAAGGTTAAAGTTATAACTATGTCCCTTGGAGAATTGATATCTGATGTACGTATGTTTCGATATATAAGACTGATATTCCTCTTTTAATCAAAAAATAATAGCAATCAGCAATCAGCAGTATTGGAATGAATACAGTGAGGTTAGAAACAAACTGAGTTGTGTTGATAGAATATCAATTGTATGTAGTGCCCCAGGCATTTATTTTCAATCTGGTGGTTTTGTTTTAAATGAGGAGACATTGTTACCAGATAGTATCCATACTCCTGGAATGCAGTACTCGTGTGACCACAAGGCCACCACTTGCCTTTGTATAGTGACTCTATGCCATTAAGAAAAATGAATCCCTTACCCAAGACACTTCATCTGTAGAAGTCTGCAGTAAGTTGATTCTATTAGAACAAAATGTTGTTTTCCCAGTTTTAGTTTATGTTTCAAAAAGTCTAGGATGCACATGGCATCTCCTTAGAGGTAGGGCCCTTGTGATACACAAATTGCACAGTATAAGCCACAGCCTCCGATGCGAGAGGAATTATAACTGAGACATTAGCAAACACCACAGTTGGCAACAGAAGCCCCCACACCAAGAGTTCAGCCATTAGAGTAGCTAGCATTTTCTTTTGGGTTTTTAGCTAATCTTTACCTCCTACTCTTTAAGAACCAAGCAATAAATATTGTATAGGATGCATGGATTCCCTGATTGTTCAAGATAAACTAGACTGGAGAGGAGCAAAAGAGGAATACATAAGGAGATGTAGTATTGAACCAGTAAAGAGAGGATATTGCCTGGGGGGACAGAGTGAACCAGTTAGCCAAAAGGAAACTGGTCTTGCCCAAAGGGTTTTTTCGCCTACAGTATTTCTGCCTTCCACGGTGTTTTCCCTTTCAATCTGAATGTATCTATTCCCCCAAATCTGTACACTAAAAAACACTTGGCATTTCTGCCACTAAAAGTTAATTAAAATTGTTGAGATGGGAAGCTTGTGCTAAGAGCATGAGAGGAGTTTAAAGATGGTGCAATCTGTGCATTACACAAAAACCCCCAGCCAGGGACAGTAAGATTGAAATCCAGTCAGCAGCCCAGCCCAGGGGCTATGTCCCAGCCCAATGTTGCTTCTCTGCCACCCTCCCCAGGGCAAAGACTGGAAGCTACTGGGCTCATCAGGCTACTGTCCACCCTGAGATGATGTTTTTCCCTAATTCACCTTTTCCGAAGTCAGACAAAGCACTTGCCCTGATAAACTCCACTGTCTAAACAAAAATCTGAACCCAAGGTGAGTGCCATTTCACTTCCTCATCACCAAACAATAAAAAGGAAACTCTTTCCTTGGTAATGTTTATTGTGCGGAATACTTGGTGGAGGGAAAACTGTTTAACTTAGGAAAACATTATTGGTGTATACACAGTAGCAAAGCATCAAGAGGAAATACACAGGTTTTGTATCCTTGGTTTTACTCATTGAAAATTAAGTGCTGAGGGAGTTGAAAATGGTGATTAAACACCACAGACTCTGGAGCCAGACTCCCTGGATTGTGTGCTAGCTCCTGACTTCCTAGCTGCAAAACTTTGAATGAGTTAGTTCAACTCTAGATGCCTCAGTTTACTCAGGCATAAACACAGTAACAACATTATATACCATGAATTTCCAGATGACTGTATCCATGTCAAGAGTTTAGACTATCACGTGTGTAACCAACGTTAGATGCTATTTGCACACATCAGATACATCAAAACTTGAATAACCAAATTTTCCAAATAAGTGGCATTTTTAAGAACAGAAATGGAAGTTAACAATGAACAAAAGACAAATTCTGCTTCCAAAGCTGCCTGCCTAAAGACTTCTGACAACAAGAATAAAAAGCTTCAGAATGCTCTTTGACTCATTTTAGTTAATTACAGATACTGGGGTCATTAACTTGAGATGCCATAGCTTTTTAGCATCAAATTTCCTTGGATTTTCTATTTCAATGAAAAGACAAAAAGACTCAAAGGCTAAAGTCACAAGAGAACATGTTCCCTTCTCAAAAAAATACAAAAGAAACTTTTAAAAGCACAAGTTGATCATTTGCATGAAAATAAAAGTATGCAAAAATCTTATGCGCAGCATTCCACTCGCAGTTCCTATTCTAGATGAAATATTTGTAAAGAGACAAATATATTATGTACAAAGCATTAATTATAATATTTTGCATATTTTATTATGGGAAATTTCAAATACTAAAAAAAGGATATAAACGAACTTATTTACAGAACAGAAGCAGACTCAGACTTTGAAAACCTTATGGTTGCCAAAGGGGAGGGGGGATGAACTGGGGATTTGGGACTGGCATACGCACACTGAGGAATATAGAATAATTGGCAACCGGGGACCTGTCTTACAGCACAGAGAACTCTACCCGATATTCTCTGATAATCTATGTGGGAAAAGAATCTGAAAGAGAATGGATGTGTGTACATGTATAACTGAATCACTTTGTGGTACAGAAATGATCACAACCTTGGAAATCAAGTATACCTTAATAAAACTTAAAAAAAATTAAGTGGACAAAATAGGCTAATGAATCCCCTTGTATCCAGTTCTCAGCTAAGTCAACTAATGGCCCAACTTAGGTTCTCTCTAGTCCCACCTGCTTGCTCTCCCCACCAAGAAATATTTTAGAGCAGATCACAGACAATACCATTTTTGGTCATGTCATTTTAACAGATTATTAAAACATAACTGATAGATAATCAATTGCATACACCAAAAATGTACAATTTGGTTAAGTTTTAACATAGGTATAGACCCCTGAAACTATCACACTATCAAGACAATGAACACATCCATCGCACCCAAAAGTACACTTACGTCTAATTCAACGAGTAACAGCTAAGATTTTCAGCAGCTGTACCTCCTTAAAATGCATGGTATTGTCCAAGTTTTCAAGCTTGAACATTTTAATAGTTGTTTGGTAGTAGTTCAATGTGGCTTCATAGTTCATTTCTCTAATGACACATAATGTTGAGTAGTTCTTCTTGTGCTTTATTTGCCATCTATAGACCTTCTTTGGTGAAGTGTCTGTTCAAATAGTCTATCCATTTTTTTTAACTCGGTAGCTTTTTCCTGAATTTTGAGAGTACTTTATCTATTCAGGATACAACTCCTTTATCAGACGTGTGATTTGTAAACATTTTCTCCCAGTATCTGAAATGGTTTTTTTGTTCTCTTAAAAGTGTCTTTCAAACAGCACAAGTTCTCAGTTTTGATGAAATTTAATCCAATTTTTTCTCTTATGGATTGTGCTTGTAGTGTTACCTGTAGGAAATCCTGCCCCATCCTTGAAGTCACAATGGTTTTTCTCCTATAATTTCTAGTTTTATAGTTTCTAAGTTTTATAGTTTTAAGTTTTACTTCTAGTCTGTAATGCATTTAGAGTTACCTTTGCATACGAGTTTAATTTTTACATGTGAATATCCAATTGGTTGAAAAAATACCTTTTCTCCACTGAATAACTTTTGCATTATTGCTGAAAACTAACTGACCATATATTTGTGGATCTATTTCTAGACTCCTTCTGTTCCCTTGTTCTATTCCTCATTCTTGACACTGATACCACCTGCCCTTTTTTTTTCTCTCTCTAGGCTAGGAGTTGAATGGGAGCTGCAGTTGCCTGTCTACACCACCCAAAGCAATGCCAGACCATAGCATACTGAGTAAGGCCAGGAATCTAACCCACATCCTCTTGGATACTAGTCAGGTACCTAAGTTGTTGAGTCACAACAGGAACATGCATTATTTTCCTTTTATTACTGCACTGGCTAAAATCGCCCATTCAGTGATGAATAAAAATGGTCAGAGTGGCTCTCTTCACCTTGCTTCTTGTGTTGGGGGTGGGGAGGGGAAGGATACATTCAGGCTTTCACCAATAAATAATAGTAGTTATAGGTCTTTCATACATACGAGTAAATTTTTTTATCTGAAACACTATATTTTTCATCTCTAGAAGTTTTAATTCAGTCTTTATATTTTTCCATGTCTCTTAACATTGTCCGTTTTTCCTCTAGTTTCCTGAACATTTGGAGGAGTATCTTAGGAACTTTTAACTCAATCATGTACCATTTCTGAGTTGGTTTTATTAAATTGATTTTTCTCTTCATTCGGGGCTGTATTTTTCTACTTTCTACCTTGTTGCATGCCTGAAAATTTTTTATTAGATTCCAGGCATAACACATTTTACTTTATTTGGAGCCAGATATTTTTCTAGTCTATATATATATATAAAATATATATATATATATATTTATATATATATTTTATATATTTTTATATATATTATATATATGTATAAATTTTTTTTTCTTGAAATTTTCTCTCAGACATGGTTAAGTTACCTGGGGAAAGGTTTGGGATGCTTTTTTGGGTTTGCAGTTTGGTTTTAATTTTTATTAAAGTGTAGTTGAGTTACAGCATTGTGGCAATTTCTGCTACAAAGTGACCCTTCCTACATTCCTCCATATATACATTCTTTTTCTCATATTATCTTGCATCCTGTTCTATCCCAAGAGACTGGATACAGTTCCCTGTGCTGTACAGTAAAACCTCATTGCTTATCCCTTCTAAATGTAATAGTTTGCATCTACTAATCCCAAATTCCCAGTCCATCCCACTCCCTCTCCACCTCCGTTCACAACCACTGGTCTGTTCTCCATGTCTGTCTGTTTTGTAGATAGGTTCATTTGTGCCATGTTTTAGATTCCACATTTAAGTGAGATCATTGTCTTTCTCTTTCTGATTTACTTAGTATGACAGTCTCTAGTTGCATCCATGTTACTACCAATGGCAGTATTTCAATTTTCTTTATGGTTGAGTAGCATTCCTTAAGAAGTTGATGCTTTTAAATCTTACTTTTAATCTGTATTTGTGAGAATCAGAGCTGCACTTAGTCAGGGGTTAATTATTTCCCCCATACTGAGGCAAGACACTTCTGTCTGATGCCCTATCACATTTTCTACTATGGAAATATCTATTTCTGGGAATTGTTTGTGTTAACCAAGAGCCCATCGAGGCCAGTTCCCACTGGCCATAGTCTGTTTTTCTTTCTCTCGAAGAAGTGAACCACAGACTCATAGCTCCATTAGTAGAAGGACTAAGCTCTGTGGTTGGAGAGTGAGCGGATCCTCCTCACCTACAGGACTGAAGCCCACCCTCTCCACAGGCTCTGAGACCAAACAGGGAAGAGCCGCTCACAAAGGAAGCCTATCAGAATTTTTCAGAAAATGAAAGCAATGGATCATCAGAAGCAACTCCCATTTAGCAAGATCCCCGTAAGAGGAGCTCTGGGTTGCTGGACAGACAGGCTTAAAGGGCATTTTGGAAATGAGGATGGGATGAACCCGAGAGGAGAGAGCAGACCGGGACCAGCAAGAGGATGTGTGAGCACCGTTTTTCTAGTGAAGATCCAAAGCCTGCAGCACCTTCCCTGTGCGGCTCAAAGGGAACCTCACCTCAGCTACTGATTCAGCCTCTCACACTACAGTATTCTTAAAACTGTGTCTGATCCTCAAGTCAAGAAACATTTCTGTACACCTTACAGTCCAGAGTATCCATCAGTCTTGGTGTAGAGAGGCCCAAAGCAGCACAAGATGGTCAAGAAAGACCTGGTCTGTTCTTCTGTTTTCTTCTGGGATTCACCGCTTGGAGGGAAAGGAAGAGGCAGGCAGGCAGTATTAACTCCTCCGGGGGCACTCCCGAAGCCTCTCAAAGTGGCAATGGAACAGAGAGTACAATAATGGAAATCAAACTTCTTAACTGCCCCCAGAGGAAAAGAAAGCTTTTCTCTTTAGGGGAGAAAAGCCACACCCAGGTTTCGTATAGAACAATGCATTCCTGGGTGCCTTGAGTGTCTATTAACCTATCCCAGCCCCTGATATCCCCTGGCTGGGTCACTGCAATATGTTCTTAAGGGCTCTCCTCTCTCCTCAGCTGTATTCTCCAGATAACATCGTCAGCAGATCCTCTTCCAAGATCAATCAGATCTATCTCATGCACTCATCCTCGAAAAGGAACAACAGAAAAGAAAAAATACCACCCCTGTTGATCTCAGAGAGATATCAATGAGGGATGGCTTGAAGGGAGGTCTTAATTCTTCACTCAGGAATAGAGGCTGGAAGCAGAACTGCCCCGACTCTTGCCCCCCCTGTGGAAAGCGAGTGTTTCAAGGAGGCAAAGACTATACAAACACATACAAAGTTTATCGTTAGAAGCACAACATGTGGGAGAGCACACAGAGAATGAAGTCTAAGGCACAAGCACAGAAGTATCACACAGCCCAAGGAGAAGTGAGGGTGCAGGCGTCCCCCTGGCCTCGATGGGCTGAATGAGGAGTACATCAGCGAGGTGATTTAAATCACTTACACAGGACAGTTTTCCCAGGTCTTTGTCTTCTTTTGGCCAATTATCTTACATAATCCCACAACTGACCGGACACCCAGCGCCCTCCCCAATCTGCGTGTGCACATTTTGGCTAAGATGGATCCTAAAGAAAGTTATCTAGTTGCCTTTGCCTGTTATTTCCACCTTGGAGTATAGACAGGCGACTGGTTGTAATGTTTATCCCGTAGCCCACCTATCTCCTGCCTCACTACCACTGGCTTTCCCAGCTCCTGAAGAAAAAAGCCACAATGTCCTTCCCATGACCTTGGTGATCTGGCCCCTGCTCCTTCCTCGGCCTCTTATCCCAACACTCCCATTTGCTCAGTGTTTTTCAGTCACACAGAATGCAGGATGTTAGGGTTGGGGGCCACTGGGAAATCATTCTAGGGTCCTCACCAATATGTAAAGCCATGCCATAGAATAGAAAGGTCAGTAAACTATAGAGAGTAAGGCTAAGTGATTAATATCACTTGTGGCCTCTGTGTGTGTGTGCATGCGTGTTAGTATCTTAGGGCTACTGTGACAGAACACCATAAATTGGGTAGCTTGAAGCAACAAAAAAACATTACTGCCTCACTGTTCTGGAGCCCAGAAGTAAAAGATCAAGGTGTGGTCAAGGCCACACTCCTTCTGAAACCTACAGGAGAGTACTTCCTGCCTCTTCCAGATGCAGTGGTTGCTGGAAATCCTGGCACTTCTTGGCTTGCAGCTGCAGCACCTCCCTCTCTGCCTCTGCTATAACATGGAGCTCTCAGCCTGCGCATCTTTTCTTACAAGCAAACCAGTCACTGTGGCTCAGGGGCCCCCTACCCCAGCATGACCTCATCTTAACCAATTACATCTGCAATGGCCCTGCTCCCAAGTAAGGTAACATTTGGAGGTACAGGAGTTAACATCTTTCAGGGGGACACAGTTCTATCCATCACAGTGCATGTTTTATGCCGGGCCATGAAGTAAAATGTACACCTTACTATACGTCTTAGTCAACAGTTTGACGGCTCGCCCTTAACCCTCTCTGGGCTCCTGGCTTTTTGGCACAACAGAACAAGCACGCTCCCAATGCAGGACTTCTGCACCTGCCGTTCCCTAAGCCCACAGAACTCGCCCAGTGCAGCCAAGTGCTCACTCCCTTTGTTATCCAGGACTCCACTGACGTGCCAGCTCCCCAGAGAGAACTGGCCTGTCCACGTCCCCTACATAGCACCTTCTGTCACATCCATCCTTTGACCCACCTTTTCTCTGGAACATACAGCACTCCCCAACAGCATTTCTCCTTTTTTTTTTTCTTTTCAGGGCCGCGCCTGTGGAATATGGAAGTTCCCAGGCTAGGCGTCGAATTGGAACTGCAGCTGAGACCTATGCCACAGCCATGGCGACACTGGGTCTGAACCTCATCTGCAGACTATGCCACAGCTTGTGGCAATGTCAGATCCTTAACCCACTGGGCGAGGCCAGGGATGGAACTGGCATCCTCACAGACACACTGTCGGGTCCTTAACCCACTGAGCCACAATGGGAACTCCCCCCAACAGTACTTTATAAACATTTTTTTCTCCTCCACTGGGATGTAAGCATCACGTGGACAGCAACAGTGACTGCATCCCCCGCCTCCCAAAGAGCAGGCCCTCAAATACATGATGTTAAATGAATACATCTGTATCTGTTGTGAAAATAAATGATGACTAATGAAATGAGAACAAGAAAAGGCTTTTTTTCTTTTTCTGAGCAGGCCATAGCCAGAGACAGGCACCAACCCAGGTGTCTGGCAGAGACTCAGAGGCGGGCAGAGGCATGGGAAAGCTTTATGGGAGAAACAGGGGAAAGCCTCAGGTGGGACCAGACTGCAGCCCGTTAGCACAGGGAAGCAGCGGGCAGGCCGGCTAAGAAGGAAGAAATCCTACGTGATTATTTGGCTTTCTCTTTTTAGTCCTAAATTGTAATCTGGGCTAGAAATTAAGGGCTCTGTCAGTAATTAATCAAGTCCTGGCTGTTTGGGGCCGACTGTGTACAAGTTATTGTTTCAGTTTCTGGACCAGTTGCTAGAGATAATCGTCTGACTCCCTACAAGTATGACTTATGCACAGGCTGGCTTCCTGGCTGGTTAGTGCAGATCACAGGTCAAAGTTCCACTTTTTTATATATGGTCTGGCCGCCATCCATGTGTATATTCGTTTTCTCACTATAAAGAGAAATATGCTTGAAAAGGCGTAGCAAAAGAAATGGGTGGGCTATACCTGGAGGCAGGAGTGAACAGGGACTCACTTTTACTATATATGTATTTTTTAATAATTAAATATTTTATGTATATTATATATAATGCATTATCTGTTTTTCAATAAGCTTCTACTTTTAATTTGGAGAAATTTTATCAATGAGTAAAATCAAGCAAAGTCATTTACATGACACAGTCTCCTCTAATATTTGCAAATCCATCTGACAAAACTATCTGCTTAGTAACTCTCCTGTTATTTTGGTTTTTTACTTTCTGATTTTTCTGAAAATAAGTTCAACGTTGTAAAGATGTATTAAAACTGCCCTTGGGAATTTTAGTTCATGTGTTTTGAGTGAACTTCCAGTGCTCTCTCATTTTCAAATGAACCCTTAAAAACTAAAATTTTCACTCAACATTCAACTTCCCCAAAATGTAAGGGAAATGTCATGATTGCAAGAATGTGGTGAATTCTAATTTACTGACTTTTAAAAGCTCTGCTTTCTCAAGTTCCTGTGTGGCTCAGTGGACACAAATCTGACTAGTATCCGTTAAGGACGCAGGTTCGATTGCTGGTCTTGCTCAGTGGTTAAGGATCTGGAGTTGCCATGACCTATGATGTAGGTTGCAGACGTGGCTTGCCTCTGGCATGGCTGTGGTCTAGACCAGCGGCTACAGCTCCAATTTGACCCTAGCCTGGGAACCTCCATTTGCCATGGATGTGGCCCTAAAAAGACAAAAAATAAAAATAAAAATAAATGCTCTACTTTCCTAGAGATACGGCATCATCCAGTGGACCTTTCAAGTACTTTCAGTGATGACAAGGTTCACGTTGCTTTTTCACAACCAGGAGTGTCATGTAACTAACTCTCAGCTGACGGGATAATCCCAGAAACCAAAACAATCCAAATGCCAATAATCCTGGCTGTGGGAAGCTGTACTATATTCACTTATTCTGGCTCTTACCCTCTGGGGATCATTTCCTACAATGTTTTGTGAACATTCTTGCTTTCAATGTAGCTGCCAAGAACTAACTCACTGTACCTTGTACACAACCTCTTGCGGGACTTAATACATCGCGCTGTGATTTCCTGAACCTTTGTCAGGTACCAGAGCCCAAAGACACGTCTCTGTACCCTTATATCCAGCTGAGTCCCTGACACACTGAAGATGTTCGGCATTCTGAAGGAATGGCAGATGCCCTCTACTTAACCGCGATCAGAAATTCATTCATTCCTTCATTCATGACATTCATACACAGGTGTAAAGAATACAGTGCTTTAAAATATATATACATACAAGCTCTTATAATATATATACATAATATATATATTATATTATATATATTAATATGGAGAGGGAAAATACACAAACTGTTTTCAAACCAGAAACAGCACATTCAGAGAAATGGTACACTTGGTAAATTCTGCAACAGCTCAGAGGGCTGAGAAATTACTTCCTGCCGGGATTATTAAGAAAGGCCTCACATTTCAAAGCACTTGAGAATAGACCCTAAAACCACCCAGATCAAGGCATCAAGGTAACAGATAGTTATCCCGATTGTGAAATCACTGTCCACAAGGGAACAAACCAAACGTTCTTCCCAAGAAAGCTCTGCCTCAAGGCATCCCCGGCCATGTACTGTTGGAATTACATTTAATTTTTACTCTAAAGCATATTACCGAGAGAAAGCCCTCAGACTGATACCGAATACGAATTCCTCAGTAACATGGAGCAGACGTTCACTGTGTGCCCTGGGCTGGATGGCGGCCCCGCGTGCCCACAGCTAACTTCCCTCAAGCTATTCCACTTCCGAGGAACCAGAGAGTGGGGCAGGAAGCCAACAGCCTCTGCTTCTGGTCCATCCCTCACTTCACGGCTCCACCCTCTGATGATCCACGCAGACCTTTTTTTTTTTTTCTTTTTCTTTTTAAGGCCGCACCTATGGCATATGGAAGATCCCAGGCTAGGGATCAACTTGGACCTGCAGCTGCCAGCCTACACCACAGCCACAGCAACACAGGATCCAAGCCGCCTCTGCAACCTACACCAGAGATCATGGCAATGCTGGATCCTTAACCCACCAAGCAAAGCCAAGGGCTGAACCCACATCCTCATGGATACTCGTTGGGTTTATAACCTACTGACCCATGATGGGAACTCCCGATATGGACATTTTTTAAAGCACATATTAAACAATTACTGTTATAAACACTGTTAGGTCATTATTTTATATCATCCTCCTCTACGCCATGAAGGAGGCGTTCTCTCTCCCATTTCACTTAAGAAGACACAAGATCTCAGAGTAAGAACTACTCAAGGTCAAGAAACTATGACGTCACAGTCAGGATTTCAACCCAGGTCGCTTAAGTCCCAGTGTAACACTCTCTGCACAAAGCAAAGCTGCTTCAAAGGCAGCCTGATTTCCACAGCAACATCTCCCAATACCACCAGTCCTGCCACTTCTATGTAGAGACTAATTACGTCTGTAACTGTGCTTTCGGGTACTCAACTGCAATAAAGGTGAAAAGAGAAACCAGCCTGGCCTACTTCCCAAGCTGCTCCAAGAGCAAAATCAGATGCAGGAGGCATAAATATAATGCTTGAGAGCCCGGACCCCAGCGTCAGCTGCCTGGACGTATAGCCCACACATACACCACTTATTAAGTACAAAGTCTCGAACAGGCCACTTCAGCTCTCTAGACTTCTGCTTCTTCATTTGCAGCATGACCAGAGTAAGGAGGAAGCCTCCATCCTCAGACTGTTCTGAGGATGAAGTCCTCAGGGGGGCACACGGAATCCAGCACTTGTGAAGGGTGTTATTAACAAATCCATCCAAAAGCACCTGGAAAACTGGAAACCTTCTAACAAGTATGGGATTATTATTATTATTATTATTGTCTATTCTAAGCCACAAAGATAGGCCTTCCAGGTTCTTCCCTGAATTTTAACTTTCTTTTTCATTTATCGTTCACAAAATTATTCTAAAAATAGCAAGTGTTTTTGAGTACTGGAAACTCCTGCGGGGGACTATAGGTAAATTCTCAGAGGAAGTCTGTATGTCTTAGAATTCCTGCAGAAAGAACAGAGTCAAAGTGTTAAGGAAGGGCTTTTTACAAAGGTGCAGGCAGGGCTCAGAGAACCTCCCCATGTTGGCAAGGCCCCAGGATTGCACAGACTAGACGTTTTTATCCCCCTCTGCCTAAATAAAGACAAGAGACAGTGGTGTTACCAAGCCCAAAGAGAACACGGGCCACCCCCTGAAGGATGCAGCCACCGGAGCAGACACATGCCAGCCTCCCTCCTTCTGGTGCCTTCCATTGGGCAAACCCAAACGGGAATTGAAGGCAAGGAAGCCCAGGATGCAATCCAGAGGGAAGCCTCTCCAAGGCGGCCCCGGAGAGAGAACAGATGAGTAGAGACCTCGAGCAGCAAAAGCAAAGTGGCAGCAAGCAGCCCTCCGTGAGGACCACGCCTAAAATATACCAAGTCGCTAACGGAGTGACCGCCATGAGCACAGTGGCCAGTCCCAACCTAGTCCTGAATCAAGACAGCCTGCTGTCAAATCCTGGTTCTACCGCTTACCAGCTGGTGCCCCCGAAGCAGTTACTCATCGTCTCTGTGCTACATCCTCATCTGTATAAAATGGGGCTGATAGTAACACTTAGCCTCTGGGGTGGTTGTGGGACTAAAATGAGTTAATATTTAAGGTATTGAGCGCAGTGCAGGGCACTTAGCACTGGATGGACACACATACAACAAAATTTATCTGTTGTAGTGAAGACACTCCATGCACTGCTGAGGACTCACCTTAACAAATGTAAACTTAACAAATGCACGATAAGTATAATGAAAAGTCACAAAGAAATTTAGCTACTACCATTACATTATCATTATCCCTTGTCCTGGGTGAGGTTATGGGGATTTGTGGAGGTTTACGTCATACAGAGGAGAACCCTTTGGGACCTAAGAAAAGCACAGGCTTATGATTTTTATACGCCACATGCTAACAGAACAAACGGACCCCAAGTGTACCATGGGGGGACGCTGGACTTAGTATATGTCTAAACGCAACCTACTGTCAATTATTCCTCAAAACCCATCCTGGAGAAGAGCCACATCTTGTGGACAACCTTCAGTCCGTGTTTACCCGATGGGGGAGAAAAAGTCGGTGCAGTCAAAGGTCACGCCTAGATGTGTCCCTTCGGGAAGTACACCCAATGCAGCAACAGACAGGCACACGTGTCCCTGGTTCCTGCCTTTTTTTTTTTTGACCACCCTGCAGCATATGGAGCTCCCAGGAAAGGGATCAGATCCGAGCCCCAGCCTCGAGCCAAGCCACAGCTGTGGCAATGCCAGATCCTTAACCCACAGTGCCAGGCCAGAGATCACACCCGCGTCCCAGTGCTCCCAAGATGCTGCCAATTCCGTTGTGCCACAGCAGGAGCTCCCCATTTTTCCTTTTGAAGCAACCAACGTGACATTTCCCAAACATGCTTCCACCTGCTATTTTCCTTTTCATACCAAAACTGCTTCATTTCCAGTTTTGCAGGTGGTGTCAAGGTTCCCGTCGGCAAAACCAGATGGAATGTGAAGCTGGTAAACAAGAGCAGAGGAGCAGAGCCCCGAGAAGTCAGCCTGATGCTGGCATCATCTGCTGTCCAGACTGAACAGCTGGAGGCTGGGCAGGTGTCCAGCCCACGGCATACCTCGACAGCGAGGAAAGCAGCACATATTTGGAGTTGAGAGAGGGAGGTTGGTTGGTTTGTTTTTTTAAGGAAAGATAAAACAGAAGAATAATTAGAGAAAAGTGACATATGAATGAACTCCTTAGAGAAGCAACTCGAGAAAGGACCAAAGCAGCAAAATAGCTGCCAACAGAAACCCCAGGTAGACTTCAAAGGTACCCAAATTTAATTCACACCAAGGTTCTCAGAACATAAGAGCACCTAGTTCTGTTGCTTCAAACGCCTTTACCTCAGGTTTATAAACCATCCCCCTTTCCTCAAGGTGCCAGCCCTTCCGTTTGTGCAGCTGCAAAGCCTCATATCCAGATGACCACCATGTTACCAAGAAACGCTTACTTTAACTTCACTCTGTGAATCCAGAGCCTGAATGGCTTTTGTGGCTTGGGTTGGGGTTGACTCCCATCATCAAATGCATTGCCCCAGGAAAGCCATGGGTACGTAGGTTTGTCTTTGCTTAGATTTAGAGTATGGCTATCTCAAACTTGTGGAATTCTTCAAATTTTAAAGGTTTTAAGATTATCATCCTATTGGTTTCTCACCAATGCCATGTAAAGTTGAATGGGATCGATTTTTATTTTTTCCTATCTTGCCCACCAGAAAACTCTGAGTTTTCAGTATTAGTGAAAGTCTTCGAAACCCTTAGAAAAAAAGCATGACAGCTGTTTCCCATACACACAATGTTGTAGAAAAATGGGTACAAATTTTAAGCCAAATGCTACAGAGGAAGAGGCAGTTTTGCAGCTATTCAAGAAGGGGTAAATGGAATCTAAGAAGGCATGCAGGAGTTCCCTGGTGGCCTAGCCGTTAAGGACTTGGCCTTGCCACTGCTGTGGCTGAGATAACTGCTGTGGGAAGGGTTTGATCCTCGGCCCAGGAACTTGCACATGCCACAGGCATGGCAAAAAAGAAAAAAAAATTAATGGACTGTGACTGCTAGTTAAAAAAATAATAATAATGTATGCAGCATTGAAATGAAGGCGTTGGGTGAGACAATCATTTCAGTGGAATACTCTAACAGCTTGGACCTACCCCAGGTTCATTTACAGCCGAGGGTCCATGTGAACACTTGCTAACAGAAAAGGGGGAGGACCGGAAGGACACATTTTTTTTTTTTTACCCCAGAAAATGAAAAGAATGGGGATTAAAGCAGAGTCAGTACACGGCTAAGAACAAAATCTCAAAATTCTCCAGGGTAGAGGTCAAAGAAGGCCCCAAACTAAAATGAGTCCCAGGTTCCCTCAGGATCCAAAAGGCTAGCAGGGCTTCCCAGACTTTGCCACTGAAAAACCAACGAGGACTTGGAGGAAGGACATCTTGGGGCAGGGGGGCGGGGGGGAGGGGCACATCACTTCAACATTATGAATGGCAATCAACTCCCACCTAGGAAGGTGGGTGGGCTTTTGAACCCTCCCAACCTTATAGATTTTGGGCAGGGGGAGGAGCCTTCTAAACACCTCACCACTGGATTAGGGCTGGTGGTTATCTGGAAGCTGGTGAGTCACTCAGCAAGTTGGCTCATCACTTAGCAAAAAGAGGGCCAGGGGAGGGAGTGCCAGGGGATGCCTTCCATCCCACCATCTTTAGGAACAAGGAGAGCACCTGGCTGTAGGTAAAGTGGTCAGTACTGAAGTGGCTTAAGCTATCTGTCCAACACTCCCCAAAAGGAAGACCTTAGCAGTTCTAGCTAAGCAATTTGGGGGGCCCAGTACAAAATGAAAAAGTAGGGTCCTAGCCACAAACAGAAAATCAAGCTCCCCTCTCCAGAGACCCACCACCCTGATTCATGGTAGAGGACAAGTACCTAGGCATTGAGACCTTCCTGCCAGGATGAGACTGGTACTTGGATTGGAGGTGGGCAAGAAGTTCACTGAGTTGCCTACAGAATATACTGGAACAGATTCCTCCTTGTTTTGCCCCAAGACACAGCAGGACATTTACCAATCCAAGCCTCCCATGCCCAAGTTCGCACACAGGCCACATGCACACACAGGGCATATTGCCAAGGGCAACAGAATTGCAAGACAAGGATGGGGAGGCCAGGTAGGGCCCAGCACATGAAGAAGTAGGCAAAGGGCCTCTGACACAGGTGAAGAGGCAGCAAGATGTATGTCTGTGCAGGGGCCAAGCCTCTAAGCCCCTGACACATGGCCAACTAACCCATCTAACTTCACTTCCAAAACACAAGTTCAAAGACAAAATAATTAAGAATGTCAACATGGCACCTCCAGGCATTACCTTCCAAGTGTGGGGCCCTTCTGAGTACAGGCACAGTACAACTTCACTGGTCACATGTCCCTGAAGTAGGCATTCCTCCTGGACAAAAGGAAGACAGCAGCGACAGGCTACAAGGCGGGTGCCCACAGTGGGGACTAGAATTTAGGAAGGAAAAGGTTAAGCCTCAGTCAGGTATCTCACGCTGGGGGGCTTTACAAGAGGTCGCCTTGAAGACTTTCAAAAACCAAAGGATGCCCCCTGAGAGAACCAGCGTGTGATGCTCGCCTGCAGAGAGATTTCATAGCCAGGGAGAGAGCAGAGATGAAGCCACACACCAGATGGAGGAAGTTACCTGGCCATCTCCGTCATGACCCTGTTCACATAACAGCAATTTCAATGCCAATTTAAGAGGAATTTCTTCACCAGCAGTTCTATGAGAAGATGGCTCTTCCTTATAGCACCTCAACACCCAGGCACCAGAGGGAAAAACACAGGCAAAAGGGTTGGTACAAGAGCAGGCTACACTCCCCGTTTCCAGTCTTTGCTGGGTTTGGAGGGAAATGAGAGAAAGTGAGGAAGCCCTGACATGCATGTGCGATGGAGGTTTTAGAAAGAACAGGAGAAATCTAAAGAACCGGAATGAGACTATTTTAATCTCCAAAAGTATCTGAAATAAGTAGGAATTAGGCTGTAATTGTTATTAACACTTTCCTAACAGGAAGGAGAAGCTTCACTGACACAATTCGAAAATTGCCAAGATAAAGTCATTAGGTGTTTCTATGTGACGAGTCGAAAGAGTTCGATCAAAACAGTTAGGCACTATCTTGCTGGCTGCTCCCAGAAATAGAACAGAGATTCTGTGCTTACTTCTGAAAGGTTTCTTTTTTAAGTATAATTTTCTTACGATATTCGTTTCAGGTATACAACATAGTGATTCAATATTTTTATACATTACGAACCAAAGATACTACGATATTGTTATTTTCCCTGTGCCATACATTACATTACATCCCCATGACTTCACCTTATGATTAGAAGGTTGTACTTTTTCTTATGACTGGAAGGTTGTACATCTTAACCCCCTCCACCTATTTGTCCATCCCCCCCACCCTCTCCCCTCGCGCAACCACTAGTTTGTTCTCTGAATCTATGAATCTGTTTCTGTTTTGTTTATTGGTTTTGTTTTTCACATTCCACCTCTAAGTGAAAACATGCACTATTTGTCTTTAACAGACTCTCAGATACCAATAGGTCTAAAAAGCACTTTTCCTGAATACAAAATCACTGTCCCCTTCCTGAGACTTCAGGCCATGTAGCCATCATGCGACTTCCCAGCCAAAAACAGTTTACCTGTGTCTCCCAGAACATGACTGCTTAGGCAATTTTCAGATGACTTCCTGTTACCGATTTCTGCCACAGTTTTACAAGTTTCCTAATTATTTGGTTAAATTCATTCAAAGCCAAGCTGTGCCCTCGAAGTGTGATTTAATTAGATGTTCTCTCACACGAGGCTCAGTGAGCAATGTAGATTACAGGTAAATGAACTTTTTGGTAGATGTGTTCCCAGAGGATTTTCTCTTTAAATTATATCAAGGTTATACCTTGGCAAAAACACACTATTTGACTGCTTGACCCAGCAGTTCAGTGAAATAAACTGCGAATCTTCTTAAGACAGTGAACGTACCAGTTGTCATGATAAACTGACTGGGTAAAAAGTCATTTCCATATCATGTAAACAAAGTGGAAGGCCATGCCTGTGACTTCGAGTTCAAAGATAACAAATCCTTGAGCCTCATCTGAAACTCATCTGAAGGGGCTCTTTTCAAAACCCCTTTTGTACTAGGAACTACAACCAGGAGATCAATCCTTTGGCAGCATATACAGACCACCGGTTCAATTCTGCCTACTTCCTACTTCTGTGAATAAATTTTTGTTGGAACACAATCACACCATTTGTGTATTGTTTACAGCTGATTTTACACTGCAATGGCAGAGTTGAACAATTGTAACAGAAACCATCTGGCCAGTGAAGCCCGAAATATTTCCGATCTTATTTCACAGATGAAGTTGACTGCACACACAGAAGCCCACATCCTTCCACAGTCTATACCACAGTGACATCTCTCCTTCTAAAACTCTCTTCTATCCTTGAGCTTCAGTTCAATGTCTGACCCTCTGCCCCAATCAAAAGAAATCTCCCTGTAGACTAACAAAAATAGTAGTAACCGCTTTATAGTTATACCAGAATTTTCTATTGTAGTTTCTATTAACTAGGATTTTGGAAATTACCCTCTGAGCCTCGGTCACAAAATAGTTTGGGCTAGATAATACCTCAAGTTCCTTCTAGCTTTGATATGATTTAGGATCTAACGAAGTTTTGTTTTGTTTTGTTTTTCATTTGAAGAAAATGTATATTAAGCAATGACGGTCACAGGCATTTTTTTGAAAGTCTACCTTTTTTATAATACACGTGACTGGCTGCTTACACAGTATCCATTCCACTTACCCTCTTTCCTAACAGAGTCCTGGCTGGTATAGGGCCTTCCTTCCATTGGCCCAGAGACTCGAGAGAAAGTGACACAGAATGGTCCCTGACTGTCTAGGTCAATCACAGCAGTATCCTGCCCCTTGCCAGCTTTCAGTTCTGAATGTATCACTAATTCCAGCCAATGAGATGGATGAGGAAGTCAGCTGAGGTGACGTAAAGGAGGAGGCACTTCAACGAGAACTGGGTTTTTTTGGGGTTTTTTTTTTTTGGCCATTTTGTCATTTTAGGGCTGCACCCGTGGCATGTGGAGGTTCCCAGGCTAGGGGTCTAATCAGAGCTGTTAGCTGCCAGCCTACACCACAGCCACAGCAACGGGGGATCCGAGCCGCGTCTGCAACCTACACCACAGCTCACGGCAACGCCAGATCCTTAACCCACTGAGCAAGGCCAGGGATCGAACCCGCAACCTCATAGTTCTTAGTTGGATTCGTTAACCGCTGCACCATGACGGGAACTCCAGAGAATTGTTCTTAATTTTAAGGAAGAGACAAACATCTCCCTTCCTTTCCTAGCGATTGCCATCAAGGAACATCCTGCTGGAACTCTGGCCACCATCCTTTCACTAGCCAACCCAGGAAAAGTGCCGAGAAACAGAACTTGCTCTGAAGTACAACATCTGAAGCTCACCCTTCCTCTGGAGTTTTTGTTTGTTTTTAAAAGAAAATAAATTTTCTTACTGTTGAATGAGAATACATCAAACTGGCTTAATGACTGATAAAAACCAATTAAAACTGGTGGAATATGGAGCTGAGATGAATGCAGCTTAAAGAGGGTCAAGGATAACTAGAATGCTGAAGAAACTAGTGACAAAAGTAGTAAGCAGCAAAGCTCTGCTTTCCTGAAATAAACGTCTCTCCCACTGCTACACAATGACTGCTATCTAGTGGATGCTGAATAACCAACTTAAACACTGCATTCAAAAACAATCTGGGGAGCTCCTGCCGTGGTGCAGCGCAAACGAATCCAACCAGGAACCATGAGATTGCAGGTTCCACCCCTGGCCTCACTCAGTGGGTTGAGAATCCAGCGTTGCCATGAGCTGTGGTGTAGGTCACAGATGAGGCTCGGATCTGACATTGCTGTAACTGTGGTGTAGGCCAGTGGCTACAGCTCCAATTGGACCCCTAGCCTGGGAACCTCCATATACCATGGGTGCAGCCCCAAAAAGACAAAAAAAAAAAAAAAGAAAACCTGAGTATTCTTGTACTACAACAAAAATATTTTCAAACTACAGAGACTTTTTTGTCAGTAGCTATTTTAACATGGCAAACATTATCAATGTGATGTTCACTGAGACTTGAACAGATAGCAAAGCCTATATTTTCTGACACTTAGGTGTTCATTACTAAAGAAACCCCAATTGAGCAGTATTTTTAAGACTCTCAGGAGAAAAAGAGAGAGAACTTATCAGCATGTGGCTAAGAAAAAGTGATGTCCAGGAGGTCAGTCAAACTCAAAATTAAACAACTTGAAACCACAGAATCCCGCTATCTTGGAGGCACTCATGAGAAAGACCCCATCTGATCTCTTCTTCAGCTCCAACAGATTGTCCCATTTCTTCTACTGAGATGCCTCCGGTTAAAAGAGCTCACTTCTTCCCAAGACTGAACAGACCACAGCTGAACACCGTAACTCTGAGGCGTTCTCTCTTTCAAAATGTCCTAACAAGCCTCAGATTAAGTCTCCCTCTACCCTCTCAATTTTCCAAGGAAAATTCACTATCATTTCGCTTACCATTGGGCAGAGGTTTGGTTAGGAAAGAAACAACCATACTAGACATGCATTTAACCCTTTCACTGAACAAACCCAAGCCACCGGATGGTATCATAAAAGCAATTTAACCTTTCTCTGTCCCGTAAAGTGTGCTCCATGGGACTACTTACTGCCCTGGGTGAAAATACGTTGGCTCTATGAATTCTCTGGTTCCTTTAGGCGTCATTTAGAAAGTCCACCAAACACTTTAGGGGTGGGGGGGAGGCAATTTCAACTTGACAATTCAAATAGTCCCACATCATCATCAAAACTTGGTCTTGATATAAAGCCAAAATATCTTACCTGCAAGATGAGAAGCAAGGAGGCAATGGGGTGTCGTCAGTTGCTTCTTGTCCTTCTTTTCCAGCCAAACCTTGTACTCCCTGCTGCAATTTGCTAACGGCAGTCTTCAGCTCTGCCAGAGTTAAAGTGAGAAGAGGAAAGGGAAGAAAGGGACCAGGAAAATTCCGGCTTGAAATACCGTAACAGGTATCAACTATCCAAGGCCAGCTGGCGGATCTATGTTACATCTCCAAGAGGTTCCCTTAGACTTCAGAAAACAGAAAGCACAACTTACACCTCTCCATAGGTTTTACATTGGCTTGTTCTCCTCACTGGGTCAAATCAGAAGCTCTCTCCACTGACATCCTCTCCCTAAGCCATCCTCAATAGTCAATCCCTTTTATTACACCCTCTATGTGAGTAAAGTCATTAAGAGTCAATTCCTCCACCTCACTCCCTTCAGGATGTTTACTTGAGAAAAAAAAAAGAAAAGAAAATAACAAGTGTTGGTGAAGATGTGGAAAAATCGGAAATTCTGTGCACTGTTAGCAAGACGGTGAAGTCATCGTGGCAAACAGTATGATGCTTCCTCAAATAATTGAAAATAGAATGACCATGTGATCTAACAATTCCGCCTCCACTATACTCAAAGAATCAAAAGCAAGTTTTCAAACACGTATTGACACACGCATGTTCATAGCAGCATTATTTACGAGAGCCAAAAGGTGGAAGCAACCCAAGAGTCCATCAAGAGATCAATGGACTTTTACAATGGGGCACATACACTCCCAAAATATTATTTAGCCTGGAGAAGGAAGGAAATTCTAACACAGGCTACAACATAGGCAAATGTTGAGGACATTATACAAAGTAAAATAAGCCAATCACACCCAGACAAATACTGTACGATTCCTTAGCAGTTACCTAGAAGAGACAAATAATAGAGACAGAAATAGAATGGTAGTTCCTGGGACTTGAGGGAGGGAAGAAGGAGAAGTGACCACTCAAAGGGTGCACAGCTTCAGTCTGGGAAGCTGAAAAAGTTCTGAAAGCAGACGATGGCGGTTGCACCACCACGTGAATATACTTAATGTCACTCAACTGTCAACTTAAAATGATTACCATGCTCCATTTCATATTATGTATGTTTTGCCACGATTAAAAATAACAATTTAAAAACAGAGTCACTTTTCCTTCTGCTACTACCATCCTTGAAAACATAATGTCTACACTAGCCTCAGCTAAAACCTTCATATTAACATCCTACCAAATATTCACCAAGTAAAAAATCCATTCTGATTTCATAAACTTCAAAATGTGACAAAGCACTTGTCTTAGAATCAGCAAGACATGGTACTGGGATTTTTCAGGCCAATCAGCCACAGCTCTAGAAAACATCACTCAGCTTCGGTGGCCAGTTTACTCCTGAGCCTATTACCTCAGAATTGTTCTAGCAAAGTCAAGACATTTTTCCTGGAATGCATTTTCCAAGCTCCAACTCTTACCAGGCCGATTTAGAAAATTAACTTGTCTCTCTGGCACCGCTTCTGAATTAAAATTAATGTTCCAAGTCTCTTTGACCCACATCCAATCACTCATACTCACCAAAGAGGGGATTTTTGCTCTCTAGAAAAACATTTTCCCACTTGGAATTTAAAATAACATTACCACAACATTTCCAATTACAGAAAACTCACAAGGAAAAAAAAAATAATCAGATGTTTATCCTGCAACAACACTAGAGTTGATTTTAAATCACCTAGTCTCATTATGTTTACCCTTGTCCTAAAATATAAAAGGAGATGCCAATACACCACAAGGAAATCCTTGAGAGGAAAATGGTAAATCATTCATATTATGACAAGGAAAGATTTACAGGTGTAATACAAAAGCATAAATTTAGCAAGTGCAAGATTAAAACATAGTCTGTATGAAGTCCAATTAGCATTAAACTCTGAGCTCACCTGCATACAAGTATGCAGAAATTGTTGACTCTAAAGAGATTCTGTGAGTTAGGAATGACAGGCAAAATACCAGTTTTACATTATACCCAGAGCAAGAAACCATAATCAGGGTACGTTACCAAACCACGCCTGGTCTGCTGTTCTTCATAGGACGGTGTAACGGGAACTTAAGAATCCATAGAGTTCAGCTTAGCAGTTAAGAAAGCCAAGCCCATTATATGAAATTCCCTGGATTCAAATTTCAGCTCTGCCACTTATTAGCTCCAAAACTTTAATGGGATTCTAAATCCTCTGTCTCTTCATCTGTAAAATGGAAATAAAAAATGGCACTTAATAGAGAGGATGGGAAAAATGCAAGGAAATAATGTAGCTAAAATACTAAGCACGCTGTCAAGCATATTGAAATGTCTCAATATGTTTATGTAATAGAAAAAATAAGTTTTCTTCAAAAGCAAAAGGCTCACAAGAAATTTAGAACTCATTTATCTAGGATTTGTGATTCAGGTTTGTTCTTGCATCAATGCCAAAGGGGGAATCTGGAAATTAATGAACAGGCAGCTAGTTTATCTACAGCAATGGTTTACAAACTTCGCCATCAGAATTACCTAGACAGTGTGTTAAAACACAGGTTGCTGGGCCCCCTTTCAGACTTTCTGATTTAGTAGGTCTGAAGGATACCTGAGGATTTGCTTTTTTTTTTTTTTTTGTATTTTTAGGACCACACCCGCAGCATATGGAAGTTCCCAGGCTAGGGGTGGGAAAAAGCTACAGCTGCCAGCCTATGCCACAGCCACAACCACACCAGATCCGGGCCACATCTGCAACCTACACTACAGTTCGTGGCAACGCCGGATCCTTAACCCACTGAGCGAGGGCAGGGATTGAACTCGCATCCTCATGGATATCAGTCAGGTTCTTTACCACTGAGCCAGAATGGGAACTCCACATTTGCACTTCTAACAAGACTCCAGGTGATCCTGATGCTGCTGCTCTGGGAACCACACTTGGAGAATCTCTAGTCTACACTCTCCTACCCCCATGACTACCACCACCTCCATTTTCAGAGCTTTACTCCTTGTGACCTCAAGGACTAACCTTGGTGCCTCATTCTGAGGACAGGCTGTCACTCTATTCTGATGGCTGATAGGTCATCCAAACACAACTACCCAAAAAAGGTGTGCCACCTTCAAGACCTCACCATATGTGGGTCCTAGACCCATGGGAGCCAATTGGAATGGTCCAACTAAATACTACCCAAGCTTCCCTTAGGGCCGTAGAGAGCCCTCACATGCCTGGGAAGCAAGGGGGCAGAGCCCCTACATAAATTCCTTCCACCCAGGTCTGCAGCACCTTATTCCACCTCCAGGGTCTGCACCACCTGGGGACCAGCACCGGGTAATCCAGCAGATTAACAAGAGCCAGCTTTCTGGCTTCTAAACTGCTCCCAGGTTTCTTCATTTAGGAGGGCACACTGGCATAGTTCACACGCGCACACTGATGAATCCTGTAACACTGGTAAGTGCTACATGGTTGAAGGAATGATCCCAAGGGCAGTGCTAATTTACTATACCTGCCTAACAAGCTCACCATCCCTCCTCATAATCTAACATCTATCTGATTACTCCTCCATCTACCACTGCCTTTCTACTTTGACTTGTCTTTACATATAGTCCTTAATAGTAATGAGATCAGAGTAGCAGCCTACTTTAATCTTTATCAATTCCAGTATCAGCATGAGCACAGTAATTTAATGTTTTTTTTAAAAAAGCAGAAAATATTTTAAGAGTTTTTCTGTAGAAAATCCTTTTGGAAACTCCATCAAAGCCTGTATTATAAGCCCTTCCCACCACCAATGTCAGAGGACACCCCCACCCTAAAACCAAATTGGCTTCAGCTGTCTCTCTGGTCACTGACCCAGGACTGCTCAATTAACCATCTCACACTGACCCCAGTACGCCTGAGCCTACAACCTACATCCTTTACTCAGACCGAATCTTCAGAAATTTGATACAGAAATCCGTCTGAGTTTGTCTTGAATTTGCCACCCACCACTGGATTCTAGGTCTAGTGTGTATGCCCCAATGCTCTGGTCAGTTCTCCCAGCAGCCCACTGATTGAAACGTGGACCCCTCTCTTCAAAATGCACTCCAATAAATCCAAGAAAAAGCTGGGTCCCAGTAGACATATATATAAAACTGATGAACACAAATTCCCTCAGGTAACAAGTTTCATAAAATAGCAGACTGAACTAATCCCCACCCTCCAACTCCATCAACATTAAAAACCTCTGAAATACAGGAAAATTGTTTCTAAGGATTCTATCAGTAACTTTTATAATACAACCAAATATTAAATCAAAATATACACACACATCACCATGCTACTGAATTTCAGACCTGTTTATTTTATGGTAGGCAGTCAACAGATATAAGTAGATACAGCGATATACAATTTAGAGTTACCATAATAACCAGCAGAAGAGCAAAAGTAAAATCTATTAAGAATGGTCACTTCTAAGGAATTTGATTTTGAGGGAAACAAAATAGGAACGGGTCAGAAGAAAGGTTTTGTTTTATATCTTAGCCCTTTCTGTGCCACTCATGGCTTTTATTATATACACACGTTGCCTCTATACTTGTAAGAAAAAAATACAAAATGAGTAAACAGCATCCTCATTTATAAGGAATCAGAATAAATGAATTAAGCATAGGCACGCAGGTTGGTCTGCAACCACAAGAGCTTCCTGGGTGAAACCTGAAACCCACCCGAGGTTAGGAAGAGACCAAAGAAGGAGGCAAGGCGAATCACCACAGATGGGTTGGGGAACAGGGAGGGGGCAGGTTTGATAAGCAAGGGAATATCCTTACAAGGCTTGTTTGAGGTGGCCGTAACGTGAGATCTTCATATCCTCCTGCCAGAATCCTACGTTTTATGGAGGCTTCAACGGGGTTCGGGCACGAACTTGGCTCAGAGGGTCTTTACACACAGCCTCTCTCAAGCCAGCGTCCTTGAAAATGGCTTCCACTGTAGGAATGGTGGGTGGAGCGTGCATTTTAAAGACACGGGAGGGGCTCGGAGCCTCCTATTGGCTGGGTCCAGCTCGGTCAACAGGTGATTACATCCTCTTAATGACCTCCTCCAACAATGCAATGCAACATCACGTGGATACTAAAGGGAAACATAGCAAGATAGTGATATAAGAAGGCAACTTTAAGGACACCCCCACCCTAAAACCAAATTGGCTTCAGCTGTCTCTCTGGTAACTGACCCAGGACTGCTCAATTAACCATCTCACACTGACCCCAGTACGCCTGAGCCTACAACCTACATCCTTTGCTCAGATTGAACCTTCAGAAATATGATACAGAAGTCTGTCTGAATTAGTCTTGAATTTGCCACCCACCACTGGATTCTAGGTCTAGTGTGTATGCCCCAATGCCGTTAAATTTTTTAAAAGGACAGTTGTAACAAGTATTCAGCTGATTCCAGATGTAAAAATTACATACACACACACAGACTTGTAGAAACATAAAGGTACCTGGGAAATATACCAAGCTATCAGATTTAGAAAAATGGAGAGAAAATTTCATTTTCTTATTTTATATGCTTTTGTAATTTTTGAACTTTATATGCTGAGTATATATTACTTTTGCAACTTAAAAGATAACATTCTTTAAAATAAATACACGCATACATGTGTGCTTTTTGAGACCTAGAAAATATGAAGCAGTGGAGTTAAATTATATTTGGAAATTCACAGAACCTTGAGAATCTTGAGACTCAGAATTAGTGCCTTGCTCAACATCACCCAGCTGGAAAGAGTCAGAGCCAAGATTAGACCACAAGCATCCTGAGACAGGAGAAAAACCAGTGCTTTAATTCCCCAAGTTCTTCTAATAAATTAACCCAAAACTGTTGTGCCTTCTCTGATTTCTCTATTGAATACTATCTTCGTTCGAGTTGCTAGAACAGTATCCCATAGATTGGGTAGCTTAACAACCAACTTTTACATTGACCCTTGAACAACATCGGTTTAAAGTACCCGGAGCCACTTATATGTGGATTTTTTCAATAAATGTCTTAGAAATCTTTCTAGAGATTTGTGACACCTTGAAAAAACTTGCAAAACCATGCAGGCAAACCATGTCTCCAAGAAATATCAAAAAAAAAAAAAAAAAAACACTTAGCCAAGTCATGAATGCATAATACATGTATCACGCAAAATATGTGTATGTTATCTGTAAGGCTTCTGGTCAACACTAGGCTAAGGGTACTTCAGTTTGACGGGGGTCAAAAATTGTAGATGGATTTTTGACTGTGCTGGTGGTTGGCCACTTTAACTCCTGTGTTGTTCAAGGGTCAGCCTGTTTCTCATGGTTCCTGAATCTGTGAGGTTGAGATCAGAGTGCGATCATATGCTAATGTTCTGATGAAGATACTTCTTCTGGTTTGCAAACAGCTGGCTGTCTCTCTGCTGTATCCTTCTGTAGTAGAGATGGAGCTCTGGTCTCTTCCTCTTTTCTTTCTTTTTTTTTTTTTTTAATTTTTATGGCCGTGCTTGAGCCATACCGAAGTTCCTGGACCAGGGACTGAATCCGAGCCACACCTGCGGTAGCGCCAAAACCTCTAAACCACTGCACCAGGCTGGGGATTGAGCCAGCACCTCTGCGGCCAGCCGAGCCACTGCAGTCAGATGCTTAACCCACTGCACCATGGGAGGAACTCCTCTTCCTCTTTCTACAAGGACACTAATCCCATCCTGGGGCACCCCCTCAGGAATTAGAAATCCCAATTGCCTCCTACAGGTCTCCCCACCTCCAAATGTCACTTTGGGGGGTTAGGGCTTTGTGGCATGAATTGAGGGAGACACAAATATCCATTTCACAATAAATATGTTTTAATATAAACAATAAGCAGGACCAGGTACCATCCGTTTCACAGATGAGTAAACCAATGTCCAAAGAGAAGAGAGACTCCCCACAGAGTCATGTGGCTAGTAATCAGCAGGACTTAACTGTCATCCAGGTCAGCTCACCTTCAGTTGAAGATTGCTCAACTCCTACGGCATAAAATTAAACTTCTTTTTAAAAACAGAATATTATCCTACTCTTGTAACTTGATCTTTCCCTTGGAAAAGAAAAAAAAAACATTTTTTTGGCTGCAGCTTGCAGTGGTTTAATGTGGGATCTCAGTTCCCAAACCAGGGACTGAACCCAGGCCACAGCAGGGGTGACAATGCCAAATCCTAACAACTAAGTCACCAGGGAACTCCCCAAAAACATGATTTTTTTTCTGTTTATTGCTGCATCCGTGGCATATGTAATTTTCCGGGCAAAGAGGGGTCAAATCCAAGCAGGCCTACACCACAGACATAGCAACACCAGAATCAAGCCACATCTGTGAGCTACACTGCAACTTGTGGCACTGCTGATTCCTTAACCCAACGAGCGAGGCCAGGAATCAAACCCACCTCCTCACAGGCACTATGGTGGGTTCTTAACCTGTGGAGCCATAACTGGAACTCCCCAAATCATGTTTATAAGGAAACCTGAAGAAAAGCTTTCCACACAGGCACTGGGAATTAGAAGAGTTCTTTATAACCAAGGAGAGGAGGAGGCTTATTAAGCACTGATTTGCTCAGACGTTATCTCGCTGTATCAGCGCTGTCACACTAACCATGTCAAAACCAGTCATTTGTAGACCAAGGAAGCGTGGTTAAATGATCAGTAAGACCAAGGCCCCCATCACATTCAGAGCCCACCAGGTTACCTTACAAACAGCCTTCAGAGAGAGCCTGACCTCAGAAGTGGTTTCTCCCAAGTCACCGCCCAAGTACACAGCAGTCATTCGTGGCAAAGGGGTGAACACACTGGACAGCATGGCTCTGGAACTCATCCTGGTCAGAGGTTTTCGGGCTTTTAAAGAGCCAGAGCCTACCCGGTTCTATGTGGTCCCCCAAGATGTGCCAGGTAAAATCAGAATGGCACTAGCCAGTGTGGGAGGCCGGGAGCCCGCCCCGCATGTCCCCCCATGGCCTTCCCACACTGTCTGACCCCCACACGTGCCAAGAAGCATCTCTGCGAAACACCTTGGCTCCAAGGTAGAAAGCTGGACGCTCATCCAATTCTCATTCCACCTGAGGGAGCCGAGAACTCGACAGCTCAGGTTATTGGCCTCCCCGAGCCAAGTCGAGAACTACAGACCCTGGCTCTTGGCCCAGGGCACTACGAATGCGAGTCGGGAAGGGAACCTGTCAGGATCAGGCAGGTGACAGACACTGCTGTGCCTCCCCTTTTGTGTTTTCCTTTCTTGGCATACATGACAGACCGGCAGACGTGGCCCCGCGGGGACCAGCCCCACCATCAGTTTCAAAGGGAAGAGCACCAACAGAGAGATATTCTCTTGTTTTGGGGGAAAAGACTAGAAGAGATAGAAGTGTGTGAAAAGAATGTAAAAATGTCCTTTCATGTGAAATTCTTCCTTTTAATCCCTGTATAAGATAAAGCCCAGTGGGCGAGTTTCTCTTGTGCCTCAGCAGGTTACGAAAAAAACTAGTATCCATGAGGATGTGGGATGGATCCCTGGCCTCACTCAGTGGGTTAAGGATCCAGCATTGCCATGAGCTGTGGTGTAGGTCACAGATGCGGCTTGGATTCTGTGTTGCTGTGGCTGTGGCATAGGCCGGCGGATGAAGCTCTGAATTCAACCCCTAGCCTGAGAATTTCCATATGCAGTGGGTGTGGTCCTAAAAAGACAAAAAGAAAAAGGAAAAAAGAAAAAGAGAGAGAACAGTAAAGCCTCTAGGAAACCAAAGAAAGTTATGCAACTAAGATGCATTAAGCCCCTGTCTCAATGCTGTCTCTCACCTGTGTGGTTTAGAGTGAAATGCTTAAAGCTTGGTTTTGGGTATAACAGGGATCCAGGGGGTGCAGGAGCCATGAGAAGGGTTGGCTGTGGCTCAGATGAGACCATTCTTGTTAAGAAATAATGGCAAAAACACAGCCTGAAAGCTCCTCCTGACTCAGAGCTGGAGGAGAGCTCTCAGTGAGCCCCAGAGGAACTCGTTAAATGGTGAGAGTAATTGCAGCTAATGTGAATGGCTGCAAATGGCATGAGGGAATGTGCATTTCGAGGCAAGGCCCAAGAAGAGAGAGACACATTCTGGTAAGGATGAGTCGGTTCCTCTACATTCCCGAAAGCGATACCAACTGCTCAGGGGTCTGCTCTAGTGCCCTCTTCTCAACATTATGAGCCCAGATTTTTCTTTTTGTTTTAATTTTTCATTGAGTTTTTTAATTTTATCGGGATATAGTTGACTTACAAAGTTGTGTTAATTTCAGGCCTACAGCAAAGTATATCTGTTATACATATACATATGTCTCTTCCTTTTCAGATTCTTCTCCCATGTAGGTTATCACACAGTATTGAGTAAACTTCTCTGTGCTACACAATAGGTCCTTGTTACCCATATATTTTATATACAGTAGTGTTTACATATCAATACCAATCCACTAATTTATCCCTTCCCCCCCAACATGTCTCCCCATTGGTAAAGATAATTTGGGGAGTTCCTGCTGTGGTGCAGTGAGTTAAGAATCTGACTGTAGCAGCTTGGGTCACAGTGGAGGCATGGGTTCAATCCCTAGCCTGGAGCAGTGGGTTAAAAGATCCAGCATTGCTGCAGCTATGGTGTAGGTCACAGCTGCACCTTGGATTGAATCCCTGGCCCAGGAACCTCCAAATGCCTCAGGTATAGCCATAAAAAACCAACCAAACAGACAAAAAACCTAAGTTTCTGTTTCTGTCTTATAAGCTATATCATTTTTGTTAGATTCCACATATTAGTGATCTCATATAATGTTTGTCTTTTTCTGACTGACTTCACTTAGTATAATTTCTAGGTCCATCCACATTGCTACAAATGCATTATTTTGTGTTTTTTATGGCTGAGTAATATTCCATAGTATGTACATACCACATCTTCCTCATCCATTCCTCTGCTGACAGACACTTAGGTTGCTTCCATGTCTTGGCTGTTGTAAACAGTGCTGCAGTGAACACTGGGGTGCATGTATGTTTTCAATTCATGGGTTTCTCTGGATATTTGCCAAGGAGTGGGATTGCTGGATCCTTTGGTTTTTTAAGGAAACTTCACTGTTCTCCATAATGGTTGCAACAGGTTACCTTCCCACCGAATTCTTCTGATACCTCCATTGTCTGAACACATCCAATGAACTAACATGTCTTATTCCCTTGCATCCACATGGATCCTCCCAAGAGCAGCCCATTGAGTATGTATGTTTATGTTCATCTTGTTTTGACCTGCCTGTTAGGCTGATATTCTCTTTCTCTGAATTACTAAAATTCTTATAGCTAATATCTGAAAATTCAGCTCTGGCTTATTTTTTGGCTTCTTTCCTTTCCAAGAAGGCTTTTGAGGTTAGGGATCATATGCAGTGTTTTTCTTAAGTATTTCCCACAGCATCTAGCACAATACAGGACCTGTGGTCCATCGTACCCCTGTGTATGTGCTGATAGACATAGATAATTAATTAAAAAGGGAAAGGATGCTCTGAAATGTTTTTCTGAGGGCTCCAGGATTTGGACTTACAACTTTGGATGGATGCACACCAATTCCCATGTTCTTAATCCCTGGAATTAAATTCAGCATCATCTCAGGCAATTTAGACTTACATTCTAGCTTACTGTTTCTGAGAACAATTTTGTCTCAATTATTAATGTTTTGTTTCTTGTCAGTATTCCCAGAAACTAATAACATTTTAAGGAGCTTGGAAAATGCAACAAGACAAAAACTATCCTACGAGGATCCAGGTCTATCATGATTTCCTCTTGGACAAGGATAAATAGAATCCAGCATTTTCTTGGTTTCTATTCTGTTTTGCTGTCAGGTATTTATTTCCTGTATTACAGAGGACTAACAACCTATTTAACTGAATATCAGCTTCTCACAGCATATTAACCAAATGCAGATACAGACTTTTTAGTGTCTTTCCATCATATCTTCTTACATTTGGCTTACATCAGAGCATTCTACTTAAAAGAGGGAGCAGGCTTCAAGCCTTACCACCTTCCAGATTTGATGTCATCTGAGGCTGTGAGTTTTTCTGTCCCCAGGGAAATTTCCCAGAACACTACGCTGTAGGAAGGGCACCCACTGAGAGGTCTCCCAGAACACATACCATCTGGGATTGCCTTTAGCCCCTCCCCTCAAACACACCATCCCAGGAATGTCCCTGCATTAAAGAAAAATAGAAGGTCTCCTTACATTGTTTTTCTTTGCATAGAACACATAAAGGCAAGCAGGAAGGAAGAATTTTTGATTTGCTAATCATAAACAAAGTGCTCATAGGAGTTTCCATTGTGGCTCAGCAGGTTAAGGACCTGAAGTTGTCTCTATGAGGAGGCCAGTTCAATCCCTGGCCTTGCTCAGTGGGTTAAGGATCCAGCATTGCTGCACGCTGCAGTACAGGTCACAGATGCAGCTCAGATCCAGTGTTGCTATGCTGCAGTGTAGGTCTGCAGCTGTGGCTCCAATTCGACCCCCTAGCCTGGGAACTTCCATATGCTGCAAGTGTGGCTGTAAAAAGAAAAAAAAAAAAAAAGCTAATATACTCAAACTCAACAAATTAATAATATTAATAGTACTGAAAGATAACATCTGTTGTACACTCAACTTGTACAAGGCTCCACGCTAGTTGCTCTACATAAATGATGAGATTTTGAAAAGTCTCTGCTTAATGTTTGTTTTGTTTTGTTTTCTTGGGGCAGCTTCTTTGATTCTTCTGCTATAACTGCCCCATTACACTCTATTGGACTCCCAGCCCCAAGGGAGGGGAATCAAGATATAATTCCTACCCCTTAATAGTCATCAGTCTCGATGATTATCAAAGACCTCACCCTTTTCATTTTTAAATTATAGACCCACATTAAAACCAAAGCTCTCATAGTAGTTTTGATTTGCATTTTTCTAATAATTAGTGATGCTGAGCACACCTCACACCGGTCAGAATGGCCATCATTAACAAGTCAACAAATAACATGCTGGAGAGGGTGTGGAAAAAAGTGAACCCTCCTACTCTGTTGGTGGGAATGTAAACTGGTACAACCACTATGGAGAACAGTATGGAGGTACCTCAAAAAACTAAATATAGAACTACCATATGACCCAGAAATCCCACTCTTGGGCATATATCCAGACAAATCTTTCCTTGAAAGACATACATGCACCCGTATGTTCACAGCAGCACTATTCTATAGCCAAGACATAGAAACAACCTAAATGTCCATCAACAGATAAATGGATTAACAAGATGTGATATATATACACAATGGAATACTGCTCAATGATAAAAAAAAAGAGCAAAATAACGCCATTCGCAGCAACATGGATGGAACTAGAGATTCTCATAGTAAGTGAAGTAAGTCAGAAAGAGCAAGACAAATACACTTATATCTGGAATCTGATATATGGCACAAGTGAAACTTTCTACAGAAAAGAAGCTCGTTGACTTGGAAAACAGACTTGTGGTTGCCAAGGGGGAGGGGGAGGGAGTGGGTCGGACTGGGAGTTTGGGTTTAGTATATGCAAACAATTGCATTTGGAGTGGATAAGCAAAGAGATCCTGCACAGGAAACTGTATCTAGTCACTTGTGATGGAGCATGATGGAGGTAATGTGAGAAAGAATATATACGTATATATATGGATGACTGGGTCGCTTTGCTGTACAGTAGAAATTGACAGAACACTGTAAATCAACTACAATGGAAAAAATAAAAATCATATAAATAAATACCAATTAATTTTTTAAAAACAAAGCTCTCTACTCTGAAGGCTGGATTTGGGTTTCCAGCAGCTGAGGGGTGAGGGACCTGGCCTGTGCTCACCCACTTCCTCCTCACTGTTCCCTGTGCTTTCCGCCGGGGGTTGGGGTGTGGGAGGAAGAAGAGACAAGCCAAGTTTCCCCAGTAAGGGCCCCGCAGTGTAGTTGTGTCCTCTCTATACTGTCCTTGTGTCCCTGGGGGGGGCTCCGTGGCAGATGTTCAATGCCAGCTCTCCCAGGGGACATCTGCAGTTCTTCAGGGAGCTCCCGGGCCTCCCCCCACACGGCTACCAGCCTGGAGGATCCACTTCCGATATTTCTCCCACCGTCCGACACCCATCTACCTGTCTGGGGCAGCCCACCGGGAAGATTCCAGCAGGAAGATTCATGTAACCACCTTCTTGGGGAAAAGTGATGCTGGAACAGGAAAGGGGAAAGGTAGAAAAGTGGGTAAAAAAATGAAAAAAAGTCTAAGTTTAGTTACTAGTAATATGCTAATGTTGGTTTCTTCGTTTTGGTGTATGTACCACAGTAATGCACACTAAGGAGTAAGGGGTATAGTAAAGGAAACTGGGTAAGAGGTATACAAGAACATTGTATTACCTTCACAGCTTTTCTGTACATTCTGGGATCCTGCTGTATAGCACAGAGAACTATATCTAATCATTTGTGATGGAACATAGTGGAAGACAACGTGAGAAAAAGAGTGTATATATATATATATATATATATATATATATATATATATAGCTGGGTCGCTTTGCTGTACCGTAGAAATTGACAGAACATTGTAAATCAAATATAATAAAAATATTTTTAAAAAAGAAAATTATTCTTGGAGTTCCCGTCATGGCTTAGTGGTAATAAACCTGACTAGTATCCATGAGGATGCAGGTTCAATCCCTGGCCTCGCTCAGTGGGTTAGGGATCTCCTGTTGCCATGAGCTGTGGTGTGGGCCGCAGACACAGCTTGGATCCCCACAATACTGTGGCTGTGGTTTAGGCCGGGAGCTGAAACTTCAATTTAGCCCCTAGCCTGGGAACATCCATATGCTACAGGTGTAGCCCTAAAAAAATACTAATAATAATAATAAAATAAAATAATTCTAAAATTTAAAAGATTTTATTTAAAGCTAGTTAATGTGAAAATGTTTCAAAAAGAATGTATACATTCATAAACGTATTATTTCCTATTAAATACATAAATGTACATTCATTGTCTATTTTTAGAAATAAGGCTAAGATGATTTCTTCAAACACAGATCCACTGACTGAATTGCACTTCAATTTTCTTATATAAACTAAACTCAGATGATACTTAGTCATCTGGAATTTTCAATTTCAGTTTCTTTTTCAAAAAGTGATCATTTAAAGAAACTGGAAAACATTCTAATGACAATGCTCTTCTATAACATTTTTCCAATCCTTTAGAGATAACGTATTACATTAAATAAGGTAATGTTTCAACATTCATTAAAATTTTTAAGTGTAAACAAAAACAGAGAATGTTATAAACCCATGTTCACAACCCATTACTTGGCTCAGCAATTATCAGTGTCTTGCCAATATTGGCATACAATTTTTTTCTGAAATATTTTAAAGCAATCCCAGTCATTTTCTTTGATACCCATACTTCTGGAACATCTCAAATTGATGTTTGAGTTTGAATATTCCCTTTACATAACCACCATGCCTTTTCCACAAACAGCAAAATGAACTATCATGCCATATCATCTAGCATTCACTCCATATTTGAATTTACTCAACTGGAAAGCTTATTCCTTTTTTAGCAACTCCCTTGAAGAAAGATTAAATTTGGCTTTTTAAAAAACTAGAACTTTCGGATGGCGGAATAGAAGGACTGGAGCTCAACTTCTCTCCCAAAAAAACAGCAAAACTACAACCAAATGCTGAGCAACCTTCAACCAAATGGACTGTAAACTTCCAAAAAAGATACTCTGCTCCAGAGGACAAAGCGGAGACCACATCAAGAGGTAGGAGGGGCGATTACGCGATAGAAGCAACCCCATACCTCCCGGGCGGGAAGCCCCACAGACTGGAAATTAACTGCATCATAGAGACTCAGCTACAGGACTGAGAGTTCTCAGCCTCATGTCAAAACCCCACACCTGGGGATCGGGCACAGGGAGAAAGAGCCCCCGGAGCATCTGGCATTGAAGGCCAGCGGGGCTTGTGTGCAGGAGCTCCACAGGACTGGGGGAAACAGAGACCCCATCCTTGAAAGGCACACACAGACTTTCACGTGCACTGGGTCCCAGGGCAAAGCAGTCTCCAGAGGAATCTGGGTGGAACCTGACTGCAATTCTTGGAGGATCTCCTGAGAGAACAGGGGTGACTGTGGCTTGTTGTGGGGGAAGGGCATTGGAGGTGAAGCTCTCCTGGCCATTCAGCAACCTGCATTTCTCTGGAGGTGGCCATTTCTGGGAAAAATCTGGTCCCTCCCATCAGCGCTGAGAAGCCCCAGGCCAAACAACAATTCAGGTGGGATCTCAGCCCCACCCATCAGTAAACAGGCTGCCTAAAGACCCCTCAGGCACACAGCCAGCCTCTAATCTCATCCAGAGACAAAGCCCCAGCCATCAGAGGGAGAGGAATCAACCCCACCTACCAGTGAGCAGGCATCAGTCTCTCCCATCAGGAAGCCTACAGCAAGCCCCCCCCCCATACCAACTTTACCACAGGGGAGGCAAACACCTGAACTAAGAGAGGCTACAACTCTATTGTTGACACAAAGGTCACCACACCAAAAACCTATAAAAATGAAAAGACAGAAAACTCTAACTCAGATAAGGGAGAAAGAGAAAAGCCCAGAAAAACAGCTCAGTGATGAAGAGATTATCAGCCTCCCACAAAGAGACTGTTGATGCTGAAGATGATGCAAGGCACTGGAAATAAACAGGAGGCAAAGATTGATCATTTACAGGAAACACTGAGCAAAGAAATACAAGCTATAAAAATTAAACAAGAAGAGATGCAAAATACAATCACTGAAATAAAAAATGCCTTAGAAGCAGCCAACAGTAGAATACAGGAGGCAGAAGAACAAATCAGTGAGGTGGAGGACAGATTAGTGGAAATCACTAATGCAGAAAAGAAAAGAGATAAAAGATTGAAAGGAAATGAGCAGAGTCTCAGAGAACTCTGGGATAATGTTAAATGCACCAGCATCCGTATTATAGGGGTGCCAGAGGGAGAAGAGAGAGAGAAGGGAACAGAAAAAATATTTGAGGAGATTATAGCCGAAAACAATCCCAATATGGGAAAGGAATCACTCATTCAAATCCAGGAAGCACAACGAGTACCACATAAAATAAACCCAAGGAGGAACACCCTGAGACACATATTAATCAAAATGACCAAAATTAAAGACAAAGAGAAAATTTTGAAAGCAGCTAGGGAAAAGAAACAAATGACATACAAGGAAACCCCAATAAGGCTATCAGCAGATTTTTCAGCTGAAACCCTGCAGGCCAGAAGGGAGTGGCATGATATACTAAATGTGATGAAAGGAAAAAATTTCCAACCAAGATTACTTTATCCAGCAAGGCTCTCATTCAGATTTCAAGGAGAGATCAAAACCATTACAGAGAAGCAAAAGCTAAGAGAGTTCTGCAACACTAAACCAGCTTTACAACAAATCCTAAAGGAACTTCTCTAGGCAGAAAAGAAAAGGCCACATCCAGAAACAAAAACACCACAAATGACAAGGCTCACCAGTAAAGGCATATACACAGTAAAGATACTAAATCATACATGCACAATTATGCTACCAAAATCAGAAATCATGAGAAGAGAGCACAAATGCAGGTCACTGGAGAAGCACATGCAATTAAAAAACTAACAACTTAATACAATCTCATTTATATATAGACTTCTATAACGAAACTTCAGGGTAACCGCAAACCAAAAATCTACAACTGATACACAAACAAAGAAGAAAAATCAACTCAAATACAACATTAAAGATACCCACCTTGTGAGAGGACACAACAAAAGAATAAGGGAAGAAAAAAAGAGCAGCAAAAACCCCAAACAGTTAATACAATGGCAATAAGGACATATATATCAATAATTACCTTAAATGTTAATGGACTGAATGCCCCAG
>PVHT020000283.1:556842-576525 GCA_004024745.2 Catagonus wagneri | reverse complement strand
ATCCAGAGGAAACCATGACTCGAAAAGACACATGTACTCCAGTGTTCATTGCAGCACTCTATGCAATAGCCAGGTCATGGAAACAACCTAAATGCCCATCCACAGAAGAGTGGATAGGGAAGATATGGTACATACACACAATGGAATGTTACTCAGCCATTAAAAGGAACGAATTACCAACATTTATAGCAACATGGATAGACTTAGAAATTATCACACGAAGTGAAACCAGTCAGACAATTAGACAGCAACACCCAATGCTACCGCTTACATGTAGAAACTAAAAAGACACAATGAACCTCTTTGCAGAACAGACAATGACTCACAGACTTTGGAAAACCTTGGTTTTTCAAATAAGACAATCTGGGGGGTGGGGGGATGCACTGTGGGTTTGGGATAAAAAATCTGTAAAATTGACTTGTAATGATTTATGTACACCTATAATTAAAATAAAATCCACAAAGAAAAAAAAAACTAAACTTTCTTTTCACACTCATATTAGTGCACATTTATTCCAATCTGATGATGCTACGGACTGAGAGAGACAGACATAATTCAAACACGTTAGAAGACTATATTGGCAAAGGATGTGGCAGTTTAACTGTTTTGCAAACCACTACCCAAACCAGTAACAGTGTTAATAATAACATTTTTTAAATGGCAGCAACCAAATGCCTATGACAGTTAATTTTATATGTCAGGTTGACCAGATAAGAGAGTGCCCAGACATCTGGCTCCACATTATTTCTGCACATGTTTATGAGGGTGTTCCTGGACTAAATCAGCCTTTAAATTAGTAGGGCCTCATCCAATCCACTTAGGGCCTAAAAAGGAACAAAAAGGTGGAAAAAGTAAGAACTTGTTTGTTCTGCCTGACTACGAGCTGAGACATTGTTCTGTGCTCAGACCAAGTTTTACACCACTGGCTCCCCTGATTCTGATGCTTTTGGGTTTGGACGGTGACTTCATCACTGATTTTTCCCAGACCTTCATCTTGCAGACGCCGATCATAGAATGTCTCAGACTCCATAATCATCTAAGCCAATCACTCACAAAAAAAAATCTCTTTCTATATACCTATATAAAATAGAACAGAGTTCTGTTTCTCTGGAAAATCTGACTAATATTATGCCCAACGAAAAAGAACTGGTTAAATAAACCGTGATGCAAGGCTGCAAAGAAAACTGTGACCCAAGAATACAGACTTAATTCTGTATACAATGTGGAGGAGCCGCATGAGGATTTTGGACAGGGGAGTATTCTAATGAATTGAATGAGGGGAGGGAGAGGTATTTTTTTAAAAACATATTGTAACATTTTAAGAGGGGGAAACTTTATTTCCTCTCCCAATTATTTTTCTCCAAGTAAAGTCAGTTCAACTAGCTAAAACCAACCCTAGACTTTCTAGCCACCCCCCACTCCTCCCCAAGGAGGAATTTGACATCAGAAAGACAAAGAAAACCTTCATCTTGGGAACCTAACAGACATTTGATCTCAATTCTAGGTCACGGTGAACTGTGCAGGTGACATCTCTGTCCCCTGTAGGAGGAGAGGCACGTGTGAGGGTAAAGTCCCCAACATCTGGTAGATTACTCAGGAATAGATAAAGTGAAACTGAAGGGAGTGCTTGAGTCTTTTCAACAGTTGGTGATGGGACAACTGGATAATCACATGCAAAACATTGAACTTGGACTCTCAGCTTATACCACCTAGAAAAACTAACTCAAAATGTATCATTGATTTAAAGCCAAGAGCTAAAACTACAAAATTCTTAGAAGAAAACACAGCAGTAAATCTTTATGTACTTGGATGAGGCAATGATTTTTTTTTAGACATGATACAAAAAGTGCAATTGACAAAAAGTGGATTCTGTCAAAATTTAAAATTTTTGTGCTTCAAAGTATATTATCAAGAAAGTGAGAAGTCAAACCCACAGAAGGGGAGAAAATATTTGCAAATCCCAAATCTGATAGGGGACTTATATCCAGAATATGTAAATAACTCTTACAACTGAATAGTAAAAAGACAACCCAATTTAATTATGAGCAAAGATTTATATAGTCATTTCTCCAAAGAACATATACAAATAGCTAGTAAACACAAGAAAACATACTCAATATCATTAGTCATTAGGGAAATCAAAACCAGATAGAGATACTGCTTCACTGCCAATATTATATCTATAATCAAAAAGACAGACAACACAAATGTCAGTGAGGTTGTGAAGATATTGGAACTCTCATGATAAAATGGAACAGGCACTTGGGAAAACAGGCATTTCTTCAAAAGATTTAAATATAGAGTTATCGGAGTTCTGTGGCGGCACAGTGGAAGCAAATTCAACTATGAACCATGAGGCTGTGTGTTTAATCCCTTGCCTCGCTCAGTGGGTTAAGGACCTAGCGTTGCTGTCAGCTGTGGTGTAGATCACAGACACAGCTCAGATCTGGCATTGCTGTGGCTGTGGTGTAGGCTGACAACTGTAGCTCTGATTGGACTCCCTAGCCTGGGAAATTCCATGTGCCGTGGTGTGGCCTTAAAAAACATAAATAAATAAATAAATAAATAAATAAATAAATAGTTGTTCAGCCCATCAGTTTCATTCACAGATGTGTGTGTATACACACACACACACACACACACACACACACACATACACAAGAGAAATAAAAATGCATGTTAACATAAAATCTTGTTCCTAAATGTTTATAGCAGCATTATTTATAAAAGATGAAAAGTAGAAACAATCCAAAGGTCCACAAACTGATGAATGAATAAAGAAAATGTGGTATATCCATATAATGGGTTAGTATTCAGCCATAAAAAAGGAATGAACTTTTTGTTTTTTTCTTTTGTCTTTTTGCCTTATCTAGGGCCACACCCGCGGCATATGAAGGTTCCCAGGCTAGGGGTCTAACAGGAGCTGTAGCTGCCGGCCTTCGCCACAGCAACGTGGGATCTGAGCCACGTCTGCAACCTACACCACAGCTCATGGCAACGCCGGATCCTTAACCCACTGAGCAAGGCCAGGGATTGAACCCACAACCTCATGGTTCCTAATCAGATTCATTAACCACTGAGCCACGACGGGAACTCCAGAAATGAAGTATTAATACATGCTACATGAACCTTGAAAACCTCAAGTGAAAGAAGCCCATTACAAATGCTCCCATTTTCATGCCTCTATTTTTAAAAATGTCTAGAAGAGAGATATATACAGAGACAGAGACTTCCAGGGGCTGGAAAGAAGCAAGAACGAGGAATGACTTAGATGAGCAGAGCAACTTCTGTGCTTTTAGAACTAGAAGGCAGCAGAGGTCCACATATACGATGGCAGTGGTTCTCAACTGGGGATGACTTTTGCCTCCCTAGGGACACTTGGTGAAGTCTGGAGACTTTTTTAATTGTCACAGCCAGAGTCGGAGAGTGCCACTGCATCAGAAGGTAAAGGTCAAGGGTGCCGCTAAGTATCCTGCAATCACAGGACAGCCTCCAAACAAAGACTCATCCACTCCAAGACGTCAATCATCCCAGCTTGCAAAAGCCCACTTTGCAGAGGACTAACCAGGTCCCTTACTCTGAATTATTAGTGCCAGCCCCAAGTAAGCAGCCCTAGTTCACCCACTCAAAATTTTATTTGGAGGGGATAACCTATAATTATGTTGATCTAGAGAATCAAGTCATTTCTTTCTCAGGTGGCCCCTGACTCACTTCATTACAGATGAGATGAAACTTTCCAGCAGAGACAGGGTTATTCAGGCCAAAGAAGTTCCACAGTATAAAACTAAAGATGCCTGCACACCAGGGAAAATGGATACCTCCTCGCTCATCAGAACTTGCACACAATTCAGTACTGGAGCGACGAACACAGAGGAAATGAACGTTAAAGAAGTTTTGAGTCTGCTGAATTCCAAAAAAAAAGTTCTATCAAATAGTACCAGGATATTGTGACAGCCACCACTGCAAATATCATTATTTTTGCAAGAAAATGGCAATACTTCAAAACTCTGTGGCTGAATAAGAGGCCATATGCCTTAAGTAGGCTTTTAATATGATAGGGCCAAAATTGCTGGATTCACCCCAATAGAGTCTTTGTGTTTTTTTTTTTTTTTTTTGCCACATGTGTGGCATGTGGAATTTCCTGGGCCAGGGATTGAAATCTAAGCTGCAGCTGCAACCTACCCAAAGCTGAAGCATTGCCAGATCCTTAACCCATTGCCACAGGGATTGAACCCACGCCTCTGCAACAACACAAGCCATTACAGTCTGGATTTTTAACCCACTGTGCCACAGTGCGAACTCTCCCAATAGAAATTTTTTAATTGGCACCCACTGATCAGCATCCTAATAAGGTTTAAAGATTTTTCCTATCTCAGCAGAACAATTTTTGGCAACAATACCTGGGTGCCGCATAATTTTGCCTGAAATAATTGGTTTTAAGGCTTAAAACTGACTTATTTTCTAAATGTTGGGCTTAGTGGTTGAAATAAAAATTAAATGCCCTATTATTATTTTGCATGCTTTAAAAGAAAGCCTAAGGAAAAAACAATCACAGAACTAACACGTGTATTGAAACCCTGAAGTAATTATAACTATTCCAGACTGCAGCTATGATTAGAACCCCAGTTCCAGACATTTCACACAAGAATGACATTGAGTCAATGAGATATCAGAGAGGACATCAAAACCTTTCATTTTAACCCACAAAAGCCAAGAATGTAACATTGGGCTTGAACAAATTTATACTTTAATACTGCAAAGGAATATCTGGAGTTTAAATTCTGGGCTGAAATGGCAGATTCAACACATGCATCTAATTTAACTCCTTCCTGAAATGTAACCAAAACTATGGAAAAATGATCATTTAAACTTTTTTAAAAATTTGGAATAATTTTAGATTTACAGAAAAGCTGCAAAGATGGTACTGAGTTCCTGTACACCCTTCATTCAGCTTCCCCCAATGTTAGCCTCTGACATCACCACGGTGTCTTTGTCAAAACTAAGAAATTAACATTAGTTTAAGACAGCCAGTCAGGTTTCACCAGTTTTACCACTAATGCTCCTTTTCTTTTCTAGGATCCAGTCCTGGCCACTGCATTGCATTGAGTTGCCACATCTTGTTAGTGTCCTCAACTCTTAGACACTTTCTTTACAGTAAGAGGATTTTTAAAACAGAAATAAACCCACAAGAATGCAAGAAAGAGTTGAGAAGGTAATAGCAACAGATATTTGGAATTTGAATCCTAAACTAGCAAAGGAAAAACTGCATGGATTCATCCCATAGGTTTTTTTTCTTTTTGTCACATTTTAGCATTCTATTGAAGTACAGTTGATTTAAAATGCTGTGATAATTTCTAATGTACAATAAAGTAATTCAGTTATATTTGTACACACATCAATTGTCTTTCAGATTCTTTTCCCACATAGATGATCACAGAATACTGGGTAGAGTTCTCTGTGCTATATAGCAGGTGCCCTTTGGGCAATCATTCCATATACCTCAGTGTGCATATGCCAAGCCCAAACCCCCAGTCCACCCCTACCCACCCCATGTGTCCCCTTTGGTAACCATAAGTTTGTTTCCAAAGGCTGTGAGTCTGTTTCTGTTCTGCAAAAAGTTTCATTTTTATCCTTTTTTTAGATCCCACATATAAGTGATACCACATAATGTTTGTCTTTCACTAACTTCACTTAGTATGATAATCTCCAGGTCTATCCATATTGCTGCAAATGGTATTATTTCATTCATTTTTATGGCTGAGTAATAGTTCATTGTATATATGAACCACATCTTCTTTATTCCTTCCTCTGTCAATGGACATTTCGATTTTTCCAAAGACTCTGAAGCTGGTCTTTTGAACACAAGGCCCTGCTCTTGGAGGAGTTCCAGGATAGGGCAGAATGGAGAACTATTGGGGAGAAAACTATTTAAGAAACACCAGATCCTCCCCAACTTCATGCTGTAGGAGAATGCCCACTCCCAACCTGGATGAGATCTGGAGGTTTAAACTCTAAATTGTGGTCTGTGGTCTTGAGAACATGAGGTGCCAGGTGCTTTTAACCACTAAAGAGAAAATTCTCTGTAGTGTTTTAGCTACAAGGAAGAACACTTATCAAATTAATAATTCTCATCTCTTTATTCTTCAAATGAAAAGATCTATGATTTGTCACTGGTGACCATAGGACCGAAAACACCAGTGACACTGTTGTGCTTATTTTTGTCTTTGACTCCTTTCTGAAAGACTCCTGGAATTTAATTTATTTCTTATTTCTGTGTGGGAAATACCACTGATGTCAGCACCAACTCTGACTTGCATCAGTTATCATCAGTCTTTAGAGAAATAGGCTTATGGTCACATGACTTCCTTTGCCTGCAATCCTAACATTATTGTCTTTACGCCTAGCAAGGTTGTATAGACAACATTACTTGAGTGAAACTCAAGACCCATCCTTCCATAACATTGATTATTTTTCAGTCATCTGTATCTGCATGTCTCACTCCTTCTAGCCTGCCTAGCAGCATAACAAGTATGTGTATATGTAGAATGATGCATATATTTTTAGATATCACTTAATATTATTCTGTATAATTGCTCGATACACAGCATTCTATGATCCCCTGTCAGAGCGTACACCACCTGAATCCAGGGATCATGCTTCACACATTTTGTTTTTCCTACCATGCCTAGCACAGCTCTCAGTACGTACTACATCAATGTTTCACAAAGTATGGTGGGAATTTCCTGCCTTAATATTATCAAGGGTGTTTTTTGGCTTTTTGGGTTTTTTTTTTTTTGTCTTTTTAGGGCCACATCCATGGCATATGGAAGTTCGCAGGCTTGGAGTCACACTGGAGCTGGAGCTACCAGCCTACACCACAGACACAGAAACACCAGATCTGAGCCACATCTGTGACCTTCACCACAGCTCATGGCAACACCGGATCCCTGACCCAGTGAGTTAGGCCAGGGATTGAACCCACATCCTTGTGGATACTAGTCGGGTTTGTTAATGCTGAGCCATGATGGGAACTCCCAAGGGTGTTATTTTTAAAGTAGATTATTAAATTCTAAAGATTGATAGTGGTGATGGTTGCACAACAATAGGAAAGTACTTCATTGAACTATATACTTGAAAATTAATAAAACAGTAAATATTTTTATGCGTAGTCTACCACAATTTTAAAAATTTAAAATTTTAAAAAGCAGATTTTTAGGCCCAATGGATCACTGAATAAGGACCCAAGGAAATGATGCTTGGGAATTTGCATTTTCCCAGTTCTTCTCCAGGTATTTCTTGTGCAACATATTTTAAGAAACCCTGATATCAGATAGCCAAAAAATACCAATGGTTTTCTTGTGTAATTGATTAATGGGGACTTTAATCTACATTCAGACACTATACAATGCTGATTCACAAGGTCAAAAGGCACAGGAGACTTAATAAAGCCCCAAGAGAAAAAGACCACATCTGTCTAGAAATAGTAACTTTTTTAAGTCCTTTCTGTAAAAAAAAAAAAAATCACTTTATAAAAAGAGCTTTCTGGAGTTCCCGTCGTGGTTCAGTGGTTAACAAATCCGACTAGGAACCATGAGGTTGCAGGTTTGATCCCTGGCCTTGCTCAGTGGGTTAGGGATCCGGCATTACCGTGAGCTGTGGTGTAGGTTGCAAACGCAGCTCAGATCCCGCATTGCTGTGGCTGTGGCGAAGGCCGGCGGCTACAGCTCCTGTTAGACCCCTAGCCTGGGAACCTCCATATGCCATGGATGTGGCCCTAGAAAAGGCAAAAAAAAAAAAAAAAAGAGACAAAAAATAAATTAATTAATTAACATAAAAAGAGCTTTCTATACACATTCTCTATATCATAAAGAATTTATGAGGAATCGTGAAAGAAGTATAAACCTTGTAAAATAAAAATGCAACATAAATTATCAGTTACCTGACCACGAGAACTTGACATTCCCCTGCCTGATTCTGGCGGAGTTCATCAACCTTCAAACATTCAAGGGAAATGTTCTCAAAAGGAACAAAGCCATTGTAAAACTCACCTATCACTCAAATGGCTATCATGAGTGCCACATGAGCAGTGGCTTGTTGAATTGAATGATCATAAGCAGAGGTTTGCTGAATTGAATGATTCAACGTTTTCTGAATATGCTTGATGAAGACTGACCACCGTATCAAATCTAGCATCTACTTTAAGTGATTGAAAACCCTGAGGCAGTGCTGAGACCATATTATTCGCCATCAAGCATATAGTCAGGCAGGATTCCATATGCTTAACCTTCCACTAGGCTAACTACTTCTAACTGCTAAGGAGACCAACCGATATGTCAATATATGGCTGTAAGAAACGGCCACAGACTACACTTGAAGGTGGCTAGGAGTCCAGAGTTCCTAATAAATAGTTTTCAAAGGGAACATGGGAGAATACTGTCAAACCGTGGGCCATGTTGCCATCGAGACTGGGGGCTATAGAAAGGGTGAAAAAAATATTGCTCTGGAAAGCAAAATGATGTGACTATTCAAAACATGTAATTGCATAGTTACGTGATGTGCATGACCAAGTCAATGTAGGAAATGAAGATAAATTGCAGAGATTAAGAGCTGAAAGAAATAGGTAGATAGAGGTATCATCTATAGACATAAGGAAGCAAGCAAAGAGTAAAGGCTTGGGTATTAAAATAATATACTTATTTAAAAACAGAAAGTAGAATGATGGTTGTCTAGGAGAAGAGGGAAAAGAGGAGTTGTTATTCAATGGGTATAGAATTTCAGATTTGCAAGATGAAAATATTCCACGGAGTTCCCACTGTGGCTCAGCGGAAAGTAATCCAACTAGAAACCATGAGGTTGCGAGTTCGATCCCTGGCCTCGCTCAGTGGATTAAGGATCCAGCATTGCCATGAGCTGTGGTGTAGGCTGCAGACACAGCTCAGATCCTGTGTTGCTATGGCTGTGGTGTAGGCCGGCGGCTACAGCTCCGATTAGACCCTTAGCCTGGGAACCTCCATATGCCACGGGTGCGGCCCTAAAATGACAAAAAAGACAAAAAAAAAAAAGAAAAAAAGAAAAAGAAAATAAAATGTTCCAGAGATCCATTGCACAGCAATGTGCATATAATTAACACTACTATTGCACTGCACACTTAAAGACGGCTAAGAGAGTAAATTTTACGTTATGTGTTTATAATAGGAAGAGTAGAAGCCAAAGTGGGTGATTAAATATTTAATCCCACTAGGGGACCATAAGTAGAAAAAAAAAAAATATGGGAGACCCCTGTAAGTTAGTGATCACTCAAGAAAGCAGGCTTGCTTAACAACAAAACCATGCAACAAAAGCATGAGACATGCCCCGAAACAATAAAACAATGGTAAAATGAGACCCACATCCTGCCCAGTGAGGTCAGTAATTTTATGATTCCTAGGTCATGTTCTCTGTACCCACTAAAAACAAAATATAGAGAAAGGTGACATTATACTGAAACCTGAGATGATTTGCCGCATTTTAGTATATGTTACTGCCTTTTTGCTCATTTCCACTGAACCAAGACAGTGCCAATTTGACCATGTGGGGAAAAGAAAACGCCCCTGTTGGACATGAAGAAGGAGCTGATGATGGAACCTTGACGCCTACTCAAGGAGAAAGAAGGTGCTCTTTCCCCTCTCCCCACTTTTCCTGTGATTATAAAACTCTAATCCACCGAGTTCTCAGGCCAGCACTCCCTTGCTCACCACTTGTATCACTTCCAAGCCTGCTATACTAACAAACTCTTTCCTACCTGTCACTCTGCTGCTCGCTGAATGCTTTCTGTTCTAAGACAGAAGAACCTACTTTCTACTAAGTCCCCAAATGATTTCATTTCTCACCACCATAGCAAAAATAATCATAAGCTTGCAGAGACTGATTTAGGAACAAGATATTGCCTTCCTCATACCACAGTTCAGCATGGAACAGATTGATCTTAACGTCATAAGATAGCTCTGGAAAAAAAGTAGACAATATTATATCACTGTGATCCGACAGGGTGAACAGGAATAAAATTCATCCACAAATATATTGTGCATCCACGGAGGTGTGACTACTTATTTAGAGATAGAAAACAGACCCAGCAAAACTCTCAGAATATCATAATTTTTTAAAATCCCATTTTACTATTTGTCTAGTTAAAATCATAACTCATTCTGGACAAGTGGTTGAAGTTGGCCTAAAACAAGAAGCCACTCTAAACTAATTAACTCTCTTAGCCACCTCATTCCCACTTGAAACAGATGTCTTGATTGAAAAATATTCATGGCTATGATTCAAGTATGTTCAAGCGCTAAACTGGAAATATTTATGCGATAAGATTATAGTAATAACCCATGCTTCAATGCTGTTTCTATCCTACTGTTTGCTAAATTTAAATCCTTTGCTTTCAAATCTCAAAGTCAATAAACATCAGAAAAATGAAAATAAGAATGGTAGAAATGAAATGTATTCACTGCTTACTAAGCTGCATCGTTTTTTTGTTTGTTTGTTTGTCTTTTGTCTTTTTAGGACAATACCCGCAGCATATGGAGGTTCCCAGGCTAGCAGGCGGATCGGAGCTGTAGCCGCTGGCCTGCACCACAGCCACAGCAACACCAGATCCAAGACACACCAGATCCAAGACGCAACTGCAACCTACATTGCAGCTCACCGCAACACCAGCTCGTTAACCCACTGAGCGAGGCCAGGAATTGAACTTGCGTCTTCATGTATACTAGCCAGATAAACTTCTGCTGAGCCATGACAGGAACTCCAGCTGTATAAAAATTCTTCATTGTAATTGTTTTAGAGATTTATCCAATTTTACAGGAGGAAATTGAAGTTCAGGAGGATTAAGTAACCTCGTCAAGTCATATAGTCTAGAGGCAGTAGATTCTAAACTGAAACCTATATCTGGTTAACTTTAAAGCCTGTCCTCTTTCCATTTCTCAACCCCGCCTAGAGAGAAGTCAAAACACTTGGAATCAACCTACCACATAGGACAGGAAACTATACTCAATATTTTATAATAACCTATAAGGGAAAAGAATCTGAAAAAGTGTATTATATGTATATTTATATATCTGAAAAATTATACCTGTATATCTGAAACTAGCACAACATTGTAACTAGACTATTATTCAATTAAAAAATAAAGTAAAAAAAAAAGCGATGAGAAAAATGGGGGTGAAAAAACCCTTGAAATCATGCAGTGTATTAGAGCCAGTAAGAATAAAATAGTTGTCAATATTCTTTGATAACAGCTACAGGCATTTAAAATATTTTTTTTTTCTTTTTAGGGCCACACCCACGGCATATGGAGGTTCCCAGGCTAGGGGTCGAATAGAAGCTGTAGCTGCTGGCCTAGGCCACAGCCACAGCAACACAGAATCCAAGCTGCATCTCTTACCTACACCACAGCTCACTGCGAGGCCATATCTTTAACCCACTGAGCAAAGCCAGGGATCGAACTTGCATCCTCATGGATGCTAGTTATCTTGGTTAACCGCTGAGCCATGATGGGAACTCTGGATTTAAAATTTTCAAATTGAACATTTTAAACAATTAACAGGGTCAGAAACCACAGTTATAATGGTCTTAAAATTGACTAAATGGTTCATCCAGGTTTTTGCTTAGTAGCAAATAGAGAACAGTAGTAAACAGAAAATTGAGATCTGCCAAGTCATTCTCAAATGTGTTGACCATATTAACCCTTGTCACTTTAACTCAACGGTCACTAAACGCTTTTGATCATCATGTACCCCCTGTGGTTAGAAGAAAAAGGTGCACCCCCTATATAGTGCTGCTTATCTATTGTTACCCCAAACTACTCCAATACTTAGTGCCTTAAAACTTTACAGCTCATGATTCTGCTGGTCCTGAAGTAAGACAGATCTCAGTGGGTGATTCTTCTGCTTCGTTGGCTAGAGTCTTCCAGTGGCTGTGCCATTAGTTGGATCTAGAGGATCCAAGAGCACTTTGCTCACAAGCCTGGTGCCGGGGAGGGACAGCTGGAAAGTGAGGTTAGGGGAGACCCTCTTTCTCTTCATGAGATCTTGGGCCTTTCTACATGGTCTCTCAGCAGGGTCATCCCACTTCTTACATGGTGACTCAGGGCTTCATGAGTGAGAGTTCTCTATAAGATGAAGTGGAAGCTGCCGGTCTCTTAAGAATTGGGCATAGACACTAACATAGTGTCACTTTCATCATATTCTATTGGTCAAGGAGTCACAGAACCATCACAGATTCAACAGAAGGGAATATAGATCCCTCTCTCTTAATGGAAGGAGTATCAAAAAGTTTGGAGCCACCTTTAACCTGCTCTACCATATTATAGACTTCTGCTACTGAACTAATATACTATGAATGTTGCAAAACATGCAAAATGGAAAATGTTTAGTTAGAAAAAAAATAAATAGGGACTTCCTGTTGTGGTTCAGCAGGTTAAGAATCCATCATAGTGTCTGTGAGGATGCAGGTTCCATCCCTGGCCTTGCTCAGTGGGTTAAGGATCTGGCGTTGCCACAAGCTGAGGCGTAGGTCACAGATGTGGCTTAGTTCCAGTGTTGCCATGGCTGTGGTGTAGGACAGCAGCTGCAGCTTTGTATGACCCTTAGCCTGGGAACTTCCATGTGCCACGGGTGTGTCCGTAAAAGGAAAGGGAAAAAAAAAAAAAGCAAATAAATGCATAAATAAATAGGCTAGTTTTTTCCTCCCATGGCCACTGGATCATCTTGCACATCTTCTAAGGGGAACATACGCCCTTTTTGGAGTCTCTTACTCTACTTTTTGACATTTTTCAGTCATTAATTCAGAAAATATATACAAACAGAGAAACTTATCAGCAATAGATATTGTATTAGGCACTGATGAATAAACATGGACCTTACTCTTTTTTTTTTTTTTTGTCTTTTCAGGGCTGCACCCGTGGCACATGGAGGTTCCCAGGCTAGGGGTCCAATTGGAGTTGTAGCTTCTGCCCTACACCAGAGCCCCAGCAAAGCAGGATCCGAGCCACATCTGTGACCTACACCACAGCTCACGGCAATGCTGGATCATTAACTCACTAAGCAAGGCCAGGGATCGAACCCTCAACCTCATGGTTCCTAGTCGGATTCATTAACCGCTGTGCCACAACGGTAACTCCAAACACAGACCTTACTCTTTAGGAATTTACAACCCAACAGGAAAAAGTCACAGTAAACACATGATTGCAATTTACAGTTAGAAATGTGATCTTAGAAGAGTGTATTACAAGTCATGGGAGCATGAGGAACATTTTGAACTTGACCTTAGGACTCAAGGATGCGGGCATCTTTCTAGACAATACCTGCTTGCCATTGTCTTTGTGAACATGCCACATGACTGCAAAATCCCCAAAGACAGGACAATACATAATTTTTTTGATAATTTTCTTAATATTTGAAGTTATATAATTAATTGGTTAGATCTTATTGTGCCAGTATGTAAAATTGTACCCCTAACCATAGTCAGCTTGTTGGTCAAAAGGGTGGGTAAGAGAAAAGAGAAAACCAGCCTAAATTTATCAGTACCACTAGAGATAAAATAATAATTGTTCTTCTCTCTATCTAGAGTACTTGAGAGACTACAAAAACTTTCACATTCAATAGTTCATGAAATAAAGATATTAACAACAATTTTTAGAATAAGAAAATCAAAATTTTATTTTATTTTTGTCTTTTAGTGTCGCACGCATGGCATATGGAGGTTCCTAGGCTGGCTGTCAAATCGGAGCTCTAGCCACTGGTCTACCCTGCAGCTACAGCAACATGGGATCTGAGCCACGTCTGAGACCTACACCACAGCTCATGGCAACAACAGATCCTTAACCCACTGCGTGAGGCCAGGGATCAAACCCTTGTCCTAATGGATGCTAGTCAGGTTCCTTAGCTGCTGAGGCACTACGAGAACTCTGAAAACCAAGATTTTATATATTCTAATGGTAAGCCACAGAGCATTCCTCAACACATCATTTGCTTTGCCTCATTTGATCTGGATATTTCTGAAATGTGCAGACACAAGCAAAACCTCTCTAAGAACCACAGACAGAGGGGGGAGAAGTTACCTCCTTCCTGTTCATAAAAACAGATCCTCTGTTACAAGTAACCAACTTTACCTTCTGAGTCTATTGCTAACAAAACCTGGCAAAATGGAGTTTGACTGCAGCCTGGGATCCAACAGGTAGAATATTACTACAATTATCAGCCAATAGTTAATTGAGCAATTACAGCATTCAAGACATAGCATAGCTAGAGACACTCTGAAATTCTTTTTTTTTTTTTTTTTGCTTTTTTGACTTTTTAGGTCCACACCCACAGCATGTGGAGGTTCCCAGCCTAAGAGTCTAATCGGACCTGTAGCTGCCAGCCTACGCCAGAGCCACAGCAACGCCAGATCCGAGCCACATCTGTGATCTAGACCACAGCTCATGGCAACGCCAGATTGTTAACCCACTGAGTGATGCCAGGGATCGAACCCGCAACCTCATGATTCCAAGTCAGATTCATTAACCACTGTGCCACGACGGGAACTCCTGAAATTCTTGATAGAGTTAAATGGCAGAGGGATTATCAAGAACGGTTTCTGGTGGAGTTTCTGTTGTGGGTCGTCTGGTTAAAAACCCAGCGTGGTGTCCATGAGGATGCAGGTTTGATCCCCGGCCCTGCTCAGTGGGTTAAGGATCTGGCATAGCTGTGAGCTGCAGCGTAGGTTGCCAATGTGGCTTGGATCCGGTGTTGCCATGGCTGTGGTGTAGGCCTGCAGCTGCAGATCCAGTTCAATCTGGGAACTTCCATATGCTGCAAGGGAGGCCATAAAAAGAAAAAAGAATGGCCTCTGGTGATCTTTTATAACAGCTTTGATAAAGCATCTGTCCAGAAAGACTTAGATGAAATCCTGACTACAAACACCAATGAAATGCATGGTGTTTCAAAACACTATCCTTCTCTCCCTTTCTCTACAATACCTATGAAAACGGAGATAGATTATTGACTTTTAGAGCTGTAGAGGACTTTATCGAATATTATTGCAACTCTCTCATTTTATGCTAAAGAGACTGAGACCCAGGCAAGTGAACTCACTTGCTCTAAGATACATGGCTCAATGTTACCAGAGTTCTGAATTCTCATTAGTTCCCTGTTTCAGGCATGAGCTCCCCACACCAAACTGGGTAGATGACTTTGAAATTATGCTGAAAGACCTGGACTCCAAGGAGAATCCTTGTGTAACTGAGCAGGCCCTGTGAGGGTCCTGGGCACAAAGAACCTTTTTGTGTCCCCCCACTTCTTTAGGAAATGGGCCTCACTCAGCCTCCATAGCCTTCCCTGAGTTCCAAGGGCAGGTTCAGACAGTTGCTGATCAGGAAAGGAAGGGGATGCAAAGACGAGGGAGGAACAGTCAAGAAACAATAACACAGTCTCAGGGCAATATCCTGGTTCCCTCTCAAAGGATGCACATAGTGACATAGGCATCTTAAACACCTAAGAGAAAAGTCATGTTCCTCATACTTCTTTTAGAAATAGATACTTTAGAATTGAACATTTTCCTTGTCCGTCCTTGTCCTTCTAGCTAGCTTAATTGCACCCTAAACTCAATCACCCATAAACTAAAGATTAGGGACCTTGAACACAATTGTCTATGGCTTAAAGATGATTAGTACATGATGTTTTTCAGGAACTTTCCTAATTTATTCTAATCTCTGATCAATATGCTTTTTGCAAGTATTGTTATTCTAGGCAAGAAACCAGAAGATCACCATCACGATCATGCCAGGATCTCCTTACATCAGCTTTGATGACTAAGATTCCCTCAAAGAAAGAAGAACCTGCGTGTTTGCCCCAATCCCGATTCCTATCTGAAAACCTGTTTTTCTCCTTTTTATTATAAATCTCCCTGCAATTCTTTCCAACGGAGGGCACAGTCTTTAAGGCATTAGCCTGCTATGGCCTCCTTTGCCTGGCAAAGCAAGAAAAGCCATCTTTTTCTCCTTCACCCAAAACTCTTTCTCCACATTTCTCTTCAGCAGCGGTGGACAGAGGCCGAGTTTCACCAACACTTGCAATTGAGCAGAGACTCAACACAGGTACTGGTTATCCCAGGTCTCACAGAGCCGTCCTGTTACAGTCTAGAATATGCCTTCTCAGGAAGCCTTTGGGCAGGTTTTTAGAGCCAAGCATTGTCTTAAATCTTGAAAACACAGTGAATACCAGAATCTAAATACATGTGTAGCATAGCGTTTCCTGATCCAATTATACCTTAATAAGTGTCTTCACAGTCTCATTTTTATTCATAGATTTCATGAGTGAGCGATCATTATACAGGTAGCCAAAGTCTGCATGCATGTGCGTGTGCACACACACACACACACACACACACAGCTGAAAACCATTAAAAAATTTTTAGCCCATTAAGTTTACCCCAGAAATACAATTTAGGAAATATATAAATATGAACTACTAAGCTATAAATTTGTAGCAATGGCTATAAAATTTACCTGCAAATGTATCTCAGAAGTGTAAAGGAAAAAAGGAAGAGCGAATTACATCAAACAATTACTTACTGGTTATCTTCAGTTTTTTTTCAACATTCAACCGACTGTGTGTTTGTTTGCTTTTTAACAAAGTTTGCATTTTAGATACTAGTTAATGACAGTGAAACACCAACATATCATTATTTATAAAGAGTCAGAGAACTTCTAAGTTTTTTAAGGTAAAATATATATTTTAATTTTAATGCTTTTTTAGTATTTTGGACTATTTTTCTGATTTATAGTCAGTGTTAGCCAACGGGATTTTGACCATTGTTTCTTTTACTTCTTGCCTCATCTCCCATCTAAACAGCTAAACTATCCTGTGCTTATGGCCCCTGGGGATAAATTTAAAAGCAGAAAACATAGGGGTTGGGGAAGGATTCTCTTACTTGTTTTCAAATTTCAAAAGTCTATGGCTTAGGAGAATAAGAACTCACAGCAGGTATAAAACCTTTAGAAGACAATACAAATAAATCTCCCCAGTCACTCCCCGCTCCCTACCACCACCAGTCCTCACACAGATGCCTGACTGGAGGCAGGTGGGAGAGGCAGGTGGGAGAGGCAGGTAGAGCCCAGTAAGATGAGACTGGAAAACTGGTTCAGAATCAGCATCTGCAGGGCTCCAATGGAACAAGCTCCATCCATCTCCGGCCCCCCAACCTCACTCTTGGTCCGCACTTTATCCTTCCAGTGGCAAAGAGCCAGAGCTTCCCGACACCTGCAGCCAACAGGAACAACCCCTGTCTGCGCTCTAAGGTTTTGTTTGGTGCCCATCTGACTTACCCTGTGTGGACCACCTCTCGCGCTAATCAAGGACAGTTGTCATTTCCAGAAGAAGTGGGCGGAGCCCAGGAAACCTGATGGGGGTATAGAAGGGAAAGTTCTCCTTCCACCTGAATGTGGGAGGATCCTGCTCAAGTTCAATCCCGGCAATATTCAGCTCTATTTCAATAAAAAGGGTAATAATCAGAAGTTAAACTACATTACCAAGATTGTTGAAGGTAAGAACTGAAGAGCCTCTATGTTTCCTACCAGTTCTAAATTTCAATGACATGCCATAATACTTTTCCCTTTACCAAGGAAAACTGTTTATTAAAGAAAGCTTTAATTCTGTTTTCAAATAAATAATTGGAAGCTTAATTAATAAGCTATCAAGGCAATGATAGCAAGACTCGAAATATCTAACTCCTGACTCTGGGACCTATGACACATCTGTATCTGGCACAGCTTCAACATCAAACAGTCCACCCAAGTGCCACAATTAAAGGACAGTAGCAGGAGGGATGAAGGAAGCTCAGAGCATTCAGTGGTGGGAGGGCTCAGAATGGGAAAACAAGAGGAGTGAAGATGCTCTGATCTCAAATATGATTTCTGTATCTTCTTCCCTCATGCATTTTCCTGTATCTTCTGTATCTTCTTCCCTCTATGTGGCACCTGTATCTCTTTTAGTATTCAAGAAAATAAACTGAATATCTCCTCCATCCCTTTTTAAAATCCATTCCCAAACTCTGTCAGTAAAAATATTCTTCATCCATAAGAATGCCAGCTCTGATCTGTGTCAATTCCTCTATTACTGAGAAGGAAGCATGGGGTCCTGTCGTAACTTCTGCTCTCTCAGTGCCACGTGGAGTCAACTGCAAGTGATACTTAGAGTCTCCCCAGCCCTGGAATGCCATAGCCATTTTGGTAACAAAACAATTCTTGTTATGATGAAGCTCTATAAGATATTACAGACTAGTTAATTCCCTTCTTTCCTGACATTGGCCATTGCCCCTGTGAAGCCCCAGTTAGTGATCCATCTTCCACAGTCTCATCCCTCATACAGACCTGTGGTTCATGCCTCTCACTTACATTCTCCTTTCCTATCTTTTCACTGTATCCTTTTCCTATTCCATCACCAATAAGTTCGTTTGTACCCTCAACCTCTTTGAGAGGCACACAACACGTCCTTTGCTTTCATTGAATTCAGACATTTTCCCCCAATTTCCACCTCCCTTAAAGATCTCTTAAGGGAGTTCCCTTCGTGGCTCAGTGGTTAACGTATCCAACTAAGAACCATGAGGTTGCGGGTTCGATCCCTGGCCTTGCTCAGTGGATTAAGGATCCGGTGTTGCCGTGAGCTGTGATGAAGGCTGCAGACACGGCTCGGATCCCGCCTTGCTGTGGCTGTGGCGAAGGCCGGAAGCTACAGCTCCTGTTAGACCCCTAGCCTGGGAACCTCCATATGCCGCAGGTGTGCCTCTAGATAAGACAAAAAGACAAAAAAAAAAAAGATCTTAAGTGGAGTCCATTGTTTCTCCTCCACCTACCTGGTTGAGTCAGCCTTCTCTTAGTTGCCTGTTTCCAGTCCAAGGTCATTACCCATCAGCTTTCTGAAAAACCCTCTGATTATTTGATGTACATGCCACTAGATACTTGTCTTGCCTCCAAGATCTATGGTCATACTTAGCTCCCTCCCAGACTGGTTGCTGAATGATATCCACCCCTTTCATCATCTGTTTGCTTTTCCACCTTAACTCCTCTACCGTCTTGGGAGACATCAGAGGTGTATATGGATGACTTTCTGGGATCTCACAGTTTCTTGAACTACTTCACTCTTCTTTATCCTCACTCCTCTCTGCTGCACTCCCCCATGACCACACTTTAGATGTTTCAGGATAGAAAAAGAAATACTAAATGAGAGTTGAAAGAAATAAAATAAAAAATAGTATTTTAAGTAAAAATGTATTGGGTGGAATTAGAGAAGATTTTATACTTCGAGAGTAAGAGTCAATGAGTTTGATAAAAGGATAATAGAAATTATCAAAACTGAAACACAGAGGGGAAAGGATTAAAAAATAGTGACCAGAGAATCAATGGTCTGTGGTACAAAATAGAGCATACTGATATATGTACAATTGAGTCCCAGAGAGAAAGGAAAGATAGGAAATAAAATATTTGAAGAAATGTGGTTTTAATTTTTCCAAATTTTTTAAAAATACCAATGTATATATAAACTAAGTAAACTCAAAACAGTAAACACACAGACACAAATTCACTAGACATATCATGGTCAAAGCATTGAGAACTAAAGATAAAGAAAAAAAATCCTTAAAAAAGCCAGAGAAGGGAGTTCCCGTCGTGGT
>PVHT020000283.1:416878-556742 GCA_004024745.2 Catagonus wagneri | reverse complement strand
AGTGGTTAACGAATCCGACTAGGAACCATGAGGTTGTGGGTTCGATCCCTGCCCTTGCTCAGTGGGTTAACGGTCCGGCGTTGCCGTGAGCTGTGGTGTAGGTTGCAGACGCGGCTCGGATCCTGCGTTGCTGTGGCTGCGGCGCAGGCCAGTGGCCACAGCTCCGATTAGACCCCTAGCCTGGGAACCTCCACATGCCACGGGTGCGGCCATAAAACCCGCGGCCATAAAATGACAAAAGGCAAAAAAAAAAAAAAAAAAAGCCAGAGAAAAATGCACATTGCATACACATAGAGAAATAATAATATAAATAACAAGCAATTTCTCATCAGAAATAATCAAAGTTAAAAGACAATGATGTAATATTTTCAATATTTAGGAAAAAAAAGAACAACTCAGAATCCCATATCCAACAAAAAAAATCCTTCGAATTTGAAGGTTAAATAAAGGTATTTTCAGATCAACTAAAATCAAAGAGTACACACTACTAGTAGATGTACCCTATAAAAAATGCTAAAAAAATTATTGAGGGCAAATTAAAATAATACCATATATAAATTTGAATATACAGGATGAAATAATTCAGGAGGACTAAAAATTATCATTTACATATTTATAACTATTTGTATTTATTATTTTCTTAAATATATTTAAGATTATAATTTTTGTATGCCCTTCTTAAAGACAAAGAACATTTCAAAGCAAAAAACAATGACATTACAAGGTAAAATTCATAATACATGAACATGGAAATATATAAGAACAGTATCTAAAAATCCTAGAGGGGTATAAATTCAATTATACTATAAAAAATTTCTTATATAAGTCATATTATAACTATTCAAGGTAAACCATGATTAGTTAAGGACAAACATTTTAATCCCTAGACTAATCACTAAAACATAACCCAAATGCGTATAGCAAAAAAGCCAATTTAGTGAAAGACTAAAAAATATTCAAATAACCCAAAAGACTAAAAAATATTCAAATAACCCAAAAGAAGAAACAAAGAGTATGTGGGCCAAATAGAAGACAAATAAGATAAGTTCAAATATGTCAATAATTATATTAAATATAGATTCACTAAACATGCCAGTTAAAAGACAGATAATATGTTGGATTTTTTTAAAAACACAGTTTTATGCTGTTTTCATGATATCCATTTTAAATGGAAAGCTATGGGCAGGCTGGAAGTAAAATAATGGAAAAACACATCATGTAAACACTAAACATAACATCTTCTGTGACTCCATTAAGATCATACGAAGTAGACTTTAAGGCAGTTGAGTATTAACAGCCATAAAGAAGGACATTTTATAATCTTAAAAGCATCAGTTCATCAAGAAAGACATCATTCCTAAACGCATATGCATCAAACAAAAGTTTCAAGACATACTAAGAAAAATTTAACAAAACTAAAACAAGAAATACACAAATCCATTTTATATAGATGATTATTTAGTTAGCCTAATAAAAGCTTAATTTTTATACTTACTGATAAAGATCTGCCCGTTTCTATGAGATTCTGATATCTCCTTATTATGCAAGTAAAATACTATAGCTCCTTATTATGCAAGTAAAATACTATAGCATTTAAAATAGAGAGAGTATATGAAAATATTACTGAAGGATACAGTCTACTCATTGCTTAGGCAGAAGTAATGTCCCTCCTTGTACAAAGTCTCTATTGATCTCACACAGATATAGACTCTGAGAGCCTTAACATAAAAACTGAGTTTAATAAACTACCCTTTGGCTTTTATTTATTAAAACAAGAGTTAGGCTATTTTTTGGTGATCCCTAAATATAAAATGTCATCACTTTTTGGATTGGAGTCTCTACATAAAACACATTTTAAATTAGCCTTCCTTTCTTCCTTTCTAGAATCTAACACACAATTACCACTGTTTTACACTAGCATGTTATATCTTATTTTCAACTTGAAATAATGTATCTTTCAACACCGTTTATTTTATATGATTTGTTAAGAACATCAGTCTCATCAAACTAATTATCAGAGGCAAATGGCTTACCATAAAATGAGTGCACTCAGAACCCCCCACATTAGTTATTATTCAAATTCACCAATTCTTTTTCTGCATGTATAATTAGTTTTAGACATGTAAATGAAGATGATTAAAAATAAATAAAGAATGAAGTTATGAAATTGATTCATACATTCTACTTTTTAGAATCAGTATTTCTTAGTCCCTTCAAGTTTCAAAGGATCGTGATGCAGGCAGCATCGTGACAGACAGCAACAGAGCCAGCCCAAAGCAAAACAATCTTCAAACCCATCTTTCTAACCTCCTTCTCCATTTCTGGCACTCCTCTTGTACTTCTTCCTCTCAGAATCCCAAGTTCCTTCCACAAATATTTTTGTGCAAGAATACTATATGTCAACTTTTGAGGAGGAAAGTGATATTCTACAGGCTGAGTCCTGGTAGCACACAGAACACCGACTTTCCATTCAGGGTACAGGATCCAGGGAATAGCTAAACTTAAGGCTGAAAATTTCACCTCTACAAAGATTTTGTCCCAAGCTCATTCCAAACACGTTCACAGAGAGATATATTCCGGTTCCCCAGCTATGCGCCAGCTATTTGACTGTGACAAAGTATTTAGCCCATCATCTGTAAAATGGTAATATCTGATCTAATCCACCAATGTTTGATTGAAGCCAATATGAGTTAAATGCTTAGTCAAGAGGAAAGCATCCTACAATGCAAAAATTGCACTACACAGCAAAGGAAATTGTGATAAAATCCTATTACTGGAAAAGTTTACAGTGAGAGTTTTATAACTCAGATTTATGCCATTGGACAACCATTAAGATATTTTCCTGTGCCTTTCTACTTGCCCAGTTTCACTGTAATAGAAGGAGTATGAAGCACAGGGTCATCCAGGCCTGACTTTGAACCTCAACTTTGACTAACCCAAGTGGTCTTATTATAAAACAGGAACAATATTTCCGAATTTCTGAAGTTGTTCCAAGTGTGACATAAGGTAATGTGCATAGTACCTAGTTAAATAAAGATCCAGCATATAGTATGTATAAATAGCATTCAATACTATTTTAATTTATTCCATTTCACCAACTACAGACTAGGTAAAAACAAGGATTGTATCTTAGTTAAAGCTAAAAACAAGTTTAAAACAGTCTCCATGATGTTATGCCTGCCTTGGCCCATTCACTCTAACTGGCTTTTCACAATTGCTCTCTTCCTTGCCTAATTGCTTTCTTTTACTAATGATTACTTTCTAGTTAGAGTTTTATCGAACCTGGTGTTTTCTTTTCCCTCGAAACACTCCCTAACATCCCCTTCCCTTTGTAAGTTATCTACACTCCAGAGAGAAGTCCAAGGTGTGAAAACCCTGAAGACCACCAGAAACAATCACCAGACCACCAGACACTGGCCTTGATGACTTCGAAATGATCTATGGAGGGAGAAGAATGCAGACCCCCAGCGCTTATCAACAGTCCTGTTTTTCGAGCTAAATCTGTAAGACCCCTGCTGTCCTCTTTCAAAAGGGAGAACACAGTTTTGAGGCCTTAGCCTGCTCTGGCCTCCTTTGCCTGGGAAAGAAAGCAATCAAGCTCTCCTTTCTGCTTCACCCCAAACACTGTCTCCAAAACTTAATTGGTGCCAATGTACAGAGGCCAGGTTTTGGCAACAGTCTTCTTAAGAAATTTTACTCTTTGTCTTCTTTAAATACCCCCTCAGAAACCACATCTGGCATAAAATAAATTCTAGGAGAAAAACAGATGAAGAAGGAGAGAGGACAAAGACACTGCTGTAGAAAACAAACTTGCTTTATGGTAACAGTAACTAGAATGGGAAGACCTGAAGACGAAAGCTGAGGCAAAAAGAAAAAGAAACATCCAGAAGATTTACTTTTGGTTCTGATTTTCCTTTTATGTAAATTCAACTCATGGGAGTTCCCTGGTGGCCCAGTAGTTGGGGACTACACCTGGAAACATACCGCAGGTGTGTCCAAAGCGTTTTTTAAAAAGGCAACTTGTTCAAAAGAAATGAGATATCACCATGAAAAGACATGGAGGAGCCTTAAATGCACACTAATAAGGGAAAGAAGCCAATCTGAAAAGGCTACATGCTGTACGATTCCAACTCTACGACATCTCGTAAAAAGCGAAGCCATGGAGACAGAACAAAGATCAGTGGTCACCGGGAGTTGTGGGACAGGGAAGGATGAACTGGTGGAGCCCAGAGAACACTGTGGGTAGTGAAACTGTTCTGTATGATACTATAGATGGTGGATAATGCATCCCATTATCAATTTGTCCAAACGTATAGAATGTACATCACCAGGAGTAAACTCTAATGTGAGCTAAGGACTCTGGCTGATAATGAAGTGTCAGTATGGGTTCATCAGCTGTAACAAATCTACCTCTCTGCTGGGAGATGTTGATAACGGGAGAGGCTATGAATGTGGGGGCAGGGAGTATATGGGGAATGTCGGTACCTTCCTCTCAATTTTGCTGTGACCCTAAAACTGTTCTAAGTCTATTTTATAAACTCTAACTGAAAATTAAATTTCTTGCTATTTTCCTTTTACTGTTGTTGATGCAGACATGTAACACCTTCACCCAGAGCCTGATGATACTTTATTTAGATAATTTAAGGCTAATTGTTTGGTTCAAACACAACAATCTTGGATAAACCCCCAAATGATAATCTGGCTCCTTATATTAGAGTTTAGCACCCTATACAAGCCTAAGATGGCTTCTCTTATTTATGAAGAAAAATGCAGAGAAACATAGGAACCAAGGTTGTAGCCAAGACAGTTTACAAGTAAGCTTTGTTTATGAAGGAAGCTGAACCTGCCTAAGTTATTGTTCTCTAAACACAACAATATTTATCGTACTGCTCATGTTCTGCAAATAAAAATGACCTGAAAAATAATTCTGCACAAAATCTTATATTAATGCAAATTTATCGGTGAAAAGCAAAGTACATATGAGTTAAGAAATTCAGCATTAGACAATAAGCCTAACAACACCTGAATATTCTGTCCCTTCTAGAGGTGGTTTTAGAAATATCTGTGCTTTGTATATGGAGAGCTACTGTATATCCTCTGCAGGTAATTGTGAGTGATTGCCAAAGGAAAGCATAAATTCAGGAGAAGCTGAGGCCAGTGGGAAACAAGGATTGTAAATCTGAACTTCCTGACACCTAAGGTTGAATTCTCAGCCACTGTATTCCATGGACAATTTTATAAAGGAGGGAATTTTATAAAGTTTCTTTATCCATTAACTTTAAAGTATTACAATAACAAAGTTACTCTCTGGTCTAATGATTGATTTAACCTAAAATACAAAAATCAAAGAGAAAATAAGAATCCCAAACAGCTGATTCAGGGATCCTTGGGTGTTTTTTTTTTTTTTTAACTGATATTGACTATATCCTGAAACAGCTGACTCTGGAAACTTAACATGCAAATGAAGTCAGTTATTAAACTACAACAGTAATATCTATTAGTGTTCATTTGCTATGGGCAGCCCTGAAGTTTCTAATACAAAAATATAAAAAGAGCTACCATTTATCCAGCACTTACTACTCACCAAAGGTACTAAGAGCTTGGTATGATTTAACTGTTCTATTTATAATCACATTTCCTCAATTTAGAAAAGTTACAAGCTTCGTGAGTCTTTTAAGTAAATGCTTGGGAGGAAAAGGGGAGGGCAAAAAAATGAGCACAATAAATAAACCCATGAACCACTAAAAGCTGCAACTATACCTAACAAACATTAAAATGTTAAATAACGTGTGCACATCTAAAAATGGAGAACTATGGCCACTCCTCCTCAATACTGATGACTTCAGTACCTTGCTAAAATATTTGACTCATGCCCAGTGATCATCCTGGGTGACCTCATTGTCTATATGGAAGGTCCTACGGTTTATTTTTCACTCAGTCTCTTGGTCCCCAGTGACTTCCTCCATCATCAGTTTTCAGTCATCTGCATGGTCCACCTCCAAAATCACTAACTCAGATCTACTCTCTAACCTTATCTCTTTTCCTTCATTGACCCCTCTACTTTCTTCCAATTCATAAACCCTCTACTTTTTTCACTTCCTTTGAACCTCACTTAGATTACATGCCACATCTCTTTGATCATACCCTTGAGATGACCCTGAGTGCTCTGGTCTTCTTTCCTTTCATTGCATTCATCTGGCAGAACTCACCTTGAGCAAACACAAAACTATTTGTACTACATCTAGACCCAAGCACTTGGACGCTACTGAAAAAGTTCCACGACAAAGGATATCAGTTCATAATCACCCAACCCAACTCTGTCCATCAGTCCTATGATGCTGCTCTTCATGTATCTGTGTGTTAATTTCTTTGCTCACTTTAAATCTCTGGACTCTCGCTCCTCAAACTCTCCTTTTACTTTCATTTGACTCTCCTCCTGCTTTAGAGAAATGAGAATCACCAGGCAAGCCCTCACTCATCCTTCCAATAGCAAATACTCAAACCAGCCACATGTGTCCCCTTTCTCTTTTTCCCAGCCCCCATCCCTGTTCCAATTTAATTACACTCTCACTTCTATTTGGATCACATCCCTCCCCACTTTCTCAAGAACTCTGCATAACAATGTTTTCTCTGTTTTATATTCAACTTCCTCCTCCTCAACAAGATTTTCAACCTAGTGGATTTTAAACATTTTTCAGTCTTCCCCATTAAAGAAGGAAAACTCATTCGGATCATCATTCGCCTCTGCTTGCCTCCCAGCTCTTATCCTCTTATTCCACTTCACCAAACTCTCAGAACAATGATCAGTATTTGCTGTCTCTATTTCCTCATCTCCTACTCACTCCTCAACCTACCTTTTTCTGGCTTCTAGTCCTGATAGTCCTCAGAAACAACTTACACAAACCATGTAACTACATATTCTTATTCCCTTGGCCTCCAAGCCATTATTGAACTTCTTCCTTATTCAGATATGCTTCTTCTGACTAATATGACACATACTTTTCTTTTTTAAGGGCCTCACCCCTGGCATATGGAGGTTCCCCAGGCTAAGGGTTGAACCGGAACTGTAGCTGCTGGCCTACACCACAGACACAGAAACTTGGGATCTGAGCCATCTGCGACCTACACCACAGCTCATTGCAACACCAGATCCTTAACCCACTGAGCGAGGCTAGGGATCAAACCTGCGTCCTCATGGATACTAGTCAGATTCATTTCCACTGAGCCACGATGGGAGCTCCAGACACGTACTTTTCTAATTTTCTTCCTAACATTCTGACCATCATTTTCCATCTTTTTTTCAGATTCACACACCTCTCCTGACCATAAGATATCAGAATTCCTCAAGGACTGGACCCAGCCTCTCTTTCTTCTCCATATTTTCTCTTTAGATAATCTTGTTCAAGAGCGTGGCCTTAATTACCACCTATATGTGAACAGATGTTTCCCTATTTTATTTCTTCACCCCCACCAGGAAAAACTCTCCTTTGAGTCTCATACTAGATGTCCAACTGCCAAATAGATATCTACATAGGAGTGTCACAAAGGTTCCTCAGACTCAAATTTTTCAAAGTGCAGGTCATGGTACATAATAATGTTTGTTGAATGAATGAACAAAAATGGCAATGCCAGAATTCCCATCGCGGCTCAGTGGAAAAAAATGGGACTAGTATCCATGAGGATGAAGGTTCAATCCCTGGGCTCACTCAGTGGGTTAAAGATCCAGTGTTGTCGTGAGCTGTGGTGCAGGTCACAGACACAGCTCAGATCTGGCATTGCTGTGGCTGTGACGTAGGCCAGGGGCTACAACTCCAATTGGCCCCCTAGCCTGGGAACCTCCATATGCATGGGTGAAGCCCTAAAAAGACAAAAAACAAAAAAAAAAGGACAATACCCACACAAAATTCTACGTGTGCTTCAGAAATGAGCCCAAAAAAGAAAAAGCTGTAAGAATCAGCTGTAGAAATAGCATATCTCTGTGTACAGAAGAGAGACCATAGACTAAACTGAGTGATGTATACACATCTCAAATTTTTTTTTTCTTTTTAGGGCCACAGCTTTGACATACAGAAGTTCCCGGGCTAAGGGTCGAATCAGAGCTGCAGCTGCCAGTCTACACCACAGCCACAGCAACATGGGATCTAAGAAGTCACATCTGCAACCTATGCTGCATCTTGCAGCAATGCCAGATCCTTAACCCACTGAGCTAGGCCAGGGATCAAACACACATCCTCATGGCTACTACTTGGGTTCTTAACACTCTGAGCTATAACTCAATTTTAATGACAATATTAAACTGATAATAAAAATAATGGAGGTAAGAAAAGGAGAAATCAGTAATTGAAAGAGAGACTGAATCTTGAGGGAACAATTGTGCCCAGCTAAAGACAGTGACAAAATGATATTCCTCAGTTGATAATCAAGAGTGAATATCCAATTAATGTCAATCAACTAATATGGGCATCCCATACAATGATTAAAAATGATGTTCATAGTGTTTCATTGTAGAAATTAATATATCTTTCTGTGATACATGTATAAAATGGAATATTACTCAGCCATAAAAAAAGACTGAAATAATGCCATTTGCAGCAACATGGAGGGGCCTAGAGACTATCATACCAAGTGAAATTAGACAGTGAAAGACAAACATTATATGACACCACCTATATGTAGAATCTTATAAAATATGATACAAAATGACTTATTTGCATAACAGAAACAGACTAAGAGACTTTGAAAAAGGTATGGTTACCAAAGAGGGCAGGTGGGGGGAGGGAGGGATGGCCTGGGTTTTGGGAATCGCGTATGCACACAGAGGTATATGGAATGATTGGACAACGGGGACCTGCTGAATAGCACAGAGAACTCTACCCAATATTCTGTGAAAATCCGTGTGGGGAAGAATCTGAAGGAGACTGGATGTGTGTACATGTGTAATTCAATCACCTTGCTGTACAGCAGAAATTATTACAGCATTGTAAATCAACTATACGTCAATAAAACTTTAAAAAATGAAAAAAAATACGTCTTCCTCCTTGCTTTCTCTAATATTTGTTGAAATTGGCCTGCAGGGTTTGGGCCAAAGGAAGAGGGCAGGCAAGGAAGGTGATATCCTTGTCAGGATTGAGAGTTTGATTATATGCAGGGGAATGGATCAAACAAGTGAACATATTGAGAACAACAGGAATAAATTTCTCACTGTCAAAGGAAGCAGTTAAAAATAGGGAAAGGAAGAGTCTAGAACAAACCCTCTGGTATTACATTAGAATTTGAGGTAGCAAAGTGAAAGCATGATTTTCAATATGTATAGAAAGATCTAGAAATATAGATGCAAATATATATACATAGCTGCATAATCTATATACATAAACTGGCAAGTGTTTATACTTAAAAATGACCAATAACTGATCCGTGCACCAAACACATACACACACACACACACACACACACACACACACACACATGTAATTTGTCAGTGGATTAGTAGCTTGTTTTTTGTTGTTTTGGTTTGGGGTATTTTGTTTTGGTTTGGTTTGGTTTGGTTTATTTTAGAGTTGCACCCACGGTATTACGGAAGTGCCCCAGCTAGAGGTCAAAATTGGAGTTATAGCTTCCAGCCTACACCACAGCTCACAGCAATGCCAGATCCTTAACCCACTGAGCGAGCCCAGGGATCAAGCCTGCATTTTCATGGTCAGGCTTGTTACCGCTGAGCCACAATGGGAATGGCCGGATCAATAGTTTTTAAACTTAAGGGTGTTATCATCAAAATCACCTCGAGGGTTTGTTAAAACACAAACTGGTGGGTCCTGCCACCAGCATTTCTGAATCAGTAGGTTTGGGGTGGGGTCTGATCATTTTCACGTCTCCAAGTTCCTAAGTGATGCTGATGCTCTGGTCTACAGACTACACTTTAAAAACCACTAAGGAACACAAACAAACTAATACACACACACACACACACACACACATACATATATATTCATGTATTTCCAAACTCTGTACACTAAAAGGAAAAGAAAGAGTGACAACCAAGTAGCAATAAGCACTGTATCCTGGTTTTTAAAGTCCATTTTCCACTAAAAGAACCAGAGCTCCTTGAAGAAATGGCTGGTTCCAGAACTGAGGAAGGAAAATATGAGCTCCTGGCAAGTGCTTTTGTGAAAGAAAGTAAGGAAGGAAGTGCTCTAAGAATGATGAGTCATGTTGAAAAGACACAGAAGTCTGCTTAAAACAGCTCATGGGGAGTTCTTGCTGTGGCTCAGCAGGTTAAAAACCTGACTAGTATCCATGAGGATGCAGGTTCAATCCCTGGCCTCACTCAGTGGGTGAAGGATCCAGTGTTGACACAAGCTACAATGAAGTTTGAAGATGTGACTTGGATGTGGCATTGTTGTGGCTGTGGCATAGGCAGGCAGCTGCAGCTCTGATTTGACTCCTAGCCTAGGAACTTCCATATGCCACAGGTGCAGCCCTAAAAAGAAAAAAAAAAAGAGAGAGAGAGAGAGCTTCTGGTAGCCAAATCTGGGGCATTTTGAAGCTCGAAATGATAATGAAAGCAACTGGTTATAACTCATGGAATAAAATAAGAAGCCATGAGTATATGCTGATAGATTTCTACCTCAGGTAGAACCTAAACTAAATTCACTTACTTTTTAATTAACAAGTAGAAAAACCTTTATTAACAAAGTTTTCAGTAGATAAACCTGGAAAACACCATCTTAACTGAATGACAAAAGTTAAATATCACCAAAAATGTGATATTGTGATTTTAGACAGTGGCATATCTAAAATGTGTAATTTGCTCAGGAAATATCTGATAAACCCAATGAGGAACAGCCTACAATTAACTGACCTGCATTCTTCAACAATAGGAGTTACCGTTGTGGCGCAGCAGTGATGAACCCAACTAGTAACTATGCAGGTATTAGCTGTGCGTTCACAACCACTGTGGGATCGATCTTTGGCCTTGCTCAGTGGATTAAGGCTCTGATCCAGCATTGCTCTGACTGTGGCTGACTGTGGCCGGCAGCTGCAGCTCTGATTTGACCCCTAGCCTGGGAACCTCCATATGCTACAGGTGCATCCATAAAAAAAGCAAAAAATAAAATCATTATAGATAAGACTGAGAAGCTGTTCCCAAATGAAGAAGACTAAAGAGATACATTAGCATTAAGTGAAATGTCTAATCCTAGATTGGGTCCCGGATGTCATTAGGACAACTGGAAGAATTTGAATGGTTTAGTGGATTTTATGACAGCATATATTAACGTAACTTCTGATTTTGATGGCTGTACTGCGGTCATACAGACAATCTTTGTTTATATGAAATACACCCTAAAGTATTTAGTTAGGGGTGACAGGTAGCATACTCTCAATGGCTCAAGGAAAAATACAGTAATAATGTATTGTAAAGATGGCATATGTATTCTATAGAAAGAGAGCTAGAATGATAAAGAAAATGTGCTAAAAATTGCAGCAGTTCAGAATCTTAGTGAGGACATATCAGAATTCTTTGCAACCTTTAGGTAAGTTTGAAACGTTCTTAGAAAAAGTAAGATAGCTCACAAAATCATTAGGAATAGAAATGTCAACCTCCAGTTCACTCTAAGTTAGACAGTCCTATTCTCGACCAGATTTTGTTGGAACTTGAAAAAGTGAAAGCCATGTTCAGGGACAGAGTAAGGCTGGTGTGTGACCTTGACATTTCATAGCAGATGTGAGTTTTATGCAGGAGGCTGATAACTTCATTTCTTTACATCATGAACTAACATCTTCGTCCCCAGATTTATTTTGAGGCAGAACCCTAACGGCGGTATTGTCCTTACCATTTCGATGCTTATCCTTTCCAACTGTGAATCATCCCTTGGATGAAATTTTTCTTTCACACATTGTCCCCTTATTAACCGTTTAGTTTTGTAGCCAAACGTGAAACGTGCAGCATACAGATGGAGAAGTCATTGTCACTGGAGGCAGAGAAAGAACCCAATCTTCTCTCATTTTTGGCAATGTGATCGTTTAGATTTTTCTTTCCCTTTGGGAAGAAATAAGCGTGTTTCTGATAAACAACCAAAAAATGCACATGCTGCCAACTCCTGTATATCTTGATGATTTGCTAGAGTTTTCTCCCAATCATGTAGACAAATTTGTTCATTCTGCTTGCCAAAATATAGGTTTATTATGACTTGTAATGTAGTAGCTTTCCTCAAAAAAAAAAAAAATGTTTACAGCCTTACACAACCATCCATCTTTATGCACCAGGCAACAACACAAATCACTGTCTGGGGAGTCGCTGCATAAATAGAGATGTTAACACACTGGGTCACCAGATGCTGTGGACTTAAATATTTCTTTGATCCACCCTTTAGATCCTGCCCTCCTTCTTGTGCCCTCGTGTCTGTAGATCTTCTTGTGCCCTCATGCCTGTAAATTTCATATCACGGCATAAAGTAAGGAATAAAATATGCATATATAATATATATATATATATAATTGTAATTTATTGGAATAGCCTCTGAGCTTGGAGTATTCCTTTTTTTCATTGCTGTTGTTGCTTTGTGGTCATGCCTGCAACACGTGGAAGTTCCTGGGCCAGGGATCCAACCCCCAACACAGCAGTGACCTGAGCCGCAGCAGTGAAAACACTGGACCCGTAACCCACAGGGTTGCCAGGGACTCTTGTTGTTTTATTCAGCTAGTAACATTTCCTGTCTTCACGGCACTTAATACACGCTGAAGCTCCTCTATCCTCCAAAACAGTCTTCTCCCGTGCCCCCCTGCCTCAATATATTTTTCTAGCCACTTGTCCATAAAGAAACTTGGGAGTCATACACATTTTCTTTGTTCTTCTCCATCTCCTTGTCATAAAAGGCCAATTTCTGTCAATCCTGCCTTCACGATAGATCTCTAATACAGACCCTCTTCTTTGTTCCCAATGCCGTGACTTTGCCCAGACTCGTCATCGCACCCCTGCATTAGTCATGAGCTTCGTCTCCCTTCCAGCTGTCTGCCCACCTCCATACCGGTGTCAGATTCCCAGCCTTCTAACTGCCCTCTCAGTCCCTTACTCAAACCTGTGAAGGACGCCCTTTCTCAACAACCCCCACACTCCTTCCCTGATCTAATTTGATTTCCCTTTCCCTCTCCAATCCTGGCGCTTGCTAGGTATAAAATCTTAGACTTTGGCCCTAAAGAACATATGGCTTTTCCCAGAGCATGCTCTACTGCCATGGCTGTGCTAGTCCCTCTGTGGCTTTGCCCTGTGTCTTAGTCAGTTTGGGCTGCTATTAAAAAATAAATACCATAGACTGAATGGCTTATTTTAAAAAACAGGAATTTATCTCTCACTGTATCGGAAGCTTAAAGTCTGAGGTCCAGCTGCCACCAGGCTTGGGTGCCAGTGAGCACCCTCTTTCAGGTGGCAGACCCCTGTCTTATTGTATCCTCATGGCAGAAAGGGGGTGAGAGAAATTTCCGGGGCACCTTTCTTTTTTTTTTTATAATTTATTTTTTGGTTTTTTTTTGCATTATAGCTGGTTTACAGATTTCTGTCAGATTTTCCAACTGCACCGCGTGGTGACCCGGTTACATGTATATATATGGATTTGTCACATTTGATTAGATATAGTTCCCCGTGCAATACAGTCAGAGCTCCTTGCTTTTCCATCATTAAAGCACTAGTTATCCCCACTCCCTCCCACCCCTCCCCCGCCCCCTTGGCAACCACAAGTCTGTTCCCCAAGTTCGTGATTTTCTTTTCTGTTGAGATGTTCATTTGTGCAGTGTTTTAGACTCCAGTTATAAGAGATACCGTATGGCATCTGTCTTTCTCCTTCTGACTTGCTTCACTCAGTATGAGGGTCTCTAATTCCATCCATGTTGCTGTAAATGACATTATTTTGTCCTTTTTTTATGGCTGAATAGTATTCCATCATGTATATATACCACATCTTCCTAATCCAGTCATCTGTCGATGGACATTTGGGTTGTTGCCATGTCTTGGCTATTGTGAATAGTGCTGCAGTGAACATGCTGTGCAAGTGTCTTTCTCAAGGAAATTTTTGTCTGGATATATGCCCAAGAGTGGGATTGCTGGGTCATATGGTAATTCTATGTAGACTTTTCTAAGGTACCTCCACACTGTCTTCCATAGTGGCTGCACCAGCCTACATCCCCACCAACAGTGCAGGAGGGTTCCCTTTCCTCCACACCTGCTCCAGCATTTGCTTTTTGTGGACTTGTTAATGATGGCCATTCTGACTGGTGTGAGGTGGTGTCTCATGGTAGTTTTGATTTGCATTTCTCTAATTATCAGAGATGTTGAGCATTTTTTCATGTGCTTGTTGGCCATCTGTATATCTTCTTTGGAGATATGTCTATTCAGGTCCATTGCCCATTTTTCAATGGGGTTGTTGGCTTTTTTGCAGTTGAACTGCATCAGTTGTTTATATATTTTAGAGATTAAGCCCTTGTCAGTTGTGTCATTTGAAAAAATTTTCTCCCATTCTGTAAGTTGTCTTTTAGTTTTCTTTTTGGTTTCCCTTGCTGTGCAAAAGCTTGTCAGCTTGATTAGGTCCCATTGGTTTATCTTTGCTCTGATTTCTCTTAAGGACACATCCCATTCGTGAGGGCTCCACCTTCCTGACTTCCCAAGGGCCCCGCCTCCTAGTACCATCACATTGGGGGATTAGGATTTCAACAAGTGGATTTTGGAAGGTACACAAACACTCAGACCATTGTAATCCTCATCACAAGCCCCAGTTCCCTGAGACAGTTTTTTTGTTTGTTTGTTTTGTTTTGTTTGTCTTTTTGCCTTTATCTAGGGCCGCACCCGTGGCATATGGAGGTTCCCAGGCTAGGGGTCTAACAGAAGCTGTAGCCGCCAGCCTTCGCCACAGCCACAGCAACGCAGGATCCGAGCCGCGTCTGCGGCCTACACCACAGCTCACGGCAACGCCGGATCCTTAACCCACTGAGCAAGGCCAGGGATGGAACCCGCAACCTCATGGTTCCTAGTCGGATTCATTAACCACTGAGCCGTGACAGGAACTCCGAACTCTATATTTTTAAAAAGATGTTTTCCAGCTATTCTTTAATAATATTTGATCAATAGAACAAATCACTGCACACTACTGTTGGATGTTAATGCACCATCCTATTTACAAAACTTTTAATGAGAAATCATGGAAAGCATGGTTAAGCCTAACGTAAATACCAATTCTTTCTTTTTTTTTTTTTTTTGCCTCAAAGCTGGGGACTACTTTGAGTTTTATATTCTTGGCAAATTATTAAAAAAGAGCCTGAGGAAAGGTGCTGATATAGCTTTGTGTGCACAAATTCAAGAAGATATTACAGCAAGATCTTCTTAAGCAAGATTAGAATTTCTCAAGTAACCAGAACACCATTGCATTGAATTTAGAAAACTTTAAATGGGACAGTCACAAACCATGCCTTTTGCCAACACAGTCCATTATATTTTGTTCATTACCGCAGTGCATTTGTTACCAACAGTAATAAATCACTGAGAAGTACAGGAAAATTGGGCCTCTGAAACCGTTGCAGCAGCAAGATCAGTACAAGCTTTGAACAAGAGAATCCCTACACAGCTAAGAAATCGTAACTCACCTTTGACAATACACTTTGATTTCCTTTCCATCCTTCTGTTCCTGATTGCTAGTAACTGTGATTGTATAGGTTTGTGGCGCTCTCCTCCAGTCTACCTAACAACAGGCTAGGGAGGTGGGATGAAAAAAATCTGGAGTCGTGAATTACACTGTCTTATAAAGAGTGCTAGAGCAAGATATATCCAAACAAAACTAAAATTCAGAAAGGTATATGCAGGAGTTCCCTGCATATACTGTGGTGCAGAGGAAACGAATCCAACTAGTATCCATGAGGATGCAAGTTCGATCCCTGACCTCACTCAGTGGGTCAGGGATCTGGCATTGCCGTGAGCTGTGGTATGTAGTTTATAGATGCTGCTTGGATCCCGTGTTGCTGTGGCAGTGGCATAGCCGGCAGGTGTAGCTCTGATTAGACCCCTAGCCTGAGAATTTTCCAGTGCTTTGGGTGCAGCCCTAAAAAGCCAAAAAAAAAGCAAAAAAAGCAAAAAAAAAGATACATGTACCATGTTCATAGCAACACTGTTCATAATAGCCAAGATATGGAAACAACCTAAATGTCCATCCACAGATGAATGGATAAAGAAGATGTGGTACATATACACACTGAAATACTACTCAGCTCCCCAAAAGAACAAAGTAACACTATCTGCAACAACGTGGATGCAACTAGGGATTCTCATACTCAGTGAAGTAAGTCAGAAGGAAAGACCAATAACCTGTGACATCACTTATATGTGGAATATAAAATATGACACAAATGAACTTATCTATGAAACAGAAACAGACTCACAAGGAGAACAGACTTCTGGTTGCCGAGGGGAAGGGGGTTGGGAGAGGGATTGAGTGAGAGGCTGGGGTTAGCAGATGCAAGCTCTTATACATGGAGGGGATTGACAACAAAGTCCTACTGCATAGCACCGGGAATTTAACTCAATATCCTATGATAAGCCATAAAAGAAAAAATATTTTTAAAAGAATATGTGTGTATATCTTATCTATAGATACAGATATATAGATATGTAAATGAATCACTTTACTCTGCAGCAGAAATTAATACAACATTGTAAATCACCTATACTTCAGTTTTAAAAAGAGCACTAGAGCCATAAAGGGGCTAGAAGGACTTTCATGAAAGGGATTCTGGCATCATTTCTCTGACATCTGCTTAGGCAAGACTGTGGTTGGTACGCCCTGCATTTCAGAGGGTAGGACTGAAACAAGTCCCCTATAAGGCAATCAGCATTCCCAAGGTTGAGTGGGACGAAGACGACAAGTGTCCCGTGGGCAAGGTGGATACCTCGGATGGTAACCAGCTTCCGCACTCGTCGTAATTCAACCGAGAGGATCGGTCGTCAGCAAAGAGACCCCACTATGAGAGTCTGCAGAGGTGATCACGCGCCTGAGGAGCCAGATGTGGTACCGCTGTCCAGTCGAGTTAAAAAAAGTTTTCCTGTTCCCTCCTGCCATTCCAACCCCTGAGCGGTGTAGAGACACTGTAGAGGAAAGAGGGCAAACGTGTAACATTCAGCGGGGCCCTCTCTCCTCTTTTCAAGCCCTTCAGGACCAAGCACCGTCGGTGCTAGGAGGAGGAGAGAAGACAGTTAAACTGTATCAAGATTGTTTTACATTAGCCTAGACTGGACTGGAGTTGTTAGTAACTGAAAGTGACTGGAAATCTATGGGCTAAATCTAGGATGTCGCAGAGGGGTGGCAAGGGGCATTTCAGCTGAGCATGACTAAAGTCAGTGATTGGAGAAAAATAAAACCACCTTATCTCTGGTCCCTTCTTAAATCAGACTTTTCAGTTAACTGGTTTCTCTTATTTAGATCCCAATGTTCTCCTCTTAAAAAAAAAAAAAAAAAAAAGGGAACATTTTCAGTTCTAGCATTCTCTATGAGCCAGGCTATACAGGACTAGATTTTTCATAGAAGGAAGGGATAGTCCAATTCTGTAAACCATGTATAAAAGAGCTGCGTTTTCACTCCCCTTTCAGGTTCTGCCGTAGTCAACAAAACCACCAAAATCAATATTCAAAGCCATCAGAACACAGTAATGAACCTTCAGCAATGTTTACACCATCATCAGGGACCACGCTTCCTTGCAAAGGGAGGTGTTAGTCCAGGTGTTAAAATACGATTGACATTGGTTTTGCTTCAGTGTAAAATTAAGTGTCTTCATTTCTCTTTCTCTTCTGCCCAATATATGTAGTCAGGCTCCTGGCAGGGATATTTTACAATGTCCTATTTAAGTAGCTAATAATGCTTCCTGTGTTGAGCTTTTCTTTTAAGGGTGTTTTCAGCTTTTCACAGGAAGCAATACTGGGCCATGTGTATCCTCCTAATTATTAACAAGTCACTTATGATCTCACTGATGACTATTCTGTCTCTATCACACAGCGACAGTAGAAACTTTGTTCTGAATTCTTTTTTTTTTAACTTAATGAATTTTATTTCAATTATAGGTATACAAAAATCATCACAATTTGTTCTGAATTCCAATGGGACCCTTTCCCTGGCCAGAGTGTACAGCTGTTTTGCGAAGTCTAGCCAGTTTAACAGTGAATCAAATTTCTGCGTTCGTGGTTGTGATTAAAAAGGATATTCCAAATGAAATTATGTGAGAAACGAAATCACCCCTAGTTTTCTTCCCTATAAATTCCCCCTTTCCATTCATCAGGATGCCAAAAAACTAGATCCGGCTGATTTTTTTAATACTTTGTTATCATCTGAGCTAAGAAATTATAGTACCTCAGTTCCAGAGGAGGCTCTTCTGGAAGCAGGGGTCCCCACCCCTAACCCCACCGGGCCTTGGAATGGATGAAAAAGCATGCAGTAGGAGGATAAGCCTGAAGGGCACCTGCTTTCCCAAATGGAAAACCTGAGAGCTGACAAGAAATTCACAGTAGTTTGGCAGACTTTTCAGCAGGTGACTATCTGAACCAAAAAGAACTGATGGGCTTGATGAGATTAATGTGGACTTGATAAATGAGGAGTAAGCGACTTCGGAGGCCAGCCTCACATCAAGGCCGGTGTCAGAGCGTTACTGGAGCTGGTCCTGGAGGAACCTACCAAGCCTACGGCTGAATGGGCCATTGCTTTTACTCAGGTACAGGCAGACTGCATGCTGTGTAGTGGGCAGCAATCCAGCTTATAAAGTGATCTAAGTTTTTCTTCTCTCAAATTCCAACCCAGGAGTTCCCAGGTGGAGAATCAGGTTCGAGATCCAGCGTTGTTACTGCTGTGGCTTGAGTTTAATCCCTGGCCCTGGAATTTCCACATGCATGCTACAGGGGTGGCCAAAAATAAATAAATAGATAGATAGATAGATAGATAGATAGATAGATAGATAGATAGATAGATTAAATAAATAAATAAATAAAATTCCGATCGAAATTATACTTATAAGTGGATGTCAGCTAACTTCCTACCATTTAAGCAAGTGATAACAAACTTGGTACATTTTTTTCTTAAATGAGCAGCTCGCCCAGCCCTGAACCCTGGGCCCAGAAATTTTTTGTAAAAGTAACTGGGAAAGAAGAGTTCTATGTCTGTGTCACACTTACTAGAGCTGCTTAGAGCTGGACTCATGTATGCTTACCCCCATCACTCTCTGAGGAGAATTCTCTTAACCATCAAAATTCAGCTCCCTCAAGAAATCCATACGGTTCAGTGAGTGTCAAATATGTTCCACACATATAGCGATATGATAGGCAAATTTTTTTTAAATGACATAAGCATGGTACTATGTCTATTACTGAAGGAGATTTCAGGTATAGAAGAGAATTAAGGAAGCACTCCAACTTATATATGACTTGCTCTAAGCTCAAGGAATAGTTTTCATCCAAAGATACAAGACGATGTCAGCTCTAAGTTGTTCTCTGTCTTTTTCTGAGTCTCCCTGGGTCACTCTCAATACATCCAGGGAAAGTATTCCCACATCATCTAGACCATGACATCCAGATGCTACTTTTTAATTACCATAGGCGAGACTAAGCAGATTGGAGTCAGGGAGGCAGAGAGCAGAACAAAAATGATACTGTGAACACGGAACCAAGAGGATGTTGTCCTCTTAAAGGCAAAATTTTAAACGAGTGAGACATCAGAGAGCTTAAAAATCAACACAGCTACTGTATGCCCACTAACATACGAGATTACTGCTTCTAGAACTGTGCTGCTCCACCAGCAGTCACCACTTGGGGGCACCCTTTTGTTTTGAAACAGCAAGAGCCCCACCCAAGCGCCTTCCACAAAAAAACTGTTCAGGGAATATGTCTTACCCGTGGGGGTTCGCCCCAGAGACGATGGACCAGTCGGGCTCAGAGCCTCATAGCCCCTTCTCGCTTTCCAACTGAGAATACTTCCTGCCCTGATCAGCTGTCTCCACCAAAACATGGGCTCTCTAAGTGATGTTTAAAACCAATTTTTCAAAGATTTTCATTGATTTTTCAAAGTGAACCACAAAGAACAAGCAATAAACCCATCACTCATTCATGCTGAAGCATAGAGGGAGTGCCAGATCTAATCTGGGTGAAAGCTGTGGGATTTCAAGTCCTCTCCAATGAGATATACTAAAGAGCCTCTGGCTGGGATAAAACTTACTAGACCCTTATTTCCCCACCAGTCTCATTGCAACTGTTACAAAGTTCTTGAGCCCCCTCTCCCTCTTCAGCAACCTGGCCTACCCCTTCCTGCCCCATATTAATTAGTAAAGGTATTTGGCCAGCTCCTCTCTCAGCCCTATAGGGAAATTTCATGCTCCCAACCAACAAGCAGATGTATCATAAGGCCTCTCCTCTCTCCTTTGTCTCTGGGCTAGAAAAACATACACGACCACATGCTCTGGGGTGACTCTCCCTGATTATCGGGAAGTCAGCTGGCTGTGCTAGCAGCATTTCTTTTCTCAATAAACTCCTCTTTCTCTTCACCCCACTATGAGTCAGGAAATTCTTTTCCAACCCACACATGGACCACAACAAAAGCCACACTTTAGCAGTGTCTGACTTGAGTGCCAACAAAATGGATTTGAGTTTCAAAGCTGAAGAGAATGTCCTCACGTTATGGGTGAGAAAGCTGTGTTCCATGGGGTTAACGAAGCGCAGCCAATGAGTGTTGCAGATGTAGACCTGGAATTCTGCTTCATCACCACTCACTCCTCAATCACTACCTCCAGTTCTCGCTGACTTCACCCATCCTCAGTTTGGCGCTACCAGTGGTTAGTTGAGAGCTTGGTCTATCCTTTAAGCAAGTGCACCCTGCCCTGCAGTGCATGCTGGGAGCTCCATCGTACGATCACCCTCTCCCCGCAAAGCCCATCACCATGTTCCCTTAAGCCTGTAGCCTGGTGCCTATAGAAGAGGCTTGTACTTGATCTCAGCCCTCACTCCTCACCTGGCCTCACCAGATTTTTCATAACGTTGTGATTTAGCAATACCCTCACATATGATTCCTCCCCTATACCTTGTTTTGACTCTTGGACTCAAGGAAGATGAACAATTTTCCTAATTAGGCTCCGATGCCACGTAGCCATCGGTTTCTAAGGGTTGTCTCCAATTAATACACTACCTTGACTGATGCTGTTTGGGGCTCACTTTGCTGATTTTCCTGGCAGGGCAGGGCATTTTTATGGGTATCCCTCCCAGATCATCTGTCCTGGCTGATATGCCCATCGTCATTGCTGGGAGTCTTGGAAACTCATGGCTCACAGTCATCTCCTTCTCTGGATAATTAACCCCCAATAAGAGCCCCTTACCCAGGAGAAGAAGGAGGAAGGTGGGGGAGGCAGCCAAAGCCAGAGACTGATTCAGGGAGTACATCACCCAGCTCACAGACCTGAAGGAGGGACAACTGTGGTGTTTGACTTAGTATATTTTCTTTACCCTCTCTCCCCACCATGAACTATGCCAAGGACCCTCCCAAGGCCACGTCCTCGCTGGATGCCCTTGCCCTTCTCATTTTGCTCTTATTCGCTCATGGGTTCTTTCCTGAATAGCTCTCCCACATTTAATCCTTAGTATCCAAACCCTTGACTTGGACTCTGAATCTAGGGAACTCAACCTAAAACACCCGGCCTTGCAGGTTGGCTGCTGGTAGGGTCCACATCTCATGGAGTGAGGCTTGGAGGGATTCAGATTCAAATCCATTCTGGGATGCCCTAGCTACCTAAAATTCGCCAAACTAACTTTTCTTCAGCTTCAATTTCCTAATCTCTAAGATGGGAAACTAGCAAAGAATCTTTGTGAGAACTAAAAGTTATCATGGGAGTTCCCGCTGTGGTGCAATGGGATTGGCGACGACTCTGGGGCACAGAGAGGCAGGTTCAATCCCTAGCCCAGCACAGTGGGTTAGGGCTGGCCCAGGAACTCCATGTGCTGTGGGGCAGCCAAAACAGAAAAAATGAATAAATAAATGTTATTAAATGTTGTTCAAAGTTATCACTTTTTTTTTTACAGCCACACCTACAGCATTTGGAAATTCCGGGTCGAATCAGAGTTACAGCTGCTAGCCTACACCACAACCATGGCCACACCAGATCTAACTGCACCTGCAATCTACAGGGCAATGCCAGATCCATAACTCACCGAGTGAGGTCAGGGATTGAACCCTTGTCATCACAGACACTGTGTTGGGCTCTTAACCCACTGAGCCACAATAGGAACTCTCAAAGTCGCCGCTTTAAACATTCCTAGGCTAGAGCTGAACATATTTTCTCTAATATGTTAACATTAAGAATAAGAGTAGCCAATATTTATGCTCCAAACTCTGTAGTAAGCACATTACATTCATTAGTTTATTTAACCCTCACATCATCTCTCTGAGAGAGTTCTGCTATTACCCCTACTTCACAGATGAAAACACTAAGACTGTAACTTGACCACATCTCACACTTTGGGACAGAGTTCAGTTGTGAACCCCAAAGTCTGGCTCCAAAAGGGGGTGCTGGACATTAGCATTGGTAGCATGACATCTGTGTCTGATAGCCACACCCTCCCCCCTACTTTCATTCTAAGCCACTCGAGTCCTGCTTCCGTTGTGACACCCACTCATCTGTAGCATTTCGAAATTAAACACCTGCGCACACTTGGTCTCCATCCCCCAGCAAAACGTAACCCTCTTGCGCCACATTGGTTAGTAGTGATTCTGATGGTCCCGGGCACACACAATTATTACATGACTGAAGACAATGCTTTTATGTGCAACAAGCTTAGCTACCCTTTGTAGCTTTCAACGTGTCCTTTACTGGCATGGCCCCACGAAGTACATTATGTCATAACAGCAGGCATCTCAATGGGTCAGTGAGAAAAAATATTTGTGGGCAGGAAGTTTATTCCCAGTATCCCGTAAATCCTCCCACATGGGCTATCTCCACTTTCTCTCTGTACAACATTCAGAGCCAAACCCCTGTCTCAGAAGGATTATGTATCTGGTCACCAGGGGATCAATTTTCCATTAGCCCAGCTAGACAGCTCCCATTCAGTCATCACTGCCATCACGAACATGATGTATTCCTTTTTTTTTTTTTAGGCAGAAAACATGTTCTTATTTCTGAAAAGCACTAGGGTCAGCTGCAAAAGGAAAAAAGGGAGAGAGAAAGATAGAAAAAATAAAGATTAGATAAGATCCTCTCTTTTCCAATACGTCTCGTTTTATTTTAATTCACATGCACAGTTATCTAAATTATGCTTCAGCAGCAAAACTCTCTTCCTTTTTATTTTCCTTGCAGACTTTTGCATTAGGTAGAGGAAAGAAAGGTTAAGAAAAAGTTCCTCCGAACAAATGAGCCTTTGGATGAAACTTTTCATTAGGCACACAGCTCATTGAATCTAATCAGAGAGATTCGGATGAGGGTCATACTTGACCTCAGCCCCCCTCCACTGGGGTAGAGAGAGGAAGCTCAGCCTGGCCTTCAATTTCAGAGTGTCAATTAGAGCAGAACCATCCAGAAGACATGCTTATGTATATTATGCATAATGAACTGGGGACTTTAAATCTGTTTTGTTTTTTTTCTTTCTTATCCCCACAGGAAACCCAGCAACTTTCTTTAATAATCAGAAAATATGCTTAGCAATTCAAAAGAGCATAATAGGATCACATTTCAGATATAACAGCTAAAAGCCACAGTAAATAAGCCAGAAAACAAGGGTTGCAAAGTGAAACAAAAGAAATTGGATAATAGAAGTTAATCTCCTTAGATCATTAACTGAAAAAAGAAAAAAAGAAAAAAGAAAGGAAAAAAAGCAGACTTACATAACACCATATACAGTATCATCTCGTTTCGGTTAAAAACCACAGATATGTATTACACATTTTTTAAGATATGTGAAAACATATGATACATATATGCATTTTTTAAGATGTGGAAAAATATGTGCTATATATAGATTGTGTGTGCGTTTTTTAAGATGTGGGGACATATACGATACACTGATATATGTTATCATATCGTGTATGTCATATAGGGTAACATATGATATATGTTATCAGCGGTTACCTTGGAAAGTAGAAATATCCCTGTTACGGATTGAATCATGGTGCCCCCTCCAAAAGATGCTGGAGGCCTAACCCCCCAGGACTGCAGAATGTGATCTCCTTTGGAAACAGGGTCCCACCGCGTCATTAGTTAAAAGCTGTTGCACAGGAACAGGGTGCACCCTGAATGTCATACACTGCTTTCCTTTCGGGAAGAGAAGAGACGCCCAGGGAGATGCCACGTGAAGACAGGGGCGGCGATTAGAATGATGAGCTGCAAGCCAAGGAGGACAAAGTCTTAACAAACATCTACCAAATACTAGGAAGAGGCAGGAAGAACTCTCCCCTACAGGTTTCCCTTCGAAATCCTTGTCAAAGGGACATCCCGCCAACACCTTGATTTTGGACTCTTTAGCCTCCAGAACTGTGAGAAAATTAATTTCTGTTGTTCTAATAAAGCTGCCAAATGTATGCTACCTTACTACAGCAGCGCTAAGATGCTAATGCAATAATAGTTTCCAAACTTTGGCTCATCTGTTTATATTTTCAGCAAAGCATACCTATTCATTGTGGAAGTTTTAAAGTTCATGTTAATAAAAGAAGAAAGAGGAATTCCCATTGTGGCTCAGCGGGTTAAGAACCCAGCTAGTATCCACGGGGATGTGGGGTCGATCCCTGGCCTCGCTCGTTGAGTTAAGGATCCGGTGTTGCCAGAAGCAGTGGAGTAGGCCTGCAGCTGCAGCTCTGATAGCCCAGGAACTTCCATATGCCACTAGTGTGGCCCTAAAAAGAAAAAAATAAATAAAAATAAAGGAAGGAAGAAAGGAAGAAAATATGATAAGACTGATTTTTTCATTGTTAACCGAATTGAATGATGCTATGGCTCATATCAATAAAAAAATAATTTTTAAAAACCATATTTGACCAGAGGTACACTGAGATGCCAGCAACAGTGTCCCTAGAGATTCTCTCTACATCCCTTGGTCACACCAGTTACTGATACATAATTGTGTCTTGCCCTCTGTTAAATTCCTCCAACTATAGGCAAGGTACCGCCCGACCTTCTAGTCCCACACCCTCTGTTTCCATCAGTCAAGCCCTATCCATTCTCGGTCCCATTGCCCCAGGGCCTTGCTCCTCTATATGACATCCTTTTATTTATTCACTCTTTATTCATCCATTTAACACTACTGTGGGCCGAGCAATGGGCTGGAAATGTAAAAATAAATAAGTGCAGTCCTTGCCTACACAGGGTTCAAAGCCTAGTGGAGCAGAAAGACAAAAAAAAAAAATGGGAAATTCATTAGTGGTAGGCGATGCCTCAATATGTAGAGGCCTGCAGGGCTCGGGCAGCGTGTGCTGTGAGGACAGGCAGTAGAGACACCTCATCCAGACTTGGGACGGAATGCGGGACTAGGAAAGGAAGGAAATTCTGAAGCACATGCAAGAACCAGTCCAACAAAAAGAGGAGAGGGACTTAGCAAACAAAGGAGGAAGCAAGACTGTGCTGATCCAAAAACATAAGAGGCCCAGGGTCAATTTGGAAAAACTTGGGGATGCAAATGGGGAGTGGTGAGCAATGCTGCCAGGGTAGGAACTGGGGGTCCGTTGCCCACGAAGCATCAGAGAGGCAAGATGAAAGCTCTGAACTTGACTCTGCTTGCTGCCTTGGAGAAAACATTGCAGAATGTGAGCAGGATGGGGTGATGTGAGCAGAATCATATTTTAGAAAGATTGCCCCAGGAATAGTGTGGGAGACCGTCTGGAAAGAGCAAAAGATGCAGGTGGATGGAGTCACTGGGAGGCCAGGTCAGAGGGAGGCCCCGTATGAGAGCGCTGGGGAGAGGGGAGGGGGGGGTGGGCTGGAGGCGGGCGAGAGTGGTTCTAGAACACACCGTAGTATGCGTTCTAGTGCTTCCATTTACACGCTGTATAAAATCAGGCAAAGTTAATCGATCTGTTTTTCATGCCTCGGTTTTCTTATCTCTAAAATGGGAGCAATTATATGATTTGCCTCATTGGGTTTTGGTGAACAGTACCGCTAAGAAATTATGTGACATGCATTACATATTTGTAAACATTCTTGTTCTTACACACACACACGATCACACCGCATGTGTCTGAGTCGATAGGCTTTTAAGAATACACATGGGACATGAGGGACTGGAAATAATCCTGATGCTATTCTGTGCTCACCTGGGGCACTGACGGTGACCTGCCCAGCTTTCTTTATCCAGGTCTTTTCCTAGACCTAACTTCCTCAGGAAGTCCTCCTGACTGCCCGCCTGGATTAATTCATCCTCCTGTCAGAGCTCTGACCTGTCCAAATGCACCACTGGACGGCAAGCCCCATGAGCACGGGGACCGAGTCCACGCCGTGCATCACGGTATTCCCAGTGCCTGCCAGAGTACAGACACTTCATATGTCTCTGGCCAGCGTAGGAGTGAGTGATGAGTTAGTTAATCTAGCTGACGGGGAGCAGCAGATGAAGCTGATTTGAACATGTCCAACTCAAGGTGTCTGTAGGATAGTCAACTGTAGGATAGTCACCACACAGACAGTTGGATACAGGTGTATGAAGCTCCGCGGCGGGTGTCCAGATGGCAAATAGTCTCTACAAGGTAACAGAATAGTGAGAGGACCTAGGGAGAAGGAACAGACATGTCAGAAGAGATCCAGTGAGTCGCAGTGGGTTACTCTGACATCTTTGCCCTCTGAGGCGTTGCCCTGATATTTAACAAAACTCGTAGGAAATCTCTTATGAATGTTGGAGGTTGTCATAAATTCTTTTTATAGGTGGCACTCTCTTGGAGCCCCTTGAAAAACACCATGGGGGCAGCCATACTCCTTCTTTTTTTTTTTTTGCTTAATGAATTTTATTTCAATTATAGGTGTACAAAAATCATCACAAGTCCATACTCCTACTTCTACGTTAGCCTATCTCTACATTAGCTAATACTGACTGAGGGCTTGCTATACACCAGGGACTCTCAATGAATCCTCACAACAGTAACGGGAGGCAGACCAGGCATCAGCCCCATTTCACAGATGAGGAAACTGAGGCACTGAGATCCAATCTGTTGTGGCTTCTTCTTAAACCGTAATAGTAGCTTAATTGCTACATTAGAAAACCAAACTGCCTAGCTGATAAAGCCACCAGCCCCGCCGAGGATAGTCTCCGTATTGATAAGACCAACCTGGTTTGTGTAAACCGTCTGAAGGTTTTATCCGTTAAGAGCAAGGCCCTATCCTCCCTTAACAGAAACGCCTCTTCCTGATTTTTGCTCACTGGCAATTCTTATCTGGCACTCATTCCTGGCAGCTGATTTGAACACATTAAATCAGCCCACAGGAATAAGTCAGACTCTCTCAGTCACTCTGTAAAAATGCTAAGTCTATTTATTTATTATGAGTTATTCATAAACATCAAGACTAGACTCTATAATTTAATACCACCTGCAATGATTCCTGAAAGTGGCAATATTTTACCACAACGATCTGATTAATTGACCTGTTCAAACAGAGCTCCAAATCAAGCATAACTTCCCTCTGACAGAAGTGTATTCATCTTCATCTACAGGCAGCCTTCTTGACTCATCAGGAGCGAACAAAACAGCTCATCACACAGAACTAATTAACATCATCTGAGATAATACATACGTTCAGTTAAAAAAATATTTATAAAAATATATTTATATCCTCCTAATATTTCCTAATATATACAAATACGCAAGGAAGTACATGCTTTATGGTTTCAACTACTTAATGCCTGAAAACACATAAATGTAGTATATGGTGTCAAAGGACCGACAATGGTTTTCCTTGGTGGCTGGGGTGGGGAGACCCAATACCTAGGATGGGGCATGAGAGGGGCCTCTGAGGCACTGGGTGCATTCTGGGTGCTGTTTTCATGGCTGTGGTTGCTTTGTGAAAACTCTTCATGTGGACACTGAATTTGTATGTTTATACTTCACTAAAATATTTGACAAAAATTAAGAAAAAAAAAAAAAGGAGTCATTTATACTTAACCAGCAAGATCAGGCAGTCATGTCACTAAAAATGTTGCTATCCGAACACTCCTGCATTCTAGATGCATTTAAATGAGCAAATCACATTAAAAGAGCCTTGATTTCCTCACTTGTAAAATACGAATATATATATAATAGATGGATTCTTATTAATTGTATATATGATTAAATGTATAAGCAATTTATGTATATATATGTGTTTACATTTATAAATAATGTGTGTATATATATATACACACACACACACACACAATCTGTCAGCTTGTAACTTGCTATGCAAATTAAGCATTATTACTATTAAAATGAGTGCACAATCCTTACTTTCAACAATAATGCACATCATTTTTCCTGACAGACTCTGAGCAAAGAAGCCAATGTGTTGATTTTTTTTTTTTTAAGTTTTGTATTTGGTTCAGCCAGGTAACAGTAAGAGGGTTAAACTAATCAGTTACCGGAATTTTGCTGTTGTCTATGAACAGTAAAATCCCATTGTCCATGAAATTCACAGGCAGGGCCAGCCTATTTCCTGGATGACTTAGCAGCACCTAATACAGAACTCTTCCAGACCTTCTTCATCAAGTCCTGAACTAAAATTCAAAAATGGGGTTATTCTTTTGATTATGGAGAACAACAGGGTTCACAAGGCACTGGTTTGGAAGAAAAAATTCAGTAGGCCATTTGCAGCCACGAACAGCTTTTCTCCAAGTGCTGATCTTTCCAGCCTCTCACCAGGGAAGCAGGTCCCGGGGGAAGGAAGATGGGAAGGGCAGTTTTATATCCGTAGAAGGTCAGACACTCCATCATTGCCTAGTGGATGCGTAGGGACAGAGACCATCCTTTTCATTCTTAGGTCACCAGTGTATAGGGAGCCATATCCAGTCCTGAAGGAGAATGCTGTGACCTCCTCAGATATATTTTCCCAGCAGAAAAAAAAAGAAAATCACATATTCTATGTGACTTAACTCTCTTCCAAAGTGTCTCCAAGAGCTCCTTGGGAATGCCAAAGCAACTAGTGCAGGGCTCATTTTTGTGAAACACTGCTTTACTTTAAAGGTATGTAAAGGTGTCTGGCATGAATGATTCTAGAAGATCTTGAATTGGTTTGTCAGGGATATCAGAAATGTTGGTGGAATCGACTTCCCATTCTGAGGAAATGGTAAATGGTTTCCGTCGGTGTCCAGGGGTGCTTTCCAGGCAAGCAGGAGAAGCACTGAAAATAGCTAAAAGCAAACCAGGCTTGAGGTAGACACTGAAAACGGCTAAAAACAAATCATTTGTAAGGAGAAACTGCCATCACATGGACAGTAAATAATTATGCAGCATGACTAGCCCACTAATCCTTTATATAGACATAAAATGGGAATCAAATAAGACCAAATCTGAAAAAAATAAAAACCATTATTTGCATTCACTATTTAATTTAACAGTCTGGCTTGACAACATCCATCTCATTCAGTGGGAGCATCAATACTCAAAATCCAGAATCCCCTACATTAAACTCCAATAGGAAGACAGCCCTGTTCTTGAGACCAGAAACACTCAGAGGCTAAATATCCTTCCAGCTGGACATCGGCAATGTCTGCTGCTAAGACTCCACTTTTCTTGTTATTTCTATAGACAAATGCCTTCAGATTGTCTCATTCTGATCAATGACATGTTAATGCAGTCAAATCATTTACATTCGGCAACATTCAGGCCACAAATGATTATGAATACTTGTTAGGTGCTGAGCGAACTGTTGAAAAAAAAAAATTAGGCTCCTCCCTGAGCTTTCAGTCTAGAGAGACTGTAGAAGGGTTTCACAGTCAAATAAGTATGGTAAATATTGCAGCCGAGTTCCTTTATCAGAAGCTCACAATTTTTATTAGGAGTAAATAAACCGATTAACTGTTTTTTATCACCATGTGTCAAACATGCATTTAACATGGCATACACCTGAACTCTTCTGGAACCCTGAGAAACAGTGATACAGATTAAAGAGCTCCAAGAATTAAGGAAAATACGGAAAACAGTATGGAGTTTCTTCAGAAAACTAAATATAGAACTACCATATGATTCAGCAATCCCACACCTGGGCATATATCCAGGCAAAACTTTCATTCAAAATATATGTGCACCCCTGTGTTCACTGCAGCACTATTCACAATAGCCATGGCATAGAAACAACCTAAATGCCCATCAACAGATGAATGGATTAAGATGTGGTACGTATACACAATGGAATACTACTCAGCCCTAAAAAAGAAGAAAACAATGCTATTGGCAGCAACAGGGATAGAACTAAATATTCTCATACAAAGTGAAGTAAGTCAGAGAGAAAGACAAATACCATATGATATCATTTACATGTGGAGTCTAAAATAGGGTACAAATGAAACTATCTAGAAAAAAAAAAACAGACTCATAGACATAGAGAACAGATTTGTGGTTGCCAAGAGAGGCAGGGAGAGGAAGTGGAATGGACAGGGAGTTTGGGGTTAGTGGATGCAAACTATTACATTTAGAATGGATAAGCAATGAGGTCCTGTTTTACAGCACAGGGAACTCTATCCAGTCTCTTGGGATAGACCATGATAGAAGATAACGTGAGAAAAAGAAGGTATACATATGTATGACTGGGTCACTACACTGTGCAGCAGAAATTGGCACAACATTGTAAATCAACTATACTTTAATAAAAAAATTAAATAAAAAAAGCAAACAGGAAAGACAGTCTATGGAGTCCCCATCGTGGCTCAGTGGTTAACGAATCCAACTAGGAACCATGAGGTTGTGGATTCAATCCCTGGCATCGCTCAGTGGGTTCAGGATCCAGCATTGCTGTGAGCTGTGGTGAAGGCCGGCAGCTACAGCTCCTGTTAGACCCCTAGCCTGGGAACCTCCATATGCCGCGGGTACAGCCCTAGAAAAGGCAAAAAGATGAAAAAAAAAGAAAGAAAGAAAGACAGTGTATGAAAGGCTTACACAAAGGAAATGAGCTTGCCTAGATAACTGAATTCTTGTCTTCCGACAAGAGTGTCCTCAAGCATTACAACTGAATTTTGGTCTCTGTTCTATCAAATCGTCCAAAGTACACAAACTTGAAACTTAGCTGTCTCCAAAATGATACACCTGACGCAGGCCTTAGAGAGTGACGCTTGGACCTTCTGGAATGAAGCAGGAACCTAAAGTAGGAGGCTTGCAGAGGAAGAGAGGAAGATTCTGCAAATGAAGGTGACCCATTTCATGATTTCACCTATAGCTAGGCTGGCGGCCAGTGAGGCAGCCATTAACCCAGGGGATTCCAGGAGCTAACATACCTCCCACCACATGTAAGATGCAGAAAATCACAATCTCATCTGGAAAAATGTGGTTGATAACTTCAAATACGCTGACAAGTCTTATAACAGCAAAGAGCTCTTCGTTCCACTGGGAAGAGGTATTATCTTACTTAAGAGCGATCCCATGACCCCTCATTATTCTACCTCAGAGCTTTTCTACTTTAAAAATTTAAACTATATCTAGCCCAGTGTTTATGAAACTGTTGACTACAAGCACCTATGAGTGAAATTAATTTAGTGAATCCCGACCAGCATGTTGTTCTAAAAAAGATAGAGTGGGAGTTCCCAATATGGCTCAGCAGTAACAAACTGACTAGTATCCATGAGGACACGGGTTCGATCCCTGGCCTCCACGCTCAGTGGTTAAGGATCCAGCGTTGCTGTGAGCTATGGTGTACATTGTTGTGGCTGCGGTGAAGGCCGGCGGCTGCAGCTCCGTTTCAACCCCTAGCCTGGGAAATTCCATATGCCGCAGGTGTGGTCCTAAAAAGAAAAGAAAAAAAAAATGGAATGGAATGGATTAGAGAATATCAAAGCCTAAGATACAGTAAGAATAATTATTTTTTCATATAAGTTTAATTTATATTGCTATATCCATTCATATATGTATATATATGCACACTGTGTTATAAAATTTCTTACTATGAGCTGTAATCAGAAATATTTAAAAACCAGTGATATAGACTAATGCCCTGATTTTATGTATGAGTATACTGAATTCCAGAGAAATAAGGTGACTTGCCCTCAGACACACAGCTGGTAAAAGCTGTGCTTACAACCTAGCAACTCTGATTCCTTGTTCAGTGTGGCATTATGCCAACTATCTTTGTTCAAAGACAAAATTAGACTTCATTTCTACCTTTTAAAATAAAATATTCCTTCCTGCTTGTAAGGATTGCTTAAAAATGTCTTCTTGGGGGTTCCCATGGTGGCTCAGCGGAAACAAATCCAACTAAGAACCATGAGGAGGCAGGTTCAATCCCTGGCCTCGCTCAGTGGGTTAAGTCTCCAGCGTTGCCGTGAGCTGTAGTGTAGGTCTCAGAGGGGGCTCAGATCAGGCATTGCTGTGGCTGTGGTGTAGGCTGGCAGCTGTAGCTCTGATTGGACTCCCAGCCTGGAAACTTCCACATGCCGCAGGTGCGGCCCTAAAAAGACAAAAAAAATTTTTTTCTTTTAAATCTTTTCACTAACTCTCCATTCATTGCCTTATACAAAACTCGTAACAAAATAGTAATATTGACCTTTGCTGAGATCTATGCCAGACAGACATGGGGCCTGAGGCAAAACCTGAAGTTGCTTAATTTTTTGCCTTGTAAACTTCCTCACAAAATACGACAGGAGGGAATATAGCCAGAAGCACTATAAAATTCCTACTAAACAATGTATCTCTTAAAGAGGTACTGCTTACAAAATAAACCATGCTGTCCCATTTTCTCACTTATGATCTAATTTTCTTGGCAAAAGAGCTTAGATACTTTTTTCTGATGAAGAAGGAAAAGATACTTCAGCTGCAGTAGTGACCTTAGCCCCAACCAATGAGAGCTTGTTATAAATAATAACAATGTGGTCCTAAAGGTTTATAATAGCCTTTAAATTGCACAGAACAGTCTTAATGGCTTTGAGTCAAAAATAAAAATGTGAAAACACAGCATTTTCTTCTTTTTTCTTTTTGTTCTTTTAGGACCTCACTTGCAGCATATGGAATTTCCCAGGCCAGGGGTCGAATCAAACCTGCAACTGCCAGTCAATGCCACTTCGACAGCAATGCGGGATCTGAGCCGTGTCTGCAAACTACACCACAGCTCACAGCAACGCCGGATCCTTAACCCAGTGAGCGAGGCCAGGGATCAAACCCACATCCTCATGGATACTAATTGGGTTCATTTCTACTGAGCCACAACAGGAACTCCAAAAGAGGAATATTTATAATGAAAAAAATTTACTAACGAATTTAAATAATGTGAAAAGCTTTTCAAGCCTCTTGCCTAAAAGAAAGACTAGGAAGATCAGACACAGATGTCAGAGAGACATCTTGATACATCAGCTGACACTAGAGAACCCTCTCCTGACTCCAGACCCAATATTCTTTCCACTGTGTTGCATTACGTTAGTACAGGATTCCTTACTACATAAGTTAGGGCACTAGAGCATGGGGCTCAGATGCATTTTGATGAGTATTAAAGAAGTCAAAAGTAAGATCTAGACCTTGGAGATTACAGAGTGAGCAAAACATGGGAAGGCCTAGAAAGACTAGAGTAATGAGAAGAACAGGAAAGTGGAAGAAGTGGGTTGCTCTAAATTCTGCTTGCCATAAGCAACGTCTGAAGGTACCAAGTCAATGAATAAGAAGCGAAGGGTAACTGTCAAATGCAGACATTAGCACCAATCTGAAAACCTCACTGTAAACAATGACCCACCTAACCAAAAACAAGGGAAACTGGATGGCCAAGTAACTGGATTCAAGTTACAAGGAAACTGAATCAGTATAGAGATTCTGTGCCCAGAAATAAAGGAAATGTCTGAGAATGACCAAGAGCAGATGGGCTGAGATAAACTCAGACCAGTGGCCTCCAATTTTCTTTATTTTCCCTACTATCAGGAATGTGGTTTTAGCATGTATTTTTAATATTGGGATGATTTTTTTTTTTTAATGGCCACACTTGAGGCACATGTAAGTTCCTGGGCCAGGGATCCAATCCAAGCCTCAGCTGCAACCTATGCCACAGTTGTGGCAGCAGCAGATCCTTAACCTACTGCACCAGGCTTGGGGTTGAACCCCGCTTCTGCAGCAACCTGAGCTGCTGCAATCAGATTCTTAATCAACTGTGCCACAGCAGGAACTTTTGGGGATTTTTATTATTATATATATATCACTGTATTAATATATTCTAAACCATATGTACAATATACATGTTTGCAATGAGATGAAATTAATTTTAAAATAAATGTTAATGTTATTTTTCCCCACACCAACTGACCATTGCACATTCTGGAATACTTTCACTGCCCTACCTGGAAACAATTGATGAGGTAACTGAGGCAGTGTATATTTTTAAGGATCATGCCTTCTATTCAGTTCAGGTCATCTTTGTCTTAGGGTAGTTTTATCATGGTATTAAGTAAAGTCTAATATTTTTAATGTTCATAATTCTTCCTGATATAAATTTTTTTCACACAAAAGTCAATAAGAGATTGATAATGCCCAAAGTGCTGCGTCCCACATCACAAACTCATTTCATGCTATTCTCACAAACCAGAAGAGAGTGTTACAACCAATATGGGAAACAATATGGAGGTTCCTCAGAAAACTAAATAGAGAACTACCATATGACCCCACAATCCCACTCTTGGACATATATCCAGACAATACTTTCCTTGAAAAAGACACATGCACCTGCATGTTCATTGCAGCACTATTCACAATAGCCAAGACAAGGAAACAACCTAAATATCCATCAACAGATAAATGCATTAAGAAGATGTGGTGTATATACACAATGGAATATTATTCAGCCATAAAAAAGAACAAAATAATGCCATTTACAGCAACATGGATGGAATTAGAGACTCTCACACTAAGTGAAGTAAGTCAAAAAGAGAAAGACAGGAGTTCCTGTTGTGGCTCAGTGGTTAACGAATTCGACTAGGGACCATGAGGTTGCGGGTTTGATCCCTGGCCTCGCTCAGTGGGTCAACAATCAGGCGTTGCCATGAGCTGTGGTGTAGGTTGCAGATGCAGCTTTGATCCCCCATTGCTGTGGCTGTGGCGTAGGCCAGCAGCTACAACTCCGATTAGACCTCTAGCCTGGGAATCTCCATATGCCACGGGTGCGGCCCTTGAAAAGGCAAACAGACCAAAAAAAAAAAAAAAAAAAAAGGAGAGAGAGAGAGAGAGAAAGACAAATACCATATGATATCCCTTATATCTGAAATTTAATATATGGTACAAATGAACCTTTCCACAGAAAAGAAATGCATGGACTTGGAGAAGAGACTTGTGGTTGCCAGGATGGGGGCAGATAGACTGGGAATCTAGGGTTAATAGACGCAAACTGTTACCTTTGGGATGGATAGGCAATGAGACCCTGCTGACAGCACAGGGAACTATATCTAGTCACCTGTGATGGAGCATGATGGAGGATAATGTGAGAAAAAAAATATGTGCATGCATGTGTGTGTGACTGTGTCATTTGCTATACAGTAGAAAACTGACAGAACACTAAACCAACGATAATGGAAAAAATAAAAATTATTTCAAAAGAAATCTCTCTTTTCAGAAATCAAGTGAATAAATAACTGCAGGCATTAATAGGCAATTTAAAAGAGAAATAGGTAACCAAATAATAAAAGAACAGCAAAAACAATCTTGAAAAAGAACAAAGTTGGAGTACTCATATTTTCCAATCTCAAAACTCACTCAAAAGCTACAATAAACCTCACAGTGTGGTACTGGCATAAAATAGATATATGTATCAATGGAATAGGATTGAATGTCCAGAAAAAAACCCATACTTTCATAGTCAATTGATTTTTGACAAGTGTACTAAGACAACTCAATGGTGAAAGAATAGTCTTTAACAAATGAAGCTGGGACAACTAGATTTTCACACCCCAAAGAATGAAGTCTTACCCATCCTTTACATCCCACATGAAAATTAACTCAAAATGAATCAAAGACTTCAATGAAAGAGCTAAAACAATAGAAGTCTTACACATCATGAGAAGATATTTAAAAATCACTGATAATCAAAAATAATTAGAAACTATTTTTCATCTCTCCAAGTGATTGAAGAAATTCTAAAGACTAGTACAGGCTAGGTTGGGAGGATGAAGAAATGTGATGTACATTTGATAATTACATAAATTGACACCTTCTGGAAAGAAGTTTGGTAAAATGGGAAAATGTCAGAATGTACTTACAATGTGACTTAGTGAATCCACTCAAAGGAAATTATCCTTTCAAAAAAAATTGATAAGGATACAAAGTTGTATTGTGAAGATGCCCATCTTAGCATTGTAAAGAACAGAAAGTTGGAAGTAACATAAATGCCCACCAGTTAGGATTTGGTTAAAAACATATATCCAACAGAACAAAGAGCAGCCATTAAAATTGCTGATAGATATGTATATTTTATTGATATGGAAATACGTAGACAATGTATTATTGAAGTAAAAAAAAAAAAAAAAAAAAAAAAAAAAAAGGCAGGCATCCCCAGGCAATGAAGGGAATATACAAAAGGGAAATTAACACCCACAGGGAGCACCCAAAGTGCTAAAGTTGAACTTTGTGTTCCTCTCTGCTTTTTCTTAGGTCAGACCTGGCTGTATACTTCTTCCAAGATGCTAAAACTCAACTTTTCTCTTACAAATATTTCCAGGAAGTACATCACGCACACCAAACAGCTTCCTGGGTGGAAACAATCTGAACATTGAGACAAATAATTATAATAATTGTAGATTGGTTGGCAGATGCTGAGGAACCCAAATTCATGATTAGGCAGCTTTTTCCAATTACCATAGCCCATGGCAAGAGTTTCTGATCCTTGGATAACTGGAATTGACGACCTAAATTACTGGATAATCCTAAAAATTCTAAATCTGCTCAAGCAAAAGAAATAGTAAGAGTCAACATTCCTAACTAAGTGGAAATAATTCTTTGGAGTATAAAACATGAGTCTGGGGAATATTTCCGTGTTTACTCTTAGTTAGAACCCTCAGGGGAAGGGGCCTGTCTGACCCAGAGATGTATTTATTCCTCCCAACAAGTTCCCTAGGGACAAACATCTGTCAATATAGCTACAGCCCAACCTACCCGAAATGGAGCAAAAATCAATAGCTTTTCTTCCTAGCTCCTGCAAAAGAGTACTTGGAGCATTAAAACAGCCCATGAAAGATTAGAGTTCAACTGTTTGATCACATGTCAGATGCTTGAGCTACATTTCATAGCAATTTTGGTTATACTTCCAACAGTCATTTTTTTTTTAAGTTTCTTAGATGCACTGCATTATGCTAAAGTCCAAGAGATCAAGCAGCTTGGAAAGGCACAGAGTGAGAAATTGCTGAGGACCCAGTCACCTACCTCAGAAGCTCCCCTTGCCTCCCAGGTCTTAGCCTAGAGCACATACTGTCATAAATTAGCCATGCATCACCTAAGCCAAAAGGAGATTCACATCCCAGGAGTCAGTCAAATGTATATTTAGTTTCACTTCTAAAATATTCAGTTAAATATGGCAGTAAGTTCTTAAAGTTAAAAAAAAAAAAAAAAAAACAGGCTCAAGTAAAGTGAATGTTCCCAGCGAATGTCACATCTCCAAGTGTCAACTATTTCCCAAGGGTAGGAAGAGGGCCTCATGTCACGTAATTCAAGAATCACTTACAAAGAAGCCTTAACTTTCTATTCTGTCCCCCTCATGAGAAATCTGGTGCTCCTGGACCATTGCTTATGAAGACCAGGTATCTTCAAAAATTGACCCCTGTTATAACTTTATCTTCTTCTGTATGCTGTCCTTTTGAATTGCTTTTGCCACCAACTCTGTTTTGAAACCCTACGGGATACTGGGTATGGTGTTTTTAAAGAGAATCACTGCTTAGCTGATACATTTGGGAGAGGGAGGTATAAAACGTTGGGAAGCACACAGGTGCCTATCTTTCTATCCAACAGGAGATCCACTTTCAGTCCTACTTCTGATCAGAAAGCTAATTTTTCTCTCAACAGTAGTGAAACCCTCTTCTCTCAAACACTCAGGTGTAGATCATGGAAAACAGAAGAGCAAATGGCTAAAGCCTTGAGAATAATTGAAGTAGAGGATGGAAAATCCACAGGAACAGACAGCTTCATCCTATTCTTGGGATGAGAATAATCAACAACCAACAGTTTGCTCAAGGTATTATTCATTAGGAATACAGTGGATAAGTGCTGTAAGTAACATGTTTTTGTGTCTTCTTAAAAAGAAAAACTTAGTATTTTCAACCAACTAGGGCCATGATAGAAGCAAGCAAAATCTCTGGATACACTGCTATGGAAAAAGAACAGTATGAAAACATACCACAGGAGAGCCACAGCTTATAATGGGGAAAGAGATATCCAGATTAGACAAGAACACGGCCACTTCTCTTTACGTTCCTTAAGAGGAAGAATCATTTCCTTAAGAGGAAGAATTAGACCACAACCCTACTATATATCATTTGTGATTTGTTGTATATATTTGTGTATAAAAAACTTGAATAGCTTTCATCCCGAAGTATGAGTTCAGTCATTATGAACTAATATACCTTCCCAAGTTTCTGAACTAAACACTACCTCCAGATAGCATGAAAAGGAGACATCTGAATAAGGTGGACCCAAGTGGCTACAGAAGTCAGGATTCTAGTATCTGGCAGGGAAGACACCAACTCCATAAAGAAAAATGCTCTAGAATGTCACGTGCCTCCTAATGGGCTACCTCAGCAGGTGCTTAATCTAAGAACACGTTTAGTTTACTTAGATGGCAAAAATGTAATTGTGATTCGTCTTTTTTTTCTTTTTGTTTTTTTAAGGTCGCACCCACAGCATATGGATGTTCCCAGGATAGGGGTCTAATCAGAGCTATAGACGCCAGCCTACACCACAGCTCACAGCAACACCGGATCCTTGATTCACTGAGCGAGGCCAGGGATTGAACCCACAACCTCATGGTTCCTAGTCAGATTTGTTTCTGCTGAGCCATGACGGGAACGCCTGACTTTTCTTTCTAAACAAGGTTCTTTAAAAAATGAAGAAGTGTTTTTGAGTTCCCAATGTGGCTCAGTGGGTTAAGGACTTGACATAGTCTCTATGAGGATGTGGGTTCAATCCCTGGCTTTGCTCAGTGGGTTAAGGATCAGGCATTGCCACAAGCTGCAGCACAAGTCACAGATGCAGCTCAGTCCCATCATTGCTATGGCTGTAGCATAACCCTCAGCTGAAGCTCCAATTCGACTCCTAGCCTGGCAACTTTCAAATGCTAAAGGAGCAGCCATAGAAAGGAAAGAAAAAAAAAAAAGACCTATATTTTAAAACCTTATCTGCCTATATGAAAAGGTTTCCAGCAGAGTGGAGTTCTTGTACTGACCTAAGAAGTGATTCAGCACATGAGCAGAAGTTATACACTGAGACAAACAATGGTCTCAGGTACAATTGTATAGAAAAAGCTTTTCAATGAAACAGCCATCATTTTCTTCCTCCCCCTCCTCCTCCTCCTTCCTTTCCTCCCTTCTCCTCCTCTTTCTGCTTCCTCTTGCTTTTCAGTGCTTCCAGTGCTTCACAGTTATTAATATTCAGATGTAGTCACAATTTCTAAGTCAAACACTAATTTTTAGCATCTGATATTTTAGATTAATCATGCTACTGCTGCCTCTCTGCAAAGAGAGAACCTGTGAGTGTTTCACCCCAGTTTTATAGATGCTTTGCTCAGATGTCAAATTCCTGCTCCTCTCTAAAGGTATCGGTAATCATGCAGTTGACTTCCAAGTCTTTGAAGCACCAAGCTTGAGCGAAATACTGCTATGTGCTAAGCACTAGATGCAGAAAGATGAGAACAAAATTCCTGCCTTCCAAAATTCCTAGGGGACACCAACGAAAGCACAGATTGCACTACAGAAGCCTCAGTACCATAACAGAGATCTAGGCAATGGCCATGAAAACACGGAAGAGCTGGTGGTCTCAGTCTCTGTGCCTCAGTGCTTTACCAGCTATAGATGATATCTGTGATATCTATGCTGTTTGTTGCTCAGTGTTCTGCAGGAATGTATCTACTTTCCTTTTGCAGGATTTTACTGTCAGAGAGGATTAGAGGCTCAAACCAAGCATAATACCACTGCTACTAGTCATCAGGTTAAAGGGCTATTTTTCTTGGACTCGTCTTTAGGGTCTTCTCTGCTAAGTCAGTCTCAGTGAAGTCTCTGACTTCACAGGGATGTGAAGCCATGGATTTAAATGAGTTGGTCAATGAATAAAAAGAAGTCATTCCAGATCGTAGACTTAGAGAAATTAGAATGAAATGGGAAAAAGAAATGAGAAGGGCAGTCAAGAGCTCTTTCAGGAATGTATTAATAAAGAGTCCTCAGACTAATATCTGTGCAACCATGTCTCGGTTTGTGTATTACATGCCATCTCAGAAATTGGACTGTGAATAAACATTTGAGTCAAATTCTATTGCAAATGTACCCCAGGGCAATTTAAAGAAATAATTTGGTAAATCGCCTTCTAAAGCAGAATCTCTCTTACAATGTGAATAACAGCTTCCTCATTTTATGTCTTCTAAGTTAAAGTTCTGTCAAGTTTACTTAAGGCAAGGCAAACTGTACCTTATGGTTTATGTTAAAAAATAACTGTGAAGGAAATGGCAGCACACTGGCCAACTTTTCAACCATGTGCATTCTAGTCATGTTCATAAGCTCAGTTGTTCTAGTTTTGGATAACTTACAACTGGGTAGACCAGTAAACCAAGACATAAGCAGAGCAGAAAGTGAAAAGTGAGCTGCAGAAAACCTTAGCTGAGGAAGTAAGAGAGGAAGGGGGGAGGGAGGGAAGAGAGCAGGAGGAAGGGAAAAAGGAAGAAAGGGAGGGAAAGAGGAAGGAAAAAAGGATTATATAAGCCATCACTTCTCAAGATATAACACACACATGAACCACTTGGATTTTGTTAAAATGCAGTTTCTGTTTCAGGAGGCCTGGGCTAAGGCACAGAGATTCTGCTTTCTAACAAGTTGCTGGGTGATGCCAGTGCTGCTGGTCCATGGACCACACTTTTAGTAGCAAGAATCTAAGCTAAGTCCGTTAGAAGCAGATCTTGTACCATGCAGTTTATTAGCAACTTAAACATCCAGGCAAAATGACTTTGAGGTCTTCAAGCCTAGCAGTGAGAAAAAAAGATCAAGAGAAAAAAAGGGAACTCACTGTGACAATATTTCCTATTCCTCTTGGGTTGCTTTTTTTTATTTTTTATTTTTTTCTCTATTGCACTCCCATCTCCACCTTCACTTTTGCTGGAGAGGGCTCTATTTGGAGCAGGGAGTCAGCTATCATAACATTTTCAGCAGGGTCTTCATAGTATTTCATCACAGCCATGAAAAGAGAGGGCATACTGGGGCTGGTCAAAGGTTTTGCCTTTGATCTCACACAATATCATTCCACTGAGTTCTCTTTCAGGAAAATTAATGCACTATCTTTTACTCTGGTTCTCTCCCTGTCTTGAGATATGTCTGGAACAATAGTGCTGGATATGTAAAGTTTGTCCTTTAAACTAAGGCAAAGGGAGTACATAAGCCCCAGAACACCTTTGGGCTCTAAGATGGTATCAACTTTGAAACTAACAATGAGACTATAGCTCTGTATTTTTAGAAATACATATTTACTGGAAAATTTATAGGTATGCTATTGCACCAATTTTTAAAAGCCCTGGCCCAGATAAAAGCTTATAAAGAACTTCCCTTTATCTGAGCCTCAGGATAATTTCTACACCTTGTTTTTTTCAATAGCCAAAGAGAAATGCTAAATTAGATGTACCCCTGTTGCCATCATAAGACTTCTATTTCTATGTCATTTAGAGAAATCCCTAAAACCAGAAATCAGCCATAGTATTCACCAGGATTTAACTTCCTATATAGTAGAATTAAGTTAGCAGAAAGGATACTCAAAATCAAAATAGTTCCACTTGGAATCTAAAATATGGCACAAGGAGTTCCCATCATGGCTCAGCGGAGATGAATCTGACTAGTATCCATGAGGATGCAGGTTCGATCCCTGGCCTTACTCAGTGGGTTAAGGATCCAGCATTGCTGTGAGCTGTGGTATAGTTTGCAGATGAGGCTCAGATCCCACGTTGCTGTGCCTGTGGTGTAAGACAGCAGCTGCAGCTCCAGTTCGACCCCAAGCCTGGGACCCTCCATATGCTCAGGTGCGGCTCTAAAAAGACCAAAAAAAAAAAAAAAGGAATAAAATAAAAGATGGCACAAATGAACCTATCTACAAAACAGAAAGAGGCTCATGGACATAGAAAACAGACCTGTGGTTGCCAGGTGGGGTGGCAGGATGGGAGGTGGAGGAAATGGGATGGACTGTGAGTTTGAGGTTGTAGATGCAAATTATTACATTTAGAATGGATAAGCAATGAGGTCCTACTGTACAGCATATATTCAGTCTCTTGGGTTAGAAGATGATGGAAGACAGTATGAGGAAAAAGAATGTACATATATATATGTTTGGGTCACTATGCTGTAGAGCAGAAATCGACACACTGTAAACCAACTATAGTCTAATAAAAATAAAACAAAAAATAAACATAACCAAAAAAACAACAACCAATAGTCCCACACAGAAATCTCAGCAGAAAAACTTGAAGTGGAAATAAATCAGTGTTCAGAATTGTTTCAAATATGTATTAGGCAAAAGTGGGATATGACAGCAGAAATTCTTGAAAAATTACATGCCAGGCCGATTATTTCTACATTTATTTCTTCTTAAAATCTCTTATGTGATGTATGTTTTATGCATCAAAGGAAATCTGGGGTACCACAAAACATTTTCTATCGCTAAATACCCTTTCCAGGTCCATAAAACCACTATAAGTGAAAGTATCAGTAAAACAACTGTAAGAATATACATAGTTACTTAGCATAGATACCAAATGTTATACATGCTAATACATCCTGCAGAAGTTTGCAAACATTAACGGTATACAGAGAAAGATACAGAAACATAATTTTATGTTACATTTTTTATTAATCTTGTCTTCATTACTGCAAAACATAACCTGGGTATTTCAATAGCTATGATATATCTGCCCTCTGGTGGGAAGCTGGGTTTAGCTTTTCAGGCACTGCTGTTGAAATTTGCGTGCAACTAGAGGAACATCTTTACTGCACTCGTAGAAGAGTAGGATTCCATCCCGACCTGATGTTAAAAGACTCATCTGGGTTAGAGTCCCATAAAATACACAGTATTCTAGTTTTGTGTTTTAAAGTCCATAAAGATTTATTTTTCCTTTTTATGGCCACACCTGCAGCATATGGAAGTTCCCAGCTAGGAGTTAAATCTGAACTACAGCTGAGGCCTACGCCACAGCCATAGCAACACTGGAACCAAGCCGCATTTTCGACCTATGCTGTAGCTTATGGCAACACCAGACCATTAACACACTGAGCGAGGCCAGGTTTCGAACCCACATCCTCAAAGAAATAATGCTGGGTCCTTAACCCACTGAGCCACGATGGGAATTCCAAGATGGCATATTTTATAACTATCCTCTTTTCTAAGTCTATTTGCTGTTGAAGACTCTATATGGTGAATAACAATCACTGGGTACTTAGGTCATTTAGCATTTATCACAAAGTTGAGAAAAATTTTTTAAAAAGACACATCTAGGGAAGTCTTTTAGAATAATCAAGTCAGCTCTGCAGAGATAGTTACATGAGAAATGGAGAAAAACCCATGTAAGATCCAATCCTATAGGAAGCCAACAGCCTCCTATACTTGGTCATGTGACAGTGTCCTGCAGTCCAGAGGAGGAAGAATTTTAAGTACAGCAGGCCTCCTTCACTCAGGGGATCCCCTGGCCCAAGGAGCTTGTGTCTTATGTTAAGGACTTAGAAAGCTAAGGGCTGCTTATAAAAACTGAAAGATATAATTTCAGTTGATATCTTCCTTGGGGAAGAGAAGGGTAGCACTGCCTCGGAAGCAAGAGAGTGTAGCACAAAGCTAGAGAAAGGATGTCACATGTAGCATGGCACTGTCACAGCAAGGGGGCTGAGTCTCAATGCTCTAGCACAACTTCAGAAGCATCAGCAGATGTTTGTACCCAGATCAGTTCTGCCAGCAGGAGAGCACAGAACCAAGAGCATCACCCAAAGCCTTGGCAGCAAATGCCAGGACGTGCGGTCAAAGAGAAGTGACAGGAGGATGACTTGAAGGGGCTGAAAGGATTCTATTCACAAGCAACGTGAGATTTCTCAGAAAAACCCTAGAAATAAGTGGCTGCTGGAGATTTTGAAATTGGAGGAAAGTAAAGAGCCAGAAGAGTAGCACTTAAAACAATGACTATATCTTTTTAGTCTCCCACTGATGTGACCTGATAAAGTTACATCAGTCTTGAGCACCACTGAGCATCTATAGATGATGTCTGGGAAATCAGCCTTTCAAGACTCACTGTTAGTCTACATAAATACTATTGCTAGTAAAAACAGCAATGGTTCTGATGAATGAACTTAATGCAGGAAACAGGAGCTCCCATTGTGGTTCAATGGGTTAAGAGCCCAATATCGTATCCGTAAGGATGTGGGTTTGATCCCTGGCCTCACTCAGTGGGTTAAGGATCTAGCATTGTCACAAGGTGAGGCAGAGATCACAGATGTGGCTCAGATCTAGTATTGCTGTGGCTGTGGTGTAGGCCAGCAGCTGCAGCTCTGATTCGACCCCTATCCTGGGAACTTCCATATGCCACAGGGGTGGCCATAGGAAAAAAAAGAGGAAAAAATTGGAGTTCCCGTTGTGGCTCATCTGTTAATGAGCCCAGTTAGTATCCATGAGGATGCAGGTTCGATCCTGGGCCTTGCTCAGTGGGTTAAGGATCCAGTGTTGCTGTGTGCAGTAGTGTAGTTCACAGATGAGGCTTGGATCCCGCATTGCTGTGGCTATGGCATAGGCTGGCAGCTTCCAGCTCAGATTCAGCCCATAGCCTGGGAACCTCCACATGCAGTGGGTGCAGCCCTAAAAAAAAAAAAAGAAGAAGAGGAAGAGGAAAAAGAAAAAGAAGGAGAAGGAGAAGAAGGAGACAAAAGAAAGCTGGGAGAGACTAGTTTGGCTGAGGATGAAACAACCAAGGCTTCAAGAAGAATAAACCCTAGAGAATCTTCAGTTGTCTAAACCTCAAATGCACAAGAAACCTGTCAGTGTCTACATTGTATTTAATTATTCCCATCACTGGCATTCATGTTTAGTGAGTATAATTTCATAGGGCTTTTCAATCAAGTATCTGTATTCTCCATTCTCTCAACTCTATCACCATTTATGGAACAATTGTCCCATAAGATTCCATGAGTAAATCTTTCTATACTACCTTGTAAAAAATTGTTGAAATACAGTAATGTATAACACTGTATTAGTTTCAAATGTACAGTAAAGTGACTCCATTATAACCCTGCCATTTTTTAATGTCATGTTCTCTACAGTGCCTGGCACAGAGTAAGGGACCGATAAGTTTTAAACGAGCATATTTTTATGAGTGAAATATTTCCTAAAGCACAGAAGGCAAACCATTTGAAAAATTCCCATAGAAATCCAGCTTCACCTTCACCCCTCCTGCTGTTCCATCTACTTCTTCAGAATTAAGAGGCCATTAGGAATATTCCAGGAACGGGACACATCAAAATCACAAGATGATGAAATTCTCTTCCATAATTCCTGCACTATCCAAGTGCTCTAAAGTAAGCATGTAGTTACTCCTCACATCAAAATAAAAAGCAAATATATTTCAAATTCTCCCAGGTTAATTATTTTTCCCCAAACCATTCCCACCTACTTTTTTATTCTCTATTAAATCTGAGTCACCACCCTCCCAGTCAACTGCTATCAAAAACTTGACTTTTCCTGGATTCTCCCACTTCCCATTTCTTACCTCAAACCATCATCAGATTAATTTGCCCCCCCCATACACAAGGGCTCTTGCAAATATCTTCTTTTTCCTTTCCTCTGATGCTTATCATCATTATGAACTTAGTCTAGACAGTTACAACTTCCTATTTCACCCCTACTTCTCCCTGCTACATCCTGAATATACTGGAAACTTAATCTTAAATCTATGTATGTGTGTGTGTGTATATGCTTTGCTTTGAGCGAATCACTCCACTCAAAATGATCACTGCCTTGGGTTAAGGATCCCACGTTGCTGTCCGCTGTGGTGTAGGTTCCAGACACAGCTTGGATCCCAACTTGCTGCGGCTATGATATAGGTTGGCAGCTACAGCTCCAATTCGACCCCTAGTATGGGAACCTCCATATGCCACAAAGGAAGTCCTAAAAATACCAAAAAAAAGAGATCACTGCCTTGAGTAAGAAATCCAGATGTTCTAGCCTGACAGCCAAAGTCCTCCAGCCAACTTGGCTGTCCCCTCCCCCTCTGGCTTCAACACCCCACCACTCCACCCAGCACATTGCCACCTTCTGTGATCCAGACTGATGGCTCTGCTCTTGGGTCCTTTACACAAACCATTGGATCTTCCGCCATCACGTTTGGTTCACTCCATTTCCCACACTTCAACATTTTCTCCCACCTCCTCTCATCATACCCAATCCTCCTCTTCCTTCAAGACTCATACCAAGGTGCCTCTGCCAGAGATCCTGTGACCCTAACCTCCTAGTGATAGCATTCTCCTCCAAAACTACGTTAGAGTCCACACGAAGCACCTGAAAGTCTTCCTTAGTGTGACTATATGTCCCAGTGTGTGGAGGGAAATCCTGATTTGCACCTGTATTCCTGGTGAAACACATAAGAGTGTCCCCTTTCACACTCAAAAATGTCTCAGTCTAAATGATAACATGTGATCACCCTATTTATCAAACCTGCCTTTGCAAATATCTCCCTTCTTAGCTGGACTGTCAACGATTTAGTGATGAGAACTTTATCACGTTCCTCTGACCCCCTCTTTCCATGCTGCACATTTGCCCAAAGTAGCAGCTCAAAGAGCTCTTGAGAATCAATTGGGCTTACTGGACAATGGGCAAGCCAGGAACGCTAATTTTGTCTGTAGTCTGCCCAACAAATAATTCCGTGGGGAATTACCTACTCTACTGGCCACCACTTTCACTGCACACACTCCCACTCACAGGCTGGCCAGAGTCCATGTCTGAGCTCCTTGCACCGTCTTTACTGGGCTCCTCATTCCAGGTGGCGGGGCTGGGGTGGGCCCCTTTGGGGCTTGCAGAGCCCAGAAGTTACCAATTTTACATTATTTTATTATTTGTTTTTCTTTTTATGGCTGGGCCTGTGGCAAGTGGAAGTTCCCAGGCAAGGGGTCGAGTTAGAGCTGCAGCTGACACCACAGCAACACCAGATCGAAGCCACGTCTACGACCTACATCCCTGCTTGCTGCAATGCCTGATCCTTAACCCAATGAGTGAGGCCAGGGATCGAACGCAAATCCTCACAGAGACAACTTTGGGTCCTTGACCCTCTGAGGCACAGTGGAAACTCCAACTTCTGGATTTTAAATGTCTTTACTAGCTCTGAAGCAAAATCCTAACAATCTGTCATTGATGAAACTCTTACATCCACTGCCTCCTTCACTTACAGAACAGCTGATGAGCATCTGCTCTGTGCCTGACACCAGGCAAGGTTCTGAGGACTCAAAAAAAAAAAAAAAAAAAAAACCAAATGCGCTTCCCTGTGGGAACTTGAAATTTTAGTGGCAGAAAAGACACACAATCAGGATTCTACATGGCACATTCTATTGAGAAATTTATCATGTGCTAGGGGAACACAGAGCAGAGAATTCCTAAGTGTGACTGGTCTACTTGAATGAGTTGTAAAAGGTTTCACAGAAGTGACAGTTGAACTGATTGACCAAATGGAGCATTAGAAAGAAAAGCTACCCTGGCAGATAACTGCAAGAAAAAATGTCCGGGAAACATGAAACTAATTAAGTGTGTAACAATCATGCTAGACATGAGGGCTGGATGCGGAAGGGGAAAGGGCAGAAAATATGGCTGGAAAATGTGGACTGGAGCCAGACAAAGCCTTGAATGACATGCTCAGGGTCTGGGGCTTTATTTTACAAGAAAAGAGAGACCAATTGTTGACTTTAAAAAAATTGCATAATAGTGGTGAGAGTGGACATCCCTGTCTTGTTCCTGATCTCAGCGGGAATTCTTTCAGCTTTTCACCATTGAGAACGATGTGAGCTCTGGGTTTGTCATAGATGGCCTTGATTATGTTGAGGTAGGTTCCCCTATGCCCACTTTCTGAAGCGTTTTTATCAGAAATGGGTGTTGGATTTTGTCAAAGGCTTTTTCTGCATCTATAGAGAGGATCATATGGTTTTTATTCTTCAGTTTGTTAACATGGTGTATCACACTGATTGATTTGCAGATATTGAAGAATCCTTGCATCCCTGGGATAAATCCCACTTGATCGTGGTGTACAATCCTTTGAATGTATTGTTGGATTCGGTTGGCTAGTATTTTGTTGAGATCCAGCAATCCCACTCCTGGGCATCTATCCAGCAGAAACCATGACTCGAAAAGACACATGTACTCCAGTGTTCATTGCAGCACTCTATGCAATAGCCAGGTCATGAAAACAACCTAACTGTCCATCGACAGAAGAGTGGATAGGGAAGATATGGTACATACACACAATGGAATGTTACTCAGCCATTAAAAGGAATGAATTACCAACATTTATAGCAACATGGATGGACTTAGAAATTATCATGCGAAGTGAAACCAGTCAGACAATTAGACAGCAACACCCGATGCTACCGCTTACATGTGGAATCTAAAAAGACACAATGAACCTTCTTACAGAACAGACAATGACTCACAGACTTTGGAAAACCTTGGTTTTTCAAATAAGACAATCCAGGTGGGTGGGCGGATGCACTAGGGATTTGGGACACAAAATCTGTAAAATTGACTTGTGATGATTTATGTACACCTATAATTGAAATAAAATCCATTAAGAAAAAAAAAATTGCACAGCCTGAAGGCTGAGAGTTGTTTTATTTGGGGTTAAAAAAAAATAGGACTTAAGTCTGGAAGGCAGCATCTCAAGGAAGCCTGAGAAAACTGCTCCAGGAGGCGAAGTGGGATCTAGGATACACAGGAATTTTTGCCTCAAAGGGCAGGTAGTAGGAACATAAGATCATTACCAATAAGAGAAAAGCAGATATCCCATGGTAAGGAATTTAGCACTTTTCTACAAGAAGATGAAAAGGTCTGGGCTCACTGAAAACATTCCTTTGATATGCACTTCAGCTAGCTGGGGCCAGTAGCCTCTGTTTTCACAGCCTGAGTTTCCTCAGGGCTCGATGCTAGGAGGGGCTGCAGTCTGATGGCTGTCAGATGGCAGATATTCTTTGTTTCCTTCCTGAGTTCCCTCAGGGCTCCTGGGCTCACCCTTGGAGGTGGCTGTGCTGGCTGATGACTGTGACATCATTTGTTTTATATATACACGTAAAGGTGAAGGGGGAGGCGCATACCATCATGCACATATTTTACAAAAGGTTCCTACTAGTCACGAGGGGGCAGACATCACCATAAAGGATTTTTGTGTCTTTCTGAAGATGAGGAGGTGCAAAAAGTGGGCTCATAAAATCTCCTCCTAAAAATATCTAACTATCTGAAGACCTGTTCCACTAGTTTTCCCAGAGCACAGAGTGCCTCACTCCTGAGCTCCATCCTGAGCTCCACTCAGGGGGTGCTGTGGGGGGGAGAGCTGCGGTGGCTCATGATTTAACCCACGTGGAGGCCGATGGCAAGTGCCAGACTCCAGTTCACACAGCGAAGATTTATTAAGTTGGGGAATGGTATAATTGGATTTATGCTTTCTTGCAGAGAACTCCAAAATTCAATACAATGGGTTAAGGGCTGCTTTCCTATGTTGTGTTCGTAGCTTTAGGTACACCATTCGGTACACTTAAGAGTAGTAAATATGTTTACAAGAAATTGTTGGATGGGAGCCGTGGTTTCATGGAAATTATGGAGAAACTAAAGCCCCTCCCACCAAATAATTATCCATTCTACTCATTCAACATTTATCATATACAGTCTCTGCTACTCAGTGGGGATATTGAGGGGAAAGCAGTGCTAATGGGGGTAGGAACAGGGCAGGGAGAGTGAAAGGGAAGAAGAGAAGCTTCTAGCTTGGGCCACTAGATGGACTGTGATGCCACTAAAAAAGTTAGGGAATACAAGAGACCCAGATTCGGGAAGGTATGATGTTCAGATTCGGTTGAGACACACTGAATTAGAAGCACTTGCAGGTGTTCCAGACGGGAAAATCTGACAGGCTATAGAAGCATCAGAATTAGGGGGCAGGGGAAGGGTTTGTTCTGGAAGTAAAAGCTGGGGTGTTTTCAGCACACAAGTACTCACCGGAAATGTGGGAAGGGAGGGTGCCATCCAGGGAAAGGATGGGCATCGACATGAAATGGAATCAAGGATCATAGGAGAGGTTGAGCAGGAAGTACCATCCAACCTGTCAACTTTGGCAACTGGCAGTGTCTGCTTAGAGCCCCGAGGGAGGATGCCAGGGCCACGCTCAGGTGCCAGGATGGACCCACAAGGTTGTTAGGAGGGACGAGAAGGCTAGAAGTGCAGCTCTCATCCCAGATCTAGGAGGTGGTGAGACCAAAAGGCCGACAAGAAAGCAAGCAAAAAGAAAGGTTCAACAAGAGCAAGTGCCCCAGGAAGAGCTAATAGAATTAAGGCTGGAAAAGAGATGCTGGAATTTGGACTTTGGGGATTTGAGAGCTGTCTCTGTGACATAGTGGGGGCAGAACTGAGGAGAGTGGAGTAAAAGCGAGGAATTGAAACCCCCGCAGTAAGGAGAGGCTGTGGCTCCAGGAATCTCCAGCATCCTGCACACGCTGTTTGTCTGCCTGAGGATCTCAAGTTCTCCATTCCCCTCCTGCCACTTTAATGTGTCCACTTTTATCCTCCTCTTCCCCAAGCCCCCAAACTCCATGCTCTGAAATTTAAGTATCCTTTGGTAACATAAGGAAAGAAATTAAGACTTTTTAACTTTGAAAAGACAAAAGCCAAAACGATACATGTTTACAAAAGCAAGTGTGCGGGTGTGTGCACCTGCACGCACACACACACGCACACACACAGAGAACAAGTGAAAGCAACATCACTGAAAACACCCCAAACAGTCCTGAATTTCAAATTAGAGCTGCCTTTGATTGCAAATGTTTAAACTCATATGAAAGAAAATGGCCAACGGGGGGGGGGGGACGGTTTCTGGAGCCAGGCACAGCAGGAAGTAATGACACCGGTCCCCCATCAGGATGAAATAGGGACGAAGCTGTGATGAAAACTGCGCAGATTCAGCTCAGCTGCGCCTCGGCCATTTTTTACGCTGCACTGACCCCTAGAGGGGGTGATTTCGTTCGTAATGTGCTAGATATTTGGCCCAGGGGAAAAGAAAGTAAAATAAGGGGTGGGGGGGGGACCCGTTGCTTTGTTTTCTTGAAACCAAAAGGGGTGGAGAGAGTCGGGGGAAAGCCAGAAGGTGGGATCTCACTGCCAAGCGCCATCAATTAAAACCGCCTTAATCGGAGGAGAAAACTTTGCCAGTGTATTTCTCACGCCGCGAGCACCAGCCATTAAGCTTGCTGCTGTATTAATGAGACAGACTGGAAACAAGTGCTTGCATTTTAAATGCACATCCTTGATTTCCTGCCCCGTGTGGCAGCTGAGATCCTAGGCCAGCGGCCAACCACTCTAGACCCTCCCAACACTGGGAAGGCAGGTAGCTGGGAGCTGTGTCCCCGCTTGGAGGCCCCCCTGGCTGCCTACCTTGCCCATCGCTAGCATCACCTCTGGTCTGGCTTCCTGTCTCATCTAGAAGCTGAGTCACACCAGGTTGAAACACCAGTCCTATTGTGGGGACCCAAGTTGCAGCAGTGCTGGGGGCAGGGCTGAGGGGGGCCATGGCATGTCAAGAGCTTCCAACAATTTTAACGACCCACTTCTGGCAAGGCAAATTTGCTTTTTTTTCCCCATTCTTTTTAGGGCCGCACCTGTGGCATATCATATGGAAGTTCCCAGGCTAGGGGGTCAAATTGGAGCAGCAGCTGCCAGCCTACTCATAGTCACAGCCATGCAGGATCCAAACCCATCTGCCACCTACACAGCAGCTCACAGCAACACTGGACCCTTAATCTACTGAGTTAGGCCAGGGTTCGAACCTGCATCTTCATGGATACTAGTCAAGCATAACCCACTGAGCTATAACCGGAACTCTAATTTTGCTTTTTATAATACACAGATCCACCCAGCGATCTGGCCCACCTGTGGGGGAAGGGAGGCAATCAAGCACATGGAACACTGAGGGAGCTGAGATTCGGGGTGTGCAAGCTTGATTTTGAGGAGATGCGATTTGGGGTGCCTTCCAAGTTTACAGTAAGAAATGAACCATATCCATCTGCCCAGGAGGGGCTGGGTTTGTGTTCTAAAATTCAGTGCGAGTTCTCTGGTGGCTCAGCAGTAACGAACCTGACTAATATCCACGAAGACGTGGAGTGGAGCCCTGGCCCCGCTCAGTGGGTTAAGGGTCCATCGATGCCGTGAGCTGTGGTGTATGTCGCAGATGCAGCTCGGATCTGGCATTGCTGTGGCTGTGGCGTAGGCCGGCAGCGACAACTCTGATTGGACCCCTAGCCTGCAGACCTGCATATGTCGCAGGTGTGGCCTTAAAAAATAAAATAAATTGAAAAGTAAAATTCAAATGATCTGCAGGAATGGTCAGACAGTCTATACAGTGTCACAAATAGGGACAAAGAAAAACTAATAAGGGACTTTGGAAACAAAGAGCTCTAAGAGGCTTTACCTCGATCATGCGAAGCCTCTATCCTTGAAGCAACCCAGACATACATAAAGCCCCCCACTCCCCCACCTGCCGTCCTCCAGGACATCTCTAGTTTCAGAGTCGCTGTGTAAGCACCTGGCGGTGCATCGGGCTCAGGCTAGCGGACTGGCACTGGAGGACGCGCCCCAGAGGGTTTGCCAACTAACCTGGGCAGGTCACCGAGGTCAGTGGAGAAGCAACGTGGGGTCGGCGGCTCCTCGGTGCCGGATTGTCTTGGTCTGAGCAGGCAAGAGTACCGGGGAGGCTCCTAATCGATTTTCCTCCGGGCAGTTAATAGTCTCATCTACAAGATAACAACACTAAAGCTCCTCTCCTTGGCGGTGGTAATCGTTAACATCTCAAACAAGCCAGCCTCTCCAGAGCATACACCTGGGAAGAGGCTGAATTTATTGAAAAATGGTGAGCCTGAGAAAAATAATCTCAGATAAATCTCTTTATCCCAGTGAACTGTGAAAGAAGGAATTTTAAGCTGGCATATATGTGGGTGACTTTTTTTTTTTTTTTTTTTGCTTTTTGAAAATGAATAGCTAGGAGTTCCCGCTGTGGCACAGCAGGATATGCGTTGTCTCTGCAGTGGGTCTGGCTGCTTCAAGGGCATGGGTTTAATACCCACCCCACCCCCCGCCCCCAGCCTGGTGCCTCAAGTTAAGGATCCAGCCTTGCTCAGATTCAGTCCCTGGCCTGGGAACTCCCATATGCCATGGGGCAGTCGAAAAGAAAAAAAATAAAAGTAATGGGGGGTAGAGGAGGGAGTGACTTCTTATTTAGAGTCTTGATTTGACTCCAAAAAACAGAAACATAGAATGTAATTAAACAACTCATGTCCTGCGGCTAAATCCATTGCCCCAGTTTCATGAAAAAGAACCACTGTTAATATCACTGTCCCTGACACTTATCCATTTGGAAATTCGGGTTGTCTTTACTACTCATAGTCTAATAATTGATCATGCAGGGATTTGATTTGGTGGGTGACTAACTGAAATAACTCGGTTGTCAGTTTCCACAGAGGAGCTTACTCACACACCATTTTCACCCACTAGGGTCTCATTCATTTCCTCTGCTAGACCTTGTAAAGCATCAGAATGATTCACAAAATCTTCCAGTTTCCCACTGCACTTGTCATTCAGAAAGCATGTCAAGAAGCCAAGCATGAGAAATATATAAGTATGTGAGTGCTATCAAATGTATCCACCTCACTGCTGGTGACCTTGACCGTAAGGAGACCCCACTTTGATGTACAAGGAATCCCTACACAGTCAATCCTAAGCTTCACAGCACTACTGGTAACTTCCAGGGTAGCCCTTTCTCCCACATGTATTTTAAAAAAGTGTCAGAGCAAATACCTGCCACCAACTTGTAAGGCTTCATAGCTACCCCTATAATTTCTGAAAAACTGGGAGCTTACTAATCTTCCCCAATTACAAGAGACGATTTATATTTACTTCTATACTTACTTTTAAGTTTTGTTTTGTTAGTTGAACACTGTTCATCCAAGGGAATGAAGCATTTCTAGTTGTCCTCTGGGCTCGGAAGGTAGGAGAAAGCAGAAAATAAAGGGGCCAAGCAGCGGGGAAAGCAAGTGCTGGGACTAACTCAGGCAAGGATGCGACTGCCCCTTGAAATCAGTCTTTTGGCCTGGAAATGATGGAATGTGGTTGGTTTGCATCCTCGGGAGTTCCCCTAGTGAAATTCAAAGCCAGCCCCTGCGTGCAGAGGGCAAGGAGAGGCCACAGGCAGACCACTCCGGATTGGTAGGTGGCAGGTGTAACAAGCAAGAGAACTTACCTGTGAGGTTTGTCTTGAGCTGCTGCAAGATGAGTCCATCTCCACATCCACCCACCAGAATCGAATGGGGCTCAGTCACGAACACCCACCAGATGCTCTCAGCAAAACCACCATGCTCTCTCAAGACTGTTCCTTTGAGGGAATTTCAGCTGAGGCACAGTGTGTTAAGAACTTAACTGCAGTGGCTCCGGTTGCTGCAGAGACACCAGTTGGACCCCAGCCCAGTGCAGTGGGTTAAAGGATCCAGCAACAGCCACCGCATAGGCCACAGGTGCAGCTCGGATTCAGTCCCTGCCCAGTAACTTCAATATGTCCCAAGTGCAGCAATTTAAAACAAAAAGATTTGTTCCTTGAAACAGCTGCTAGTTTGAGACAGTGGGTAGAACATATGCCCTCAGGACAGGGGGGAGGATGAGGAGCCTCTGACTGTCCTGGTCAACTGGCGGTCACATCCTCTCTATGACCTCCTCCAACTGTATTTTGAAAGAAGCCCAATGACAAATACTATTGTTCTTCCGAAGCCTACAGGAAAGTAAAAATCCTATTGAGAATATCTTGCTTTTCCCTCACAATGTTGGGTCTATACAAAATGATTAGGACACGGTAGAAAGCCCGGTAGAGTTTTAAAGGCTGTTGTTCGTAGTTTTCATATGATTACTGATTGTTATTCAATTAGAAGCAATTGTCACTATCCATACATCCTAGTATAATAAGAGTTTAAAAGAGACATGAGGAGTTCCTGCTGTGGCATAATGGGTTAAGAATTCGACTGAAGGGGCTCTGGTCTCTGCAGAGGTGCAGGTTCAATCCCTGGCCCGGTGAAGTGGGTTAAGGATCTGGTGTTGCTGCAGCTGTGGCTCAGATTTAATCCCTGGTCTGGGAACTTCCATATGCCTCAAGTGCAGCCTTTAAAAATAATAAAATAAAACAAAATTTAAAAAATAAAGGAGACATGAGAGTTTCTTGAATGCATGATTATAGAAACACACACACAACTATCGGCTAAATGGTGTTGATACTAAAGGTTGCCAAAAGTGGCAGGCATGCACTGCACAGGCTCCTAGATCACCCTCAAATTTCTTCCTCATTTAAGTCTTGGGGAAGGGTGTAAGTTATCCACGGGATGGTGAAGACCTGTGATTTCATGGATGCAAATAATGCAGCTTGGAATCCTTGTGCACAACAAGAGGACACAGCAGAGTTAGTGGAGGGCAGCGTTATACTCCTACACTGAATCATCTGGATTTAAATCCTGGCTCTGGCATTAGCTGAATTTATGACCCAAGTTACTGAACTTTTGTGTGCCTCAGTTTCTTCATCTATAAATATTACCTTCCTCATACTGTCCCTGTGAGGACGGGCTGAGTTCTTTTGTGGAGCACTTAAAACAGTTGAATACATAAGGGCTGTCCAATGTTATATATGTTTATGTTGACTGTGGAGACAAAATGTAGAGTGCTTGTTATTTATGGGGAAGGTATTCTAAGATTAACAACAGTACTGGAGTTCCCGTCGTGGCACAGTGGTTAACGAATCTGACTAGGAACCATGAGGTTGCGGGTTCGATCCCTGCCCTTGCTCAGTGGGTTAACGATCCGGCGTTGCCGTGAGCTGTGGTGTAGGTTGCAGACGCGGCTCGGATCCTGCGTTGCTGTGGCTGCGGCGCAGGCCAATGGCCACAGCTCCGATTAGACCCCTAGCCTGGGAACCTCCATATGCCGCGGGTGCGGCCATAAACCCGCGGCCATAAAATGACAAAAGGCAAAAAAAAAAAAAAAAAACAGTACTCATTATGTCAACTACTAGATTCTAAATTTTTTTGCACTATAAAAAATGAGTCTGGGGAGTTCCCATTGTGGCTCAGCAGTAACGAACCCGTCTAGTATCCATGAGGGCACGGGTTCAATCCCTGGCCTCACTCAGTGGGTTAAGGATGAAGTGTTGCTGTGAACTGTGATGTAGGTTGCAAATGTGGATCAGCTCCTGTGTTGCTGTGGCTGTGGTGTAGGGCTGGCAGCTGCAGCTCCAATCCGACCCCTAGCCCAGGAACTTCCATATGCAGAGGGTGTAGCCCTAAAAAAAGAGAGAGAGAGAGAGAGAGTCTGGGAGTTCCCGTTGTGGCTCAATAGGTTAAGGACCTGACATTATCTCTTTGAGGATGCAAGTTCAATCCCTGGCCTCAATGAATGGGTTAAGGATCCTGTGTTGCCACAAGCTGATGCACAGGTAGCAGATGCGGCTCGCATCTGGTGTGGATGTGGCTGTGGCTGTGGCCAGCATCTGCGGCTCCAATTCCACTGCTAACCTGGAAACTTCCATATGCCTCAGATACAGCCCTAAAAAGAAAAAAAAAGTGCCTGATAAGTCTAGGAGTCTATGAGTCTAATAGTCTGGTGGCAGCATGTTAATAATACAGGACACAGACTTAGCCTACATTTTCAGTGTGTTTATGGACCCAAAGGAGTCCATGGGCTCTAGATTAAAAGGCTTGCCTTAAACTGAAATCAGGTTTGCAGTGAAAATACGCTGGCATGATGAGCACTAATATTTTTTTAAATGTCAACATCTAAGATATGGTACCAACGACTGAGGGAGTCATGGACTGAATTGTGGCCCCCTCCCGCTGCCAAAATTCATATGTCCGTATTTCAAATTGTAACCCTCAGTAGCTCAGAATGTGACTTATTTGGAGACAGAGTCTTTAAAGAGGCAATTTAAAATAAGGTCGTTTGGATGGACTCTAACCCAGTATGAATGGTGTCCTTTTAAGAAGAAGAATTTGGGACTCAGGCATGTACAGAGGGGAGGGACTGGGAAGATGCAGGGAGAAGATGCCATCTACAAGCCAGGGAGTGAGGCCGCAGGAGAAATCAAACCTGCTGACAGCCTGATCTTGTAGGAAAATCAAATTCTGTTGCCTAAGCCTCCCAGTCTGGCTGCTTTCTAATGGCAGTCCTGGCGAACTAAGACACGGGTAGTAGAAGCTACATGAAATCAGAGTGTGCTACACCGAAGATGTGAAAGGGTTGCCAAAAAGAGGAAGAACGCTTCTTCTGTTATACTTTGATGGGTGGATATTGAAAAGTGGTGAAGAAAAACAGTTGCTATTATGAATTTTTCTGAGATCTTGTTCAGCAATACTACCCCCTTTGAAATTCTTAAACTATGATACGAAGTGAGACTTGATGAGATGGTCTACATAAGCCAGCATTAAATACAAAGGCTTCACGTCCAGATGAATTGAATCACATGGTAAGAGGAAGAGATTCCACAGGAAGTACATACAAGCATGAATGATATAGATGTTTCTGTTGGGGGAGGGTCGGGGGGACTGAGGCTGTCCTTTGTCAAAACACTTGTTAGGGGAGTTCCCGTTGGGGCACAGTAGAAATAAATCCAACTAGGAAGCGTGAGATTGTGGGTTCAACCCCTGACCTTGCTCAGTGGGTTAAGGATCCGGCGTTGCAGTGAGCTGTAGTATAGGTTTCAGATGTGGCTTGGATCTGGCACGGCTGTGGTTGTGGCCGGCAGCTGTAGCTCCAATTCGACCCCTAGAATGGGAACCTCCAATGCTGCAGGTGCAGCCCTAAAAAAGCAAAAAACAGAAACAAAAAAACAAAACACTAGTTAGTTCTGGCCGGAGAGCAGAGGTTGTATTTCCCTGTACGATATTTCAGCTTTGGCCATAATTAAGGTAATGGCAGGGCTGCTACTGCAGGCAGGGAGGATGTGGCTGTTAACACCAAATGTTTGTTCTAGGAAAATAATAGGCCAAAGCTGTGAGCCAACCCTGGTTGTTTTGTTTTCTCCCTTAGAGCAGGTCCTGAAATGAAGCTCTGCCTGCTCTGCTGATGACTGATGAGAAGGAAGAGGAAGAGAGAGAAGAGTTGAGGAAAGGGAAGAAAGGAAGACCACCCTCATCACGTAAACACCTCCCTTCCATCCAGCCTGAGCAAGAACGATCTACCAGCTCCAGAGAAGACACGGGACAGAATTCAGAGAGAGAATGGCAGATGGAACCTCACAAGAGTTCTTTTAGAAACGCAGCACTGACTTTTCCATGCCTTTTTCCCAGAGCACATTTCATTGGAAGTATATCGCAGACATTGATGCATGAGCTGGCAATGCTTGGCTTAAATTTTCTTGAATAAAAACCATTCAGGAACTAGCTTGCCTACGTTTGGTGCATTATTTTTAGAAAGAATGTAGCATTCAGGAAATATACTAAATTGATGACTTATTCCCAAGAGGACAGAAAGTTTCCCATTTACCCTGCCCGGGTCATTACCTCGGTTCGGCCCATCTGAACCTGAGCTGTCTCGACAGCCAGTAAAAAATGAAGGTAATAAGGCTGCCTCTCCAACCAAAGCCTAGGAAAAGTGAAGCATTAAGGAAACAAAGCGTACCATTCAAGCAAAGATGCAAAATGCTGAAGAAGTGGTATTTTCTAAAATATCTCAATGTGGCTTCTTTCAACGTAGGACTGTTGCTCCGTTTTCTTTCAGATTTTGACAGCCTTTTTCTTTACTGTTTTTCTTTACCACTCCCTGTTACAAACATCTATTTCTAATTCAAGTCATATTTTCTCACAGTTCTCATTCTTTTCTCATCCCCACGTCTGCTCAACAGCACTCACATCTCTTCACTTCCCATTCATTTGAAGTCATGCCATTTCCCACAGTTCTGGGGGTTTGACAGGAAGGTGGCCAAAAAGTTGTCCTCTCACTTTAACGTAATCCATTTTCTCTAGAACTGGGACTCCCTCATGCTGCTCCTTCTGTGTCTATACTGACCTGATCCACAGAGACAGAATGCAGAGGGGAAGACTGTGTCCTGCATGGACTCTGGCACCAAGTGGGCAGCCTTAATAAAGGTCCTGTAAGACTCAATTTCCTCCTTTTCTGGTTAGCAGCCCGAGGTGACCTCTGAAAATGGTTTGCTATTCACTTGACCCAGAAAACCCTACAAGATCATGCCAATCAAGAAGTTCAAGTCTTCATGTCCACTTTAAGAACACGTGAAACTGGAGTTCCCGTCGTGGCTCAGTGGTTAACAAATCCAACTAGGAACCATGAGGTGGCAGGTTCGATCCCTGGCCTTGCTCAGTGGGTTAAGGATCCGGCGTTGCCGTGAGCTGTGGTGTAGGTTGCAGACGCGGCTCGGATCCCGCGTTGCTGTGGCTGTGGCGAAGGCCGGCAGCTACAGCTCTGATTAGACCCCTAGCCTGGGAAGCTCCATATGCCGTGGGTGCAGCCCCAGATAAGGCAAAAAGACAAAAAAAAAAAAAAGGAACACGTGAAACTGCCCAGCCCATTAAGGGTATGCGTAGCCAAAAAGCCACCAAGTATCAGAAGGATGTCACTTTACAGAAGCAATGTGTGCCATTCAGTCATTACAATGGTGGAGCTGGCAGGTGTGCACAGCCCAAACCCTGGGGCTGGATCCAGGGTCACTGGCCCCAAAGAAGTGCTGAATTTTTATCGTGCATGCTCAGAAATGCAGAGAGTAATGCTGAATTTCAGGGCTTAGATGTAGATTCTCTGGGCATTGAGCACATCCAGTTGAACAGAGCCCCCAAGATGTGGCGCAGGACTCATGGTCCAATCAACGCTTACATGTGTTCTCCCTGCCACATGTGTTTCTCTCCTTACTGAAAAAGAGCAGATTGTTCCTAAGGCAGAAGAGGAGGTTGCACAGAAGAAAAAGACAGCCCAGAAGACACAAAAACTTATGGGTTGGGAATAAATTGTGCAAAAAAATAAATGCAAAGAAAATTTAAAAGAAGACTCAGTTTAGTCATCAGCAGTACGAGGATACTAATGTCTCTCTTGCAGGGGGATTGCGAGTCTAAAACAGGAGTATGTATACATGTCTGCCATTATTAAAGGCTTTATCATGAACTATTTTCTAGGAGTTCTCCAACTCAGCAAGAACTGATAAGCCTTTTCCATGGAAACAAGATTGCATTGTAATAGGAAACAAAAGAATGCTTCTGAATGAAGTGTTTGATCTGGGTTACTTGCCTCTGCCAGCAGAACCATGTGGAAGAAGGCCCAGTCATTACAAAGACCCTCTCCTTCCTTGTGTTACAACTCAATGTGATCACAAGGACGACCTGGGTTTCCACCCCATGTAACCTCACACTTTCTCATTTGTATCTTCGCATGCAGTTCCAAACAGTTCCTTTGAAAGCACATCACTGGGTCAGACTGACCGGGATTTACTAAGTCTGCTAATTCGGCCTGCCAGTTTTCTATTATTTAACACCATCAAAGAGGCTGAAGACTGAGGTCAGTAATTTTCCTCGGGAATTAACAAAAACTGCCACCAAAACCATCTGACAAAACAGAGAAACGAGTTGGTCACCGGGGAAGGAAGGAAACTAAAAGTGAACCTTATGATGAGTGAGATGCTACTGTAACATGTTTCACATTTGACAACAGCTGACCTCGATCCCATCTGGAAAGTCTGACCCTTCCCAGAGCCTCAGGAGGGTCACATGGATAGATGACAAAGAGACACACCAGATCAGCTTGATCTACCCTCTGGATCAGCACTATAGGAGGTATTGCAGCCAAAAAACCCTTCTGTCCACCTCTGTTTAGTATCAGGGCAGCCAAAGAAATTCTGATCACTAAGGATGAAAGTAGCTAAGACAAGAAAAATGTCACTCAAAATATTTGATAGAGGAATGTTCAGATGAAAGTTAGGATTCAGTTTTGATTTCAGAATATCATTTGGTTATGCAATAAGTGTTTTGTTTTGTTTTGTTTTTCCCCTTTAGTCTCATAAAGACTGTGATTACCTAGCAAACAGCAGCCCCATATTATGTTGGATTAGGTCAGAGGACAAAGATGACGTCTAACTCGTGTTTGGAGAGTATCTGGTATTTTCATTATTGTATCTAGCATAATCCTAAGCTTACATTAAGGTGCAAGTCTCTGAAACAAAAAACGGAATGATTAAAAACAGATTGATTGTCTCGTACTTGACTTTCTCTGAATTCAGAAGTTCACTATGTGTAGCATATGAGGCTATCCTTTTGTTTGGTCCTCTCAACAACAAGATGCGTTAAGATTATCAAGTTTTAATACTAAAACAGAGCAGAGTGATGCCCTGCCACAGATTCACATGAATAAACAAACATCCACAGCAATGAAAGAAGGAACTTTCAATATATGCCTTATTCTCAAATGCATTATGCTAAGTGAGAGAAGCCAATCCCGTAACTCTCCTTATTGAATGACTCTACTCACAGGACATTCTGGAAAAGGCAAACTGTGGAGCTAGAGAACAGATCAGTGGTTGACAAGAGTTTGGGGGTGGAAAGCGGTTAACACCACACATAAGGGACTTTGGGAGGGTGATGATGCTAGAGCATTTCTATACTAACTATGGTGGTGGATATATGACTACTGTTATCAGTACTCACGGGCCTGTACATCAACAAGACTGAATTTTAGTGTATATAATTTTAAAACTAAATATTTTCCCCTAGGCTTGCAGGAGCACTTCAGAATCCCATACGCACCCAGCCACCCACCTATCCACCCACTCCCATTCATGTCTAAAGAGTGACCTTTACTTGAAAGGCAAAACAAAATGCTCAGATATCTCCACATTTTGACTTTGCATATTTTGGAACCTCAGGATCCCCCAGAGATGATGACTCTTTGGTATAACTAGTATGTATCAAGACTTGTTCTCCTCTCCTATAACCTCACTCAGCTGGTTTATCCTTTTTACTGGATTCTTAGGACTAGAGTCATAAGATTAGAATCAAGAAAGTTCTAATGTGATATCGATAAAAGGATGGGTTTTTTTAAAAGTCTAAAAAATACTGAATTAGAGGTAGAAAAGGCCCATGATTTGGTAATTGCTGCAATAATTAACTAATATTGTTAATGTTTAATGAAGATCATTTGCTTTTTCTTTCCAGGAGGTAAAGTGTTTGCAAGATTACTCAGCCTTTGGCCTTGTTGTTTATTCTTACACCATTTGTTTGTTCCAGATTAAGAAAAAAGGAAAGCAATTATGTCTTAATTATCTTATATAACTCGTGAGGAAAAAGCAAGACAGAGGTACTCTTGTTTATTCTATATTATGTGTGTGAGGAAGCATTCCTGTGGAGAAAGAAGAAAGCTGAAAAATAAAAGCTTTAGAGGAATGGCACAAAATGTTCATTGCTCTTGAAGTATGATCAAACTAGGATTCCTAAGTATTTGTTTGATGATCAACGAAACTTTGCGGAAGGCCCTGGTAATAACCAAGTTGGTGTCTGTCACCAAAATACTTATCATGAAGTGTATAGTAAAGAATTTGAAAAACAAGGTCCTACTGTGTAGCACAGGGAACTATATGCAATACCCTGTGACAAACCATAAAGGAATAGAATATGAAAAAGAATATGTATATATTTGGATGGTGGTCTCATAAGTATCTGGCACCCTCAAACTTTGCAATTAATGCTAGGTACTAAATTTTTTTTTTTTTTTTTGGCCTCTTGTCGTTTTAGGGTCACACCCACGGCATGTGGAGGTTCCCAGGCTAGGGGTCTAATCGGAGCTGTAGCCGCCGGCCTACGCTGCAGCCACAGCAACATAGGATCCGAGCCGCATCTGCAACCTACACCACAGCTCACAGCAATGCCGGATCCTTAACCCACTGAGCAAGACCAGGGATCGAACCTGCAACCTCATGGTTCCTAGTCGGATTCGTAAACCACTGAGCCACGACGGGAACTTCAATGCTATATACTAAAATGATGAACTCATCCCCAGATGCGCTGTTTGTAAAAGTCATTGCTCACGTCCTAGCAATGACCTCGTTATAACCTAGTTAAGATGAGGAACACTGGAGGAACAGGCCATATGGGGTCACAAACACTGTATCAGACAGAGTCACGCTACCAAGAAGGGAGAGACTGGAGGGAGGGATATATTTGACAAGGTTTCAGGAAAGAAATGTGATGTTCTTGGGCTTAAAGAAAATATAGGGGAGTTCCCATTGTGGCTCAGTGGTTAATGAATCTGACTAGGAACCATGAGGTTGCAGGTTCGATCCCTGGCCTTGCTCGGTGGGTTAAGGATCCGGCGTTGCTGTGAGCTGTGGTGTAGGTTGCAGAAGAGGCTCGGATCTGGCGTTGCTGTGGCCGTGGCATAAGCCGGTGGCTACAGCTCTGATTTGACCCCTAGCCTGGGAACCTCCACATGTCACAGGTGAGGCCCTGGAATAGACAAAAAAAAAGGGACAAAAAAAGGAAAGAAAATATAGGACCTGGGTGGTCTGTGAGAGAAAGAAGTTCATTTTTACGAAGAAATGAGTAAAAATGAAAGCACAAAAGTGGAGAAAGCATGACACAAAAGAATAGTGAACAGTTCGAAGGAGGTATTGTGGTTGATTCCCCGCAGCCATCTCGCTCCCACATGATTAATCTAAGCCATTGGGGTAATTCCGATGACCTTTCTCAGTGGCTGGTTCAAGAACTGGCATGTCACCCAATTCTAGCCAATGAGGGTTGGAGGGAAGTCTTTGGGGCTTCTAAGACCAGACATAGGAAGAAAGAGTCCATCTTCTTCCTCTGGCCACTGTCATGTCTAAACATGTCATCTGGAACCACCCTGTTACTGAGACGAGAATACAGACCATACATGGAGGGGAAGGCTACCCAGAAGCAAAGCCGGGGCCTTGACGGTCTACACTGGTGATCTGTCTTTTACATATATTTAATATACATGTTTTTATCATTTAAACCATTTAAGACTGATATTTGCAGCTAACAGCGTGGGACAGAGAGAATGGCCTATTAAAAATGTCCACGCTCTAATTCTTAGTAACATAAATGTATTGGGTTCCATGGAAAAAGGAACTTGGCACATGCAGTTAAAGTTGCAGACCTTATGGAGTTCCTGTTGTGGCTTAGCAGGTTGAAAACCTGACACGGTGTTAGTGAAGATGCAGGTTCGATCCCTGGCCTCATTCAATGGGTTAAGGATCCAGTGTTGCTGCAGGCTTCAGGGTAGGTCACAGATGCAGCTCGGATCCTGTGTTGCTGTGACTGTGGTGTAGGTTGGCAGCTGTAGCTCCAATTCGACCCCTAGCCCAAGAACTTCCACATGCCACAGATGCAGCTGTAGAAAGGGGAAAAAAGTTGCAGACCTAAAAACAGGAAAATTCTCCTGGATTATCTGGCTGAAACCAACCTAATCGAATGAGCTCTTAAAAGCAGAGAACTTTCTGAGACTGGAGTTAGAAAGAGGAGGCAGAAGAGGAGATTGGACAAATACAAAGCTTAGAATGGATTTGGCCCACTTTTCTTGGCTTTAAAAATGAAAGGAGCTGTGAGCTGGGAATGAGGGGGCCTCTACAAGCTGAGGATGATCCATAGATAACAGTCATCAAGGAAAGGGGACCTCAGCGCCACACGGCATGCACCTGAATTCTGCTGACAATCTGAATGCACCCTGAAACAGAATCTCCCCCAGAACCTCCACATAAACTCTCAGGTCGGCCAACACTTCCATTTTAACCATAAGACTCTGAGCAGAGAACCAGCTTGTCACACTGTGCCAGGACTTCTGACCCACAGAAACTATGAGATCAAGGGATGATGGTTTGTGTTTTGTTTTGTCATTTTGTTTTGTTTCTTTTTTGGCTACCCTCTTGGCATATGGAAGTTCCCGGGCCAGGGGTCAGATCCCAGCCGCAGTTTGGACCTATACCACAGCTGTGGCAAGGCCAGACCCTTAACCTGCTCTGCCGGGCAGGGATTGAACCTGCATCCTGGGGCTTCAGAGACTCCACCAACCCCTTTGCACCACAGCAGGAACTCCAGGGATGCTGTTTTAAGTTACTAAAATGGCAGTAATTTGTTACCCTGCAATGGCAAACTAATACACAATGTCTGAACTGATACAGGGTTTTAGTTGGAAGTATCCAACTTGGTAGTGTGTAGACCAAGGGACAGATGTCATTTGAGGAATTCAGACCTTGTCCAGAAGGAAAGAAACCCACTATGAAAGTGACAGAGAATATCAGATTATTTAAGAGGTATATGAGAAAGATCTGGCAGCAACTTGGAATGAAGCTGGAAAAACTGGCATGGAGAGCAGACAGAAATCGCTTAGGAATCTGGGCAGGGGTTAGCAAAAGCCTTCATATGAGTGACAGCATGTGAAACTAGGAGAATAAGAAAGAAAACTCGGAGTTCCCGTTGTAGTTCAGCTGGTTAAGAACACGTGTCCATGAGGATGTGGGTTCCATCCCTAGCCTCGCTCAGTGGGTTAAGGATCCTGTGTTGCTGCAAGCTGCAGCTTAGGTTGCAGATGCAGCCTGTGGCTCGGATCTGGCATTGCTGTGACTGTGGTAAAGGCATACAGTTGCAGCTCCAATTCAACCCCTAGCTGGGAAACTTCCATATCCCGCAGTTGTGGCTGCAAAAAGAAGAAAGAAGGAAGGAGGGAAGGAAGGAAGGAAGGGAGGAAGAAAGGGAGGGAGGGAGGAAGGAGGAAGAAAGAAAGAAAGAAAGAAAGAAAGAAAGAAAGAAAGAAAGAAAGAAAGAAAGAAAGAAAGGGAAAGAAAGAAAGGAAGAAAGAAAGAGAAAAGCAAGCGAGAGAGAGAGAGAAAGAAAGAAGGAAGGAGGGAAAGAAGGAAGGAATTCACTAGGATTTCCAGTAACTAATTGAATATCACTGTTCAAAGCTGAGTCTCAAGTTCAGGTTTGTACCAGTTAGCAATATCTTAAAACAATGAGGACACGTATTCATTTCATGCTGGTATTGGTGATTTAACAAGCAGCCCAGGGGAGTATTATCAGGGCTGGTCCAAGAATGTACTGTCACAAGAACCTGGGCTCTTGCTGACCTTCCAATCCACCGTCCCTGTAGGGTTGACTTCCCGTCTTCATGTTTGTCCCTTCAAGGTCAGACGATGGCTGCAGAAGATCTAGGCATCGGATCTTCATTCAGAGCATAAGGGTGGCCTGAGTACATCTGCAAATGTCTATTGGGTTAGCCAACCTTCTGTGCCTGCCACAGATCAGATGGTTAAATAAGTAAATAAAAGATAAGAAGTTTCCCTTTTGATCTGAGCATATAAGCCAAGTGTATTGTAGACATCTGACTTAAAAAATGAGCACTAAGGAGTTTCCTGGTGACTCAGTGGGTTAAGGATCTACTGTTGTCACAGCTGTGGCTTGGGTTGTTGCTGTGGCACACGTTTGATCTCTGGCCCTCTAGCCCAGGAATTTCTGTATGCTGTGGGCACAGCCAAATAAATAAATAATAAACAAGTAGTAAGTGGACATGTTTTAAGAGTGTACGTTTGTTCCTTATCACAATTATTTCTTCCCCAAATGATCCGCCAAGATACCTGTCTCTGGACCCAGTAGAAATCTCCTTGAGTGGTTTGAGTTATCTCCATTCTTTAATTTTCACCCACATTTCCTCTTGCCTCTCTATTAGTCTTTATGGATATGGCAATGGAGGCTATCGGATTTCATTAAAAAAAAATCAGGAGTTCTCTTTGTGGCTCAGCGGTTATTGAACCCGACTAGGATCCATGGGAATGTGGGTTCAATTCCTGGCCTCACTCAGTGGGTTAAGGATCTGGCATTGCTGTGAGCTGTGGTGTAGGTCACAGACGTGGCCGGATCCTGTGTTGCTGTGGCTGTGGTGTAGGCCGGTAGCTGTAGCTCTGATCAACCCGTAGCCTGGGAACCTCCATATGCCAAGGGTGTGGCCCTGAAAAGCAAAAAAAAAAAAAAAAATCAGAAGAACAAAGACAATTTCCTGAATGAATGAAAATTTCCAGGAAAATTGAGTATGTTTCTGACTCACTGAGTAATACTGCATTTCCCCCCCAGTGCTAAGTGTTTTCAGAGTTAGGTGACTAATCCACCCCCTTCTCACAGCAACTTCTGATAAACTAAAATCTGGCTTGCTCCAAAGAGCCACAATCCTTTTTAAAAATAACAGTCATAGCTGTAAGCTTGTGGTTTTCTCATTTACAGTGCTATACTAAGCAACTCTATGATTTGGGGGAGACAGATGAGAGAAAGGTTTTCAAGGAAGGCTTTCATTCCCACCCTAAACAGCACATTCTACTGTGTTACTATTTGTATCTTTCCCCTTAAGTTTCCAAATGTTTCTATGTTCATACAACTAGCTATTGTTGGGGCCAAGGCCTTCAGTATAAATGGTGCTGGGATCAAAAGGCACCCTGGCCACTGGCTACCAATCTCCCCTCTACACACACAGCTCCTGACTTGGTCTAAGAGCTGTCTGCCCAGTCAGCAAAATTCAGCACAACTCCCCCCAAAGCAGATACCAATCCCCCCAAAGTCACCAGGGTGTTTTCTGAGGGAGGGAGTTGCTACCATTGGTGAAATATGGACCATGCACCTACCAGGCACTGTGATCTCTATTCCCTCCTGAGAATTCTGTGCACATTCTGGACACCACCCCAGGAGAAAGGCACGTTGTCACAGAACTTGGCACATGATGGCAAGATCTCGGTGGGCTCCTTGACTGCAGGGTATATGAAACCTACACGAGGACTACTGCAATGGAGTAGCAGTCTCCAAACTCTTAACAGTAAACCCTTTCAAAAACAAAAGCACAGGAGTTCTTGCTGTGGCTCAGCAGGTTAAGAACCCGACACAGTCTCTGTGAGGATGCTGATCTGGCTTTGCTGTGGCTGTGGTGTAGGCCGGCAGCTGCAGCTCCAATTCAACCCCTAGTCTGGGAATTTCCATATGCTGCAGGTGGAGCCCTAAAAAGAAAATGAGGAGTTCCCGTCGTGGCGCAGTGGTTAACGAATCCGACTAGGAACTATGAGGTTGCGGTTTCGATCCCTGCCCTTGCTCAGTGGGTTAAGGATCCGGCGTTGCCGTGAGCTGTGGTGTAGGTCGCAGACGCGGCTCGGATCCCGCGTCGCTGTGGCTGTGGCGAAGGCCGGCAGCTACAGTTCCTGTTAGACCCCTAGCCTGGGAACCTCCACATGCCGCGGGTGCGGCCATAAAATGACAAAAGGCAAAAAACAAAAAAAAAGAAAATGACAGCAACAACAGGAAAAAAAAGCCATAATCATATGTCCCCAATTTATGGATATTTACTTATAAATTATATACATGTACTGTTCTGCTGATAAATTATGTGCTTAATTCAACTCTGAAAAAGTAAAATCTCAAAAAGATGAGACAAAGCAAACATAAAAATGTCGGGGAGTTCCTGTTGTGGCTCAGTGGAAAGGAACCCAACTAGCATCCATGAGGATGTGGGTTCAGTCTATGGTCACGCTCAGTGGGTTAAGGATCTGACATTGCCGTGAGCTGTGGTGTAGGTCACAGATGCAGCTCGGATCCCTAGTTGCTGTGGCTGTGGTGTAGGCCGGCAGCTGCAGCTCTGATTCGACCCCTAGCCTGGGAACTTCCATATGCAGCCAGTGCAGCCATAAAAGAGGGGGAAAAAAGGCAGGTATTTTCCTATCACCAAGAAGGACTCTATGGGGTCTCCCCAAGACAGACCCCTCCTCCATATTCTCTGCCGTAGCTTCCCTCTTAAGTAACAAGATAATAATATTTGATGAATACTTTTGGAGTTTATCAGATGCTAAAGCCACCACCAAATGAAAGAAACTAACTACTCGATGATCATAAGCAGCAGCCCCCAGACCTTCTGGTGCCTAAGGACTGATACTGTGAACACCCGTGACACAGCCATTACCTTGCCATCAGCCAATCAGAGAATTGTGCATGAGCAGATGACACCTTGGGACCATGCCTTTAAACACCTGAAACTAACAAAACTTTGTAAGTCAACTATACTCCAATAAAATTTATTTAAAAAATAAAGTAATGCAAAAAAACCACAGCCTTGCTGAAACATCAGGGTGTTCCAGTGTTCTGAGCACTGGCTGGGCACCCTGGAATAAATGCTGCACTTTTGTTTCACCACTACCGGGGGTCAGAAGGTTGGCTTTATTATGTGTGGACCAGGGCGACCCAAGTTTGGGCCGGTAAAATTCCCACCCCCAGTGAATGCTTTTACAAAAGCACTAGATGCACTCGGCCCACCTTGCAGCCCCGTCCCCAGGCCCTGTGGTCCAGCTGCATCTTGATGCCAGACTTCTCGCAGCATCAACCTCATGAAGAAAAAGTTGAAAGTACTATGGCAGAAAGAAAATGCTAGCCCCCTTAAATAAAAATAACCAACAGTATTCTGCGACTAAGAAGCTGCATCTCTCCCCCCCTCTTATAAACGATTAAATAATCCGAGTAAAGGTTTCTCAGCAGAAGCGTTCAAAGGAAAACTCTGACTATACAGACTGAAGAGAACCAAGTGTCCCATAAAGAGTCATTCTGCTTTCAGGCCACAGTCACACTATACTTGATAAACCAAAGTGTTTTGTTCTCTGTCACAGAGAGAAAAGCAGCTTCAGATGTGAGTGGGGTAAGAGTGCTGGAAGGTTGCATTGTGTTCCATAAACAGATGACCTCTGCATTCAAATGCCCCTCCTTGCCCCAAGTAAGTAGTCTGTTTGCTTCTTAGGCTTCTCACCTCTTAAATGGGGATAACACCTTGCGAATATGACACGGCTTCTATGTGGTTTAAAATTCAAATATGACATTAATGGAAGTGAGTGTGTTCTGTGTGTTATAAAATGTTCTATAAATGAGAGGAAATAAAAGCATGTCCCCTCCTGTCACAAAAACAAAAGCCAAATAATTGACACCATAACAACTTACGTGTACCGTTCTGGAGAAACGAGTATGCAACTTGAAAGTTTCAAGTCCACCCCAGATCCTTTGAGACAGGCTGGTTTGTGAGCCCGTGGCTCTGAACCGCAGTCCCACAGCTAATCCTGTCCTGAGGGAGGGAGGTGATGACTCCATCCGTGGACCTGATAGAAGCAGGTGAAGTCACTTTTGTATAGGGGTCACATATGCACCCCTGCAGTGAAGGTGGGCAGGAGAGGGAGCTGGGACGGTCCTAGTGGAGACTGGAGGCTCTGACCTCACAAGGTCCAATGCGGAGTTCACCTGATTCCCCAGACACAATGGCAGAACAATTGAGCAAGTGTCTCAGCAGCAAATCAAAGCAGGGTCACTGGATAAGTTTCAAAGTGTTGGGGCCCTCACCCCAGTCTGAAGCCTCTGTGTCCCAGCAACACAGGCCCGGAAGGTCCTCCATAGATGAAGTCACTGAAGATGACTTACACAAACATTTTTAAAGCTTCAAAATTTATTGCTGTACATTTTCGCATAGCATTTACTATGGAAATACTAATAGTGCAAATATTTATTTTGGGCTTTGTAGCATTTGAGGGATCACAAAGCTTTTGGATATCTTTCGCAAACCATTTAAGAAGATCTATGTTATTCAACTTATTTCAGAAATTCAAACAAGTCATCTTATATGCAAAGAGAGTACATAATGCTTTCTAGATCTCCTCTCTAGCACAAAAAGCTACCCTGAAAGCTGCCAGAGGCATTCCTTTCCATGACAATACATACGTCTCGCAACACTTTTCCAACTGCAAGACTCTCGGTTCAGTCACAAAATCATTCAACAAGTATTTCTTGACAAACTGTTAGGCGCCAGGCACTGTGCTAGGCTCTGGGGTTACTAGGATGAAAAGATGTAATCTCTGCTTTCATGATGTTTACAGTCTAAAAGTAGAAACAGACATGCGAACAAATTTACAATACAATAAAGTGCTTCCGTGGAGGTATTTACAAAGTGCAGTGGGAATTTGGAAGGTGGGGGGAAAAAGAACATCTGCCTGGAGAAATCAGGGACAGCTTCTCAGAGGAGGTAGCCATTGAGCCGCGACTTGACCAGTGCTCAGGATTTCACCATGTAGACAGGCAGGCAAAGGGGACGACAGGCGCAAAGACAGAGGCCCAAAGGGCGCTTCGAAGGAGCACATGATGTGGTTTTTCTTGAGCCAAAGATGCAGTGGGAACAGTGACAGGATGAGCTAGACAAGTAGGCAGGTATCAGATTGCGAAGAGTCTTTTGACATTTGTCCATTTATTCAACAAACACTTATCAAGTGCTTACTATGTGCCAGGTACTAGGCTAAGCGCTGGGGTTATAACAGGGAATAAGACAGATACATCCTTGCCCTCACGGAGCTTACATTCTAGTAGATAAAAGACAGACAAAAAGTCAACAAATAAATAAAATACAGATTTAGAAGATTGCTACAAAGGAAATAAACAGAGTGCCAAGGCAGAAAATAAAGTATTGTGGTTATTTATAAAGTGGAGGGGAGTAAGGGTTTTCAGCAAATGCCTCTTGGAAGTGACATAAAAGGACACCTGCAGAGATAATGACCGTGCTCCAACGGGAGCCCTCGCTATGTGCCAGGCACCACGCGAACACTTTACAAACAGTATCTTGTTCAGTCCTCACGACTCTATGAGGTAGATATTACTATTCCTACTTCACTGAGGAGGAACAGGCTCAAAGACATTAAGTAACCTGACAAGTCACACACGTGGCAAAACCAGGGTTCAAACACAGGTTCTCTGCATTTCAAAGCGCTCGGCTCTTAAACATGACTCAGAAACCGCATACACAGAGAAGTGAGGAATTTTGAGCAGGGAAATGATACAGTGACATTTGCTTCAAGGACCATTCTGCTGTGTGGAGGAGGAAAAGGAAGAATGGAGAGGGAAGGAGAAGGGAAAGGGAACAGATGGGAAAAAAAGAAGCCACTGAAAGCCTAGAGGAGAGGAAAGGAGGTTGCGTAAAGGCGGGGGTTGTGGGAACAGAGGAGAGGTGTAGATGTGAGAAACCTAGATGAGGGCTCTAACAGGACTGACGGGATGTCGGAGGCCAGGCAAAGAGTGGCATCCGGGATCACTCTTGGGCTTCCACCTTGGGCATCTGGATCAGGCGATCTGCTTTTACCCGAGTGAGGGGATGCGAGATGCTGGTGGGTGTGGGGGATGAGATGACGCATTTATTTCTGGACATGTCCTGTGGGTATACTGGGAACATCTTGACTTACAGGATGGTTCCCAGCTGGACACCATGTAATGGCTTTTATACCTTGTTCTCTACCTGAGCAAAGTACATAAGAACAGAAATCAAAGTTCTGTAGGCGTGTACATTGTGTTCTTCCCTTTACAAAAGTTGTTTATAAAAGCCTGTGGATCTTGGTTGGACTGCTTTGTGAAAAGAACATATATCTGACTGTCGAGGTGAAGGTACCCCAAAGCTGATTACAAATGAAGACTCATGGACTTGGAGGAGTCTAAGAAAAGCCTTCAGGCATCATTCTATCTGGTCTTAGCAAGAAATCAATCCTAACGTGCCATGGCCACCCCAGTTGGGACAGACACCCTCCTCCACTTGTCTCCCCAGGGTCTGCAAACATCTCTGCTTATTTGCCAGCAGGACTGGCTCTGAGGAAACTCATGGCCTAAGGCCCAGAGATCAAAGTTGAAAGTACATTAGGAATTCCAAGAAGGTGTGATTTACGTAGTTTGGCATAAGATCCAGAGAGACGGCAGCTCAAACCCAGCCAGGCATATTGTTTTCACTATTTTCTCTTCTTGCCCTTCCTCAGCGACTGGAAGGGTGCTGGAGGTAGCGATAGACAAACGTACAGGTGACATTTATATGGAAATGCTCACATCCTTGAACACATCATTTCGGGGTCTAATTTTAAAAGAACTCAGAGTTAAGAAGTATAGAAACCCTTCCTACAGAAAGGTACTATTTTTTGTTCTCTCAAAATGTACTTAAATTTGCTTATAACCACACCTTCCCTTCCTTGGTATCAGATTAACTTACGTTTTGAGTTTTAAAACGCGTTTATTAATGCTATGCCAGTTTTAGTAATTAAATATCAAGGAATTTAATGAAGTAATGAAGTTAACTTCATCAGAAGTTAAAATTCATCGGGAAAAAAAATGCTAATACTTTGGAGGCCAGGTAGCAATTATTAGCAAAGTATTATAGTTTGGTTCATTAAGCAGCTCTGCATAGAAAGCTGCCTCTCTCTGTAGCAAAGGGTCTGATTTGCACCTGTTAACTCTGTAAGCTAGTGGACACTGGAAAATGTAAAATGTTCTAGAAAAAACAGACATTGACTTCCAGTGACATTTGAAGGGCACTTGTGTACCTAAGTCATGCCCAGGGGGGAGAAATGCCTTATTTTCGTAGAACTAACAGTAGTACTCCTTACAGGCAAGGGAAAAAAAAAAAAATCATTCATGCTCATGACAACTTAGAATTCTGGGGAAAGCAGCACAATTCTCATGATATCCAGAGGCAAACTGCAAATGTACAAGCCATTTCCTACCACCTCCTTTCAAACCTCAGGCCCGGGGTTCACAGCTGAATGTGAATCAGGAATCCTAAGGAGGGGCCGTTTATTGTGTGTGCTCTTTAACAGAAAGAATTCCAATCGGTCTGTGAATATAATCATTTATTTGTCTTTACAGTGATGATGGAAGAATGTACAGGTGTCCTCTTTCAATAAAGTATAAAAATCTGTTTATATACAGTGAAGTCACAATAATCTTTCATTGGGAAATTTATTTGGTATTCCTGATCCGTCATATTAAAACTGTGGGGGCAACAAATATTCCTTTTTAAGTGCTACATTTCCAGTAGATTGCACCTGGCATCAAAAGCTCAGCTTCATCTTAAGGGTCCTGCTTGATATTACAAAAGACTAATTTTAAGTCCTGGGACTCAAAATAAACATCATTTTTGAATAATAGATATATACATCAAAAATACATCTAAAAAGGCATTGGTTAGTGCTATTAAAAAGCTCTATGTGCTCAGGTACGTATTTTCAAACAGGCAAAACCCAGTGGAAACGTTTTTGTTCAATTCTAGGAATTTGCTCTTGGGGAAAGTCGGTCGAAAGTTACCTGTAAGAAAAAAATGAACAAACTTAAGTAATTCAGTGATTTCTCAGGTGAGGTCAGCAAAACGTGGAAAAGCAGTTTAGAGGGGAAACTTCACTTAGAACAGGATTTTTAAAGCCTTGATAGCATCTAGTTATAGCACTTTGTACATAAAAAGTGCTTTACCTCTCCTCCCATTGTTTCAAGTATTTTGTTTCATGAATAACCTTTACTATTCATTTTCATAGGAACCATATGCACCCTTTTATATGCGTATGAAAATAATTTCCATCTATACCACATATCTTCAGAAAATCGAGGAAAATTTCCTCTAATGATGATTTATTGTATTTCACAATAATTTATTTTACCTCAGATAATTTAGAGATGATAGAAATGCACTGAGGTCTCATTATTGCTTAACTTGGGTAAAATGGTACTGTGCAATTGCAAATTCAACTTTTTATGGATTTGATACTATATCTCATTTGCAGCTAACTATTTCAACACTTTTGTTTTAAGGGTTATCTTCTTCTTGCAATCACTCTTGAAATGTTTGATTACCTGGGCACTCCTCTTGAGTATGAAATCTTAAGCAAATCTTAACCTGTTATTGAGGGCATGTGTGTATGCGTATTTCTGTATGCATATGCTCATGCACACATAACAAATAAAGGTCCATCTTACAGATAAGGACCAGGAGAAAGAGCAGCCATGAGGCAGACAGACCTAATGTTACAGGTTCCATTTCCTACTAGCCAAGTGAACTTGGCCATGTCCTACCTTTGGTCAAGCTGAGTCTATCTATTCCACAGGTGATTATGAACATCTATTTAAGTCACTTGGCAACGTTCTGCTTTACTGAACACTTTAGGTGTATGTGGGGCTAAATTAGTGATTTAGGTAAATTTAGTTTTGATAACTAAGAAGTACTTCTAAATCTTCCATAACCTACAAGTCTGATGGCCTGGTCTAACAATGCCATTCTCAAGTTTGGAATATGATATACATCCTACGAGTCTCTCTCTATACAACATGCCAAAATGATGGCTACTTTTTAAGGTATATATCAAAACTTTAATCACTCAACATTAATTAGTGTTTTCCCACAGTCACCACATTTGCGCCAGGTAATGAGCAATGGCAGCTTTTATGTGAACCAGAGGCCAGTCCCTCAAACACAGGCTCACTTACTCGGATAAGGATGCCGCCCTGAGGTCAGCCTGCAAGGCAGTGTGCAAAGTAAGCAAAGGTCTAGTAAAACCTCAACTAATGACCCTTGATTATCCTAAATGTTTTCAGGAAAAAAGTCTGGAAAACATCAGAAAGCTAAAAAGCTCTGAAGAAGAAGGGAGCTTAGGAAAGTCACTTCCGCGGTAGCCCAGGCGCCACGATGCAGATTCATTTCCGTGCTGCACTCATGTCTCCGGACAAAAGAAACACACTTCAGACTTCCCTCTGGGAAGCTCTACACAAACTAAGCATGCTCCTCAAAGCCCACAAAACACATCCTTGTCGGAGTGGAAAGCAAGATTCAGTGTCAGCATGGCAAGTTCCTGTCCTCAGTATGGAAAACAAAACTAAACAAAAATACTTAAAATAGTACTGAAATGGATTTAAATTGTTCTGCGTGGTCAGGAAACTGTGTGACCAGATGTAGTTGCTGTCACTATGTAAATGTCAGACTCAGTCATTATTTCCTGGTTGTGGCCTGGGCCGCTCCCTGAATTAAGACAAAAGCACTGACGGGAAGGAAAGATTGTATTAACAGTGAACTCATTTCTCCTGGCACCCAATATCCTCAGTCTGTTTTTGTACCAAGCAGGACCCCTTCCATCGGCCCAGTGGCTCAAGTCAAAAACCTGGAGTCATTCTTCCCACTCTCACTTTCACTAGCAGTCAGCCACCCGGCCAAGGGGATTCTAGCTTCAAGACACCTCAGAGTGGCCTTGTCCTCTTTTTCTCCACACCCACGACCAAGACCCTCATGAAGCCACCATTGCCTCAAGCTGGGCCACTGCAGCCTCCTAACTGGTTTGGCTGCTTCCAAGCTTTCCCCACTCCAAGCCTTTTGTCCTGCAGCAGCCACAGGGATCTTGTAAATCGGCACATCTAATCACGTTACGCAGCCTTCAGTGGGTTCCCAGCGGTTTTAATGATAAAGATCCAAATTTTTAACAATAATCCAGAGCTCAGTGTGATTCAGTTCATCTCGGAGCATCCTAACAGCCCTCCCCAGACTTCCTACACTCCAACCAAGGTCATCTTTTCTTTGTTCCTTAAAGGAACTGAGTTCTCCCTGCTGTTTCTTCTGATGAGAACACGGATCACCCAACCTTCTCCCGCTCACTCCTACTCGCCTTCCAGGCTCCCTGTAGATGTAACTGCCCCGGGGAGGTCGTGCTGGCCCTCAGGCCACATCAGCTCACCTGCTGCCAGCTCTCTCGCACCTTCATTTTTCCTTTACGGTACTATCCGTGGTTCATGCTTATATAGTTATGCAAGCATTTGTTTCAACAGTAAGCTCTGTGAGCACTCAGACAGCGTGGTTGTGTTCACTTCATCCCTGGGACCCCGCACTGGATGCAAGACTGACTCTCACAAGGAGGTGCGAGTCCCCAGACTAAGAGGGAGGGATGGAGAGGAAGGGTCCAGGAACACCCCAGGGTCAGAACTCTCACACCGCACCCGCTCTCCCCCAGTCCACGTCTTCTCTTTCCCTCCCAACACCACCTCCACTCCGTTTCGGCCTCAAAGAACGCAAATGAATAATTGACTTGTAGTGTCAGAAAGACATGTCCCCAAACAAAGCAGGAGAGAAGGCGGGAAGCGAGATGCCACATAAACCCTTGGGGACTGGCGAATAACCGTTTAGACAACATGCACCTGAGGGATCAGGGCTTGTGAAACTCATACGTGAGCTCAGGACAGGATCACACAACTTGTATTTTCTAAGGTAAATTACTTCTTATACTTTAAAATGCCCTTCTCACTCTCTCCGCATCAAGTCTATGCTAGAGAGAACCTAGGAAAAGGAAGAGATTTGGGCTACTTTGTGATCATAATTTTACGGAGGGGAAAACAGACCCCAGAAAGCAAGCGTGGCGGAGGAGACAGCCGCCTTTGTCTACTGCAGCTGCTGCTCTGTCCCCAGCAGGGTCCTTTCTTTCTTCCCCTGCTTTTCTCCAGTGACACCTTGGAAGCTTGCCACCTGGCGTTGATAGGGGAGGCCAGATCCCTTGCAAGTGGCTGCAGGGGTGTGAACATCTTTGAATGATGACAACCAAAGGATGCACCACTTATACGCAGAGGGGCCAAACGACAGCACACGTGCAAGACAAGCAGAGGAGAAGGCTTGTTAGCCACCGCTGAAGCAGGCTACAGGGCGAAAGCATGGAAATAAAAGACCTGAGGTTCCACGTCTCTCTGGTGTGGCTTTACCTGATACTAATCTTAGGCTTCATCTCCACTGTCCATCTCAATGTCCATCTCCTCCGTGTCAGCAGCTCGGGACAAGATGTCTGCCATCAGCGCTTCTTCCAATTTCTTACGCACTTGTTGTACTCGCTCTTCCTGTTTCCTTTTGAAAAACAGAGTGAAAAGACCCGATAAAGTGGCAACTAGTGGAACGATGAAGCTGCCGATGTGGTTTAGCTTTACTTCAAGGTCATGAAAATTCCTGAGAAACATACATTTCCTTCTTCTTAGGCTTTGCAAAAAGTGCTTCTACACTCACAAGACCAAGTCACACTGGGGAAGGGCCTTGCCCAAAAGGGGGATGCTCATGCTGAAGGGACCAAGACCAGTGATCCTACAGAACAAGGACGGTGAATGAGATGACTCTGAGATGAACCCAGTAGGTTAAGAACATGGCTCGAGTTTCTCTGTATCTCGGGGACTGTAAAGGAACCTCAAAAGTGAGAGTTAGTAACACCAACTCATAAAAACAGTTTTATGAGATGAAAAGCCCAAGAAGAAAGGCTACTGGTATATATTTTATCTTAAAAGAGCAGAAGAAAAAATGAGAGTGGCTCCTTGACACGACAAGACAGAGATCCCTAGAACAGTTTTAGAAAACCAAGGTGGTAAATAGAAATTCATATCCAGGAGTTCCCGTCGTGGCTCAGAGGAAATGAATCCGACTAGGGATCGAACCATGAGGGTTCGATCCCTGGCCTTGCTCAGTGGGTTGAGGATCTGGCGTTGCCGTGAGCTGTGGTGTAGGTCGCAGACGTGGTTCGGATCCTGCGTTGCTGTGGCTGTGGTGTAGGCCGGCAGCTGTAGCTCCGATTAGACCCCTAGCCTGGGAACCTCCACATGCCACAGGTGTGGCTCTAAAATGACAAAAGCCAAAAAAAAAAAAAAATCATATCCAGAATCCAGTGGAGAGGCAGAGGTTGAAGAAACAAAAGAGAAGGGACAAGACCGGTAAGTAAAAGTCTTAGGAAAAAAATAAACAAAAACAAGAAAGGGAGAGAGGTAAAGGCCCAGGTGGGAATGTTAGCCTTTACTAGAAAACAGGATGAGTCATCCTCTGAGATCAAAGGAGAGCTGGTTAGGATGGATACAGAGTGCGAGACGGACCAGCACCGTGACAAGTAAGAGACACAATTACGAAGACTGAGAGCTCTACCGAAAAAAAAAAAAAAGCAACGTTTGCCATCAGTGATTGAGGAAGACAAATTGCAGCACTGCCCCGAATCTGATGCAGAAGGGTGGAGGAGCCAAGTTCTAGAAGACTCCACTAAGATGCCCCGAGTACTCACCCCTTGGGTGTTCAACCAGTTGTAAAGTCATGTTTACTATAGTCTAGCCCCTATGTCTCTTTATGTCATGAGACTATGTCTAAGGTAGTGAAATGAACATATATTCTGTAGCTGCAAAAACTTTAGATGTCAGCTTTACTAGAGTCTAAGAATAGCACAAAGAGATAAAAGGGTTAGACTTCCTCTTTTTAAATGAATTTTCTTTTTAGGACCGAATCTGTGGTATAGGGAAGTTCCCAGGCTAGGAGTCAAACTGGAGCTGCAGCTGCTGGCCTACACCACAGACACAGCAATACAGGATCTGAGCCATGTCTGCAACTTACACCACAGCTCAGGGCAATGCTGTATCCTTAACCCACTGAGTGAGGTCAGGGATCGAACCTGTATCCTCATGGATACTATTGGGTTCTTAACTCACTGAGCCATGACAAGAACTCCTCAAGTGAATTTTTAAAAAGAGGGGACCTGTCACTGAGTTAGTCGAGCTCTATGGCTTCTATTACATTAATAGAAACTGGAGTTCAACAGATTTTCACACAGTGAAACAGGGTCAAGAACACAGTTTATTTCTTATATAGTTAGTCTTACCTCTAGCTCAGTGACTCAAGATTTATGATAAATGGCCTATCAGTCTCACTGGTAATCTCTCACATCTAATAATGGAATGTGAGAGCCTGCACAACTGCCCTAAAGTCACCCCAGCAGGAAGACCAAGCAAACGGAAAGAATGGTGCTTTTTGCTAAAGAATTATGTCTTGAACTCTGACACTGGCCATTGCTTCTCTTTTGTCTTGAGCACTGCTTCCCACATATATGAAAGCTGAAATTAAAGCATTTGCCAGATGTGGCAGGCAGAATTCTAACAAAGACTCCAGCACGTCCCCACCTGCCCCTGTATACATTCCCAGTAGAATTCTCTCCGCTTAAGGCCAGGCAGAACGTACGGACATGACGGGATCATTCTTTGATTAGGTTATTAATCGACTGACCTCTAGTTAATCAAATGAGATTATCACAGAGGACCTGACCTCATAAGAAGAGGCTTTTAAGGGGCTGGGCCCTTCCAAAAAAGAAGCAGGAGAGGGAATATGAAGGGAGCCAAGGGGCAGAAAACTGCCAGCAGCCTCTAAGTGATGAGAACAGCAACCATCCCACAGCCAACAAGAAACAGGGGCTTCTTTCCTACAACTACAAAGAAGTGAATTCTGCAACAACCTCAGAAGCTTGAAAGAGAGGCCCAGAAGCTCTAGATGGGAATGCAATTCAGCTTTGTAGGACCCTGGAAAAAGAATCCAGTCATGCCTGGCCCAGACTTCTGACCTACAGATTTGAGAGCTATAAACAGGTATTGTCTTAAGCTGCTAGGTCTATAAGAATTTGTCACCCAGTATTAGAAAACAGACACACCCATGGATAAAAATAATATCAAGATTGTCGAAAAAAATGTCTGGTTAATGTTGAGATCCTTAGTTGAAGGTTTAATATAAACAGATCATTGACTACACAATTGGAGAAAGGGTAACAATTCCAACTACAGTAATTTATGTTGAGCCTGTACTAATGTTTGCTTAATAACTTCTATCATGACAATTAAATCAAATGGACAATTTGTTAGACAAGTTTTCCCTAAAAGGAAAGCATCCAGATCTGGCGTTGAGATAGTTTCCTCCACTATCAAAAGATCTGGTGTTGAAGCCATCAACATCCCATGACAACACTCAGAGAACCTCTGTCAACGCCATGATGACCCAGCGGGATCCCTGCTGACTCACTGGGTCCTCATTCCAAGACAGACAGGAACTTGTCTCCCAAGTAATTTCCTTCCTCAGTGGTAAGAATAGTCCAAAGAGCAAGTGGATTCCTTGCCCTGATTTTACATTTTGTTTTTCTTTAAAAATAACACAGATCTTGAGAGTTCCCATCGTGGCTCAGCAGTTAGCAAACCCGACTAGTATCCATGAGGACAGGGATTTGATCCCTGGCCTTGCTCAGTAGGTTAAGGATCCAGCATTGGGCTGGAATCCTGCATTGCTGTGGCTGTGGTGTAGGCCGGCAGCTGTAGCTCTGATTGGACCCCTAGCTTGGGAACCTTCATATGCTGCGGATGTGGCCCTAAAGAGCAAAACAAACAAATAAATAGATAAATAAAAATAAAAACATTCTCATGCCAACTTTCATGGATTTAGAAAAAAATACGGATATAATACATATTTTCAATTCAAAAGTGCCATCTGCTGGTTTTGTCTTAGAATACCAAGTAAGATGTTCTGGTTTACATTCAGAAGATAGAAAGAGTGAAGCATAAACATTTTCCTATATTTTTAAAGAAAATACAGTGTACTACACAATTACTGTAAAGTAGTAATACTGAAGTTTATAAATTCCATATAAGAATTTAGTTGTGGTTTTAATACCTGGAATAATTTTGCTTCTCTTGGGCAATGGTTTGCTTATATTTCCTGGCATTGTCGATCTGAGCTGTATGTTTTCCTTTCAAAATTTGCTGCTAAAAATTTAATTTCTGGCCCAACTTTAGAAAGAGTAAAGGATGTAAAGAGATACAGGTTGTCTGCTCCTCAGTCTGGATTATTTTTTTTTTTAGGGCCACACCCGCAGCATATGGAAGTTCCCAGGCTAGGGGTCAAATCATACCTGCTGATGCTGGCCTACACCACAGCCACAGCAACACAGAATCCTAGCCATATCTGTGACCTACATCACAGCTCATGGCAATGTCAGATTCCTTACCCACTGAGCAAGGCCAGGGATCGAACCTGCATCCTCATGGATACTACTCAGATTCGTTTCGCTGCACCCTGGCTTTGTTTATTTGCTTTTGCCTCATCTTCTCATTTGCTTCTCATTTGGCCTCACAGGATGTATGTGTGTTTGCGTGTGTGGGCATGAGCGTGTGTGGGTGTGTAGGTACATGTCTCTTTGGAGCCACCTTAAATCTTTATTTGAAACAAGGTGAAGTGGAGGTAAATAAACATCTAAATAGAGCTTGTGTGAGGTAAATATAATCAAGATAAGCAAATTAAACTTTGAAAACACAACTGAGCTTAAAGTAGTATGGCTATGATGTGCTTTAAAGAGAGACTGGTTTGCAGACAAATCAATGAAGAAAGCAATCACAAAGGGCATAACTGAAAGAAAGGGGGTCTTCAGAGCAGAAAGGCAGAACCCCAAACTGCGTAAGACACTGCAGAAATGATGTGGAGAGAGAGTACAACTGAGCTGTCCTTTGGACATAATCATGACGATCTGCACTATACACAGCAACTGCTACCTTTTTCACACATGTATTTGTTATGAATGTCCTATATCGCCTTACATTAGTTTCACAAAAGCTCTGTAAGAAAAAAAAAAAAAGGAAAAGAAAAAATGTGTATACACACACACACACACACAACTTTCTGATTGGCTCCTCATTTACTACATGTGCCACTGGACCTAAAAGGCAGTGAAAAATACATCAAGTATAAAAGACAAGTTTTGAAGTCATGTTAAGCTGCCTTACCTAATGTCTTCATCTGTGACAATGAAAGCCTTGCAGAGGGGTTGAGATGTGTTAAGCCAAACAGCGGGGTTCTTTTCCACAGCAGCGGAGACTTGCCCTGTGATTGGTGCGGAGCTTGTGTGCAAAGCACTGGCAACAGCAGATAAAAGGGTCTCATCATTACTCCCTGGACCAACTCCTGCAATCAGAAACATGTATGAGTTAAGGAAATTTCTAGACTTGCTGAGCAAACCTTATGTAACCTGAAACAACTGATATTTTTATATTCATCTGGGATCAGCTATTTAAAATTGACACAAGTCAAAGCAGGAAACGATAACAGCACATCTGCTTAGCTGTTAAACACCAAAGAGTTAACGTTAAAGAAATAGTAACAACATCCTTGAGTGTTTTTTTGTTCGTTTTTTAGGGCTGAATCCATGGCATATGGAAGTTCCCAAGCTAGGGGTTGAATCGGAGCTGCAGCTGCCGGCCTGCGTCGGATCCCTGACCCACTGAGATCAAACCTGCATCCTCATGGATACTAGTTGGGTTCGTTAACTGCTCAGGCAAGACAGGAACTCCCTTTTTTTTTTTTTTTAATACAACTTTAACACAATCAAAATACATTTTCTAAAGTACTAAAATTTTTAAAAGTTGGCTACATTTCCTCGTTCAAGGACAATTATTTCAATGATCTAAGTCCTTTCTAGGGTCATATTATACTCAAGTATCCCTATTAATATGTCCCTAGGGTCCTGGAATAGTTTCTACTGTAGCTTTTAACATTAATTTATAGTCATATATCAATACTTATCTTTTTTGTGTAGGGGTTTCAAATACCTAACAAAATATCCAAATTAATAGAATAATTGCACACCTTGACTATAAGGAGGAGACTAGAACCATGGCTACATTTAAGTGCATTGCTTAATGTCCTAAACGTGTTAATTAAAGCAATGATTTCCAAGAACACATAATCATGAACTATGAGGATTTTTGTGCAATCCAGAATATATCGAGGTTTAGAAGCCAAAGTTCTAATACTTGAAAATGAATGCTTCTCTAGAGCTTGGAGTTAACAGATATGACAAGCACAGTAGCAGCTGAGTTCTCCACCCCATCCCACTCCCTGCTGTCACTGGACCAGTGGGCATCTGCTCCCACTGCGACTGGAGTAGCAGTTTGTGGAGGGAGAAGCCGAAGGAGAGCTGTTGACTGCTCTCTTGATGAGAGGAGGAGAGAAAGAACATGTGCCGGAGCCAGATGCTGCTTTGAGCAGCAAGCTTGGGACATTCTGCCACTCGGCTGCATCTGGGTTTAAAAGCAAGCATGTGGGTAAATTTAAGTGTGGAACCTAACTGACCTAAAGCCAAAATGTACACACACACACACACACACACACACACACACACACAAAATCTTAAGTATTAACACTTCCCTGAAGAATCTCTGCAATGCACACGCGTTTCAGGTACATTTCCTCTGGGTTTACCAAAACCCAGGAGATCCATCATCCAGCAAGGCATACAGTCCCCACAGCAAAGCCATGTCTCAGTCATGTCTGGCTCCACTGCATCTAACACAGAGCCCGGCATATAGTAGGTACTGCTCAACTGAACTTGGATAATACCTTGAAGACCTTTAGGTAGTTCCATGGTTTTTATAATTTGCTCTGTTACATCTGATGCACTAAGTCCTTGTAGCCTCTTCTCCCAGAAAAGCTGTAAGGCAAAACATCACTGTTAATAGATACATTCTTGGGACAAGAAAGTAGCGCATCGATGCTGCTGAATAATGAAACTGAAATCATTTCAATAGTTTCCTAATTTCTCCATTTTCTTCCTTATGAAAAACTAAATGATACTCCGAACATGAATTACTTTGATGAACACATCAAAATTCTTTCAGGTGATATTACACAAAAACTGTTGTTTTGTTACTCTGTGCAGCCTAGTCACTTGTTACATAATGCAGATTGTTAAGGGCTATGTAATACATGTAGTCCTTTATAAGGTGTCTTCCCAAGAGTATAACTGGAATTTTTTCAAGATTCATTCGGCATGAAAGCTTAAAGTTATATAACTTGTCAGGGAAAGAAAAAACTGTATGATGTAATACCCTATAACCCAAAGCATTAGGGAAAGAACTCCTCCATCTACGTGATTTTTTTCAAGACACTGAAGTTTAGCCCTTCAGCATAACCTAAGGGGGAAAAGAGTCATTTTTTTATGGAAACTTTTCTAAAATGTCTTACACACTTCCTTGCTTTTTAAACAGGATGTCACATTCATGAGTGACTCTCTTCCTGTTGCACAGAGCCTGGGTCGCCTTGGTCACTCGGTGGCCCCAGGTCATCATTCTGGCATCAGTGAGCACACTGAAGGCTCTTCCATACCTGATGGGGCTACTGAGGTATGTGATTGTTTATTCCAGCACTAAATGGTCCCAGGAAGTTCTGCTGTTTGATTTTATATCCTTCCTGCACTAACGTCATTCATCTGTTTGATGTGTATTTATTGAGCTACTACTATGTGCTGTGCTTGTTCCATGGATGCAACAGTAGGTAAAACAGACAGTGTCTTTGGCCTTAAGCCTCATCTTTCTTCTAGTCTGTTTCATATTTGCTACAGCCCAAAAAATAGATACAGGAATATCCTATGATTCTGTATAGCTATCTTTAATCCTGGATACCTAGGGCCTGCCACACAGTAAATACTGAAAAAATATTCTTGTAGATGACTGAGTATGGTAGTAAATGGACTCAGAATGAGGACCTTAGGGGATATACAAACCTAAGCTGAAACCTCAGCTATAGGCGTATGACCTTTGACAAGTTTTATAACCTAAGAAGTTTCAATTTCCTCTTCTGTAAAATGTGGCAGCAATGACTAACACATACCATCATTGTGGGGACTAAATAAAGCAATCTATGTAAACACCCGTCACAGAGTAGGCATAAGGTTTATTTTATTTACTTAAAAAAAATATGACCACTTTGAGGGCTCTTCAGGCTTATATTCTAACTTCTGGGTATGTAAGAAGTATCAGATAATCACCTTCCAGATAAATGAGAAGATACAGTAAAATAATTCTATTTGCGGTAAAACAGCAGTATGTTAGATTATATAATAACCACGATGCTAGCAACAAGAGTAACCTGCTTCACTATCCTTTGAAGACCTCTAGCATATGGTCACATCTCCTTATATCTCCATACAAATTATATTACAACAGTATATATGTGGTCAGCATACATGAGGACATGAATACATTAGCCATCACAAGTGAAAAATAGCTAGGTGAAGGTAATAATTGATGAATGTGATAAATGTCTCAAGAAAACCTGCCTCTATGAAGGAATAACATTACCTAAGCTTCGGATAAGGAAAAAAAAAAAAAAGAAACCAAAGGTGTAGTTAATTCCTAATGAAAAAGTATAGAGGAATCAGTGAATATGATGAGATGTGTTAGTGCTTTTATAATAAAAAAATCTTTAGAGAAGGAAAAAAAAAAGAAGACCAAAAGTACAGTTAATTCCTAACGAAAAAGTATACAGTGGAATCAGTGATTATGAGATGAGTTAGTGCTTTTATAATAAAATTATATAACTTATAAAAATAAACACTACCAAAAACAAAGTATAAAAACTATGTACATAGATAATTACTAATAAATTACACCTAAAAACTCCAATTCTAGATATTGAAAGTTAAATTTTTCACATTTTATAATTTTTAGTGTTTAAATTTCTATTACTTTGAAGGAAGATATAAACAAAAATTTAGAAAGTGAAATTTTGCAAAACAAATCTTGGATTGAGAAACGAGTGTACAGCTCTAGATTACCAGTCCAGGTGACACATGCATCACCTGACTGCCCTCACCCAAAACCAAAGTTGATTCTGATAAAGCAATGACCGCTTTCTAGATGAACAACTTATGCCATGAAAATGGAGCTACATGTATTTATGTAAGAGTTTGTGTGTGTGTGTGTGTGTGTGTCTATTTTCCTCCCATCCCCACCCCCATCCTAGAGAGGGGGGTCGAGGGAAAGGTCAGAGAAGGAAAGGAGGCTAGTTCCAGAAAAGAAAACATTTAACTGGTCAAGGTCACGACCTTCCTCCTCTCCATCCTGTCAGCCCCTCGTTGAAAGCTAACAAGCTCACTGGTACTGAGGGGACTGGAACCATTTTCATGAGCTAGATGTCTTTTTACATTTCAATGTGTTCCTAACTCACCTTCTCTACATCCATCTTCTCAGGCTCCTACTTGTTTTGTTTTCGGGGGGGATTCTCTGCACTTAAAAATATTTTTAAAATTTACACTGAACAGGTATTATGCTAAGTGAAGGAAGCCAGTCTTTTGCTTCCCGCTTCAGTGAATTTATATGATATCCTGAGAAAGAAAAAACCTCTAGAGATGGTTGCCAGGCATTAGGGGTGAAGGAAGGGTCTCACTGCAAGGGCTCAGCAGTACGAACTCCTTGGGGTGCTGGAACTGCACTCTGGTTTATTTATAAACACAAACTATATCCAGTTACGACTTCCTCTTTTTTTTTTTTTCCCAAGCCAGTTGCTCAAGGACTAACATGTGCTATTTCTATTCGCCCAGGCTCATCGCAACTTTATTACCCCATCACCTAGTCCATAAACTTCCATTACGTTAGTAACTCCTCTCACCGAATTCAGTGACCTTTTCTCATCATCTCTGGTCACTTGAGAGCCCTGAATGCGTTGGAAGGGTGCAGGGCAAGGGAGGGGTCTTCCTCCACCTGAATTTAAAATTTCAGGTCTATCATTTATGTATTCCATGCACTTAGAGGTGACTGTCTGTGGTCTATCTGGAGTTCTTCCTATTGCATTACCATTAGAAATCTAAAGACAGAAATATTGAAAAGATAAAAAAAAAGAAATATCAAAAAGACGAGTCTCCCTAAATTTGTAAGGAGTCCCCCTCTAGGATAGCTGTCCTGTCTCTGCTACCCAACTTGCATGAACACTACTACTTTCGTAAATCCTAAACGACCCAATGAAAACCTGATTTCACCTGCCAAATCCAATGATTTTTCTCAGCTTAATCTTGCTGCCTGGTGCGAGGTCAAATAATCACTGTAATACTTTTAAGAATCAGTGACGTAATATTTGGAGAAATTCCCTAAGGTGCTGTTACCCTCAGTTATTACATCCCTGTATAATCCCCACTAATCAGACTGTCCTGGTGTCTCAGATATCATGTTTTCTTTGTCACTCTCCAGTATATAAGAAAACTGGATAGCTCCCACGTGTGCATCATTTTATATTGCCAAACATCTGGGCTAGGCCCCAGTGCCCTATCCTGGAAACCAGTTGATAGAGAAGCATACAATGGGATTAAAAGTCATCCAAAATCTAAAAAATGCCTAATAATGTCACTGACAGGGATAGTGCAGCTTTGGAGAAACCATCTTACTGGAAAGTGGCATTCCAGCTCTGCACCCTTGCTCCTCACGTGAATGCAGGAAGTGCCTCTACGAGATCAGTGGATGCACAGCTGCATGTGCTTTATCTTAGAGCCCAAAAGGACAAACATCATGGTGTGTCATGAAAGCTGCTTCTTGAGTAAGATGAACCATAAAACCCGTTTCCTGAAAGTGAAACCAACCCAGAATACAACTGTAGCGTTTTCTTCTCTTAACGGCCGTGAACTTAATTGGGACTCCGGCGGACTCATTCAACTTGCCTTACAAATGACATCCAGGAGTTTCCGTCATGGCTCAGTGGTTAACGAGCCCAACTGGTATCCATGAGGACGCGGGTTCAATCCCTGGCCCCGTTTAGCAGTTTAAGGATTCGGCATTGCCTTGAGCTGTGGTATAGGCTGCAGACGCGGCTGGGATCCCGCGTTGCTGTGGCTGTGGTGTGGGCCGGTGGCTACAGCCCTGATTGGACCGCTAGCCTGGGAACTTCCATATGCCGCGGGTGCGGCCCTAAAAAGCAGAAAAAAAGAAAAGAAAAGAAAACCCAAAAAAACAAATGATATCCAAAGATGAGGATGAGTAAGGAAGGGGGACCCCAAACAACTCCTCACAACATACACGAACACACATCCCTATTCTGCTGTGCTGGGAACTCAGGCCGTCTGTGTTTATTAGGAGTGCCCTCCTTCACCCTGAGCTTAATATACATGTACTCCGAGGGGATTTGTGCTCTTCGCAGGAAGTCAGAACAGAATGGTTTACTGGAAAAAAAGCAAGTGGAGACCTGATCCAAATTCAACAAATATTCTTTTAGTGACCATTATACATGAAGTATTTTGCTGGGCATCAGGGCTGGTCATTATTATCACTGCCTATTACTATTTACTGGAAAACTAACAAAACTTACTATTTGGTGGAAAACTACCAAAACTCTGTAAGGTAGACTCTGATACCTGCAATAATGAAGATACAAAATTAACTTCAATTTGGAAGAATCTGGAAAGGCTATTAGGAAGAGGTAGCTCCTGAAAAATGTGTAAGAATTCTACGGAAGAGGAAAGAATAATCCAACCCAAGCAAACAGCTTAAGCAAGGGCAGGGAGGTGAGATGGAGAAAACAGGCCAGTATTTCTAAATGTTTTTTATGCACAAGAATAACCAGGGTGGTTTATTTTAAATACGTGTTCCAAGGCCTCACAGAGATTTGGCTCAATAGGGCTGGGGTTAGAAATCTAGTTTGACTTCATTTTTCTTTTTTACAGGTGCCTTATGTGATTCTGATGTAGGTTGGGGATCTCAGTTTGAGAAAGGCTGTGGTCTAGTCTGTGCTGAGAGAATAGGAGGGGGGGTACACAAAGAGGTGTGTACACCAGGCACTGAGACCTGACCCCCAAGTTTGATTCCTGACTTTACCAGAAGATAAAAAACATATCATGCTGTCTTCTCTTTGAAGAGAACTGGAGGAAGATATTTGTCTTTCTGCTTTTCACTGCAAAAGGACGTGTGTCAAAGCACGTTTAAGAGTATACCAAACTGTTTAGGTGCAAACAGAGAAAGGGTTTGCCCAAAGTTCTGTTTATGTCAAGTCATTGTCTCTTGGTGGAATAAAAAGAGAAGGATGATAACTTCACTTACCCATCGAGCCCCTTCCTTCAGCCTGGCATTGTGCTCAGGGCTTTATGAGCAGTAATTTGATTAGTCTTTCCTACGGCATTCAAAGTGCTGTAGGAAACAGTATCTCCAAAGGATACTATCACTCCCACGTACAGTAACTTACCAAAGATGCACAACTAGTCAGTGGTGCAGCTGGAGTTAACACTCAGGTCAGTGGGATTAGACAGTCCTGATCTCAATGGTAAAAGCTCTGGAAGAACATTTGTATGTTTGGCTCTGGGGTTACAGTAAGAGGCCTGAGACCCTACTATTCATGAAATCAAAAGCAGATGAAAGATCAGTTAACTGCTAAGAAAATTATGAAGTTGCTTTTAATCCATTTACCTACTACATAATACTGTGCAAATTGCCCACCGCGGGTGATCGGTGCCGATGCCTGCCTCCTCCTCAGGCAGAAATAAGAGGCCCAGCCGTGTAATGTACTTATTAGGCTATAGCTGGCACAGGGTTTTAAAATGCTATCCAACAATAATTTGGGGTAGCTCACACAGTAAGAACAAAAGAATTGGTATGATGTATATTCTCTACAGATTAGTTTTCTTAGAATTAAACTTCAAATATCAATAACATTGAACACTTTTTTTTTAACTTGGTGAATGGAAATTAAAGACCGAGACCCCCCACTACAAGAAAACTTTCAGATAAGTTACATCTGGAGTGTTAGTGGATGTTTCATAAGACAGGAAGGAGGGAATGATGTACAAAGCAGGCAGAACTGAAGGCTTTTGAGTTTTTTCTATAGGAATACTGTTTTAGGAGTTCCCGTCATGGCTCAGCGGAAACAAATCCAACTAGCATCCATGAGGATGCAGGTTTGATCCCTGGCCTTGCTCAGTGGGTTGGGGATCCGGCATTGCCACGAGCTGTGGCGTAGGTGACAGACGTGGCTTGGATCCCGTGTTGCTATTGCTGTGGCTGTGGTGTAGGCCGGCAGCTACAGCTCTGATTTGACCCCTAGCCTGGGAACCTCCACATGCCGAGGGTGCGACCCTAAAAAGACAAAAAAAAAAAAAAAAAAAAAAAAAAAAAAAAAAAAAAAAAAAGAAAAGAAAAGAATACTGTTTTAGCAGACTCATAGACATAGAGAACAGACTTGCGGTTGCCATGGGGGAGGGGGTGGGGGAAGGATGGATTGGGAGTTTGGAGGCGGCAGATACAAACTATTACCTATTAAATGGATAAACAACAAGTTCTACTGTATAGCACAGGGAACTATATTCAGTACCCTGGGATAAACTATAATGGAAAAGAATGTAAAAAAGAATGTTTATACGTATAATTGAGTCACTTTGCTGTATAGCAGAAATTAACACACTGTAAATCAACTATACTTCAATTAAAAATTTTAAATAAATGAATAACTAAATTGGAAAAAAAAAAAGAATACTGTTTTAGGTTACTTATGTTAATATCTATTCCTCAGGAACACATGGAAAAGTATCTAGACCAAATACACCAGTAATATTTTCATCTACTATTACATTTAATTTGAAAAGCATTGTGTGATATTTTTTAAAAATTAACTGATTAAAATTGACTTTCTGTGTATACTTATGACCTCAAAATGAGCATCAACTCAGAGGGTAGGAATACTGAACTTCTGAGTGGCAGAATGAAGGGGCCTGGCCTTTAGAATCAGACGAACTTGGGTTCAAGTCCATGCTACATCATTTACCAGCTTTATAAAGCTGGACAACTAAACCTATTTCAGTTTCCCACCCTATGGAACAGGACAATAAAAACAATCTCAAAAGGTTATGGACACTAAATAAGGAGGTTTTATAAACACATGAACACACCCAGCAGGGAGGAAATATAGAATTTACTGCTTAGTTTGCTACTCACGGCATCTAGCACACTACCTATCACACAAGAGCACCTAGTAAATAGTCACCTTATTAAAAGTAATAAATATAAACAAACCAAAAAGAGTCTGCTCTAAGAGGTATTTCTGAATGAATAAGGAAACATTCACTGGAATCTGTCCTTTCAACCCAGATTTTCTGCCGGGGCTTTCTTGCTACTACAAGCATCTAAAAAACCCTTCCTCTTCCTTTTCTCATCCGAGCCCGTCTGCCTCTCTCCTAGACCCACGGTTGGTTGGAAGAACTTTGGTCGGTAGGACCAGGTACATAATTTGCAGGACTGAATACAAAATGAAAACATGAGGCCCCCTGCTCAGAAAGTATTAAGATTACTTTCATGAAGAAAGCAGAGCATCTGACCAGGCTCAGGGCCCTCTTCTAAGCAACGGCTCCGGTCACGTGGCCCGGAAGCCAGGGGGTGGTGCCATGCAGGATGGGAAAGAGGGGACACCAGCAGAGACAGGAGACCCCTGCACTGTGTAGCAGTACTTAGGGCAATGTTGCAGTATAACCTCATTCTGCAAAAGAGAGAGGAAGTAGTTTGGGCCAGATCTATGCAATAACAACAGGAACGTCCCCTCACTCCTCGTAAAGTAGCTCCAAGCTCCACATCTGGAGGAGAGGAAAGAGGACCCCTGCCGAGGCGCTCCACAGCTGAGCTGTACCGTGGGAAGGAGGGAAACCCAGGGAAGGAGGAAACCATATGGAGAAGAAGAACCTGCGGCCTAAAGAAGGATCAGAATTTGTTCTATTTAAGGTCTAGTGGATAACATGGAAGCTTTTCATTAAGACTTCTTGAAACTGCAATTTCCTCGTTATTTTTACTTAGTCTGTTTCCATGTTGTGATGAGAGTAGAGCCCTGAGAAAAACCTCAGAAAGGCTCTGAGCTTGTTTCAAGAATAGAAGATGGAGAATCTGGAAACCAGCTACATTTCTGTTCTTCAGTGAAGCAAGAATGGAAAAACACTCGAACCAGCAGCAATGACCTAGACCAAAGAGTTTCTCAGTCTTGCCATTATTGACCTTTCGGGTGGGATAATTCTTGGTTCTGGATGTTGAGCAGCATCCCTGGTCTACACCCACTAGATACCAGTAGTACCACCCCTGCTGTGAAAACCAAGAATGTGGCCACTGCCAAATGTCCCCAATTACATGGGGTTTGGGTGGGGAGGACGAAACCGGGTCTGGCTGAGAACCATGGGTCCAGAGAAGAAGAAAGGGAACAAGAGGGTAGGAGGGTTACAATGGCAGGGCCCCGGCCTCACAGCTGAAATAGGAAGGGGGCCCCTCCCTTAGCACATGCATCAACGCAGTCAGCTCCTTTCTCTACTTTCAAAGAGTCTCGATCCCAGCCCTTCATTCCTGGGCCTTATCGGAACCACACTAAGGGGCTGGGTGCCTCCTTCGGCACTGCCAGACAACTAGGGGCTGAGAAAGACCAAGTAGAAGTGGGAGAAACACTTCTAACTTTAGGAGGTGAAATTTAACACATTTCCTGATAGAAACATGCTCCTAAACAGTTATTATTTTTATAACTCAGACAAACTTTAGATTCAGTGGTCTTTTATGGGCTGGTCTGGGATGCTGGAACCATGTATAGTATCATTTCTATTGGAAGATGTGGAGTTCCAAACAACTGAAATATGACATTTTATGTCCCAACCCCTAAGTTAGAAAGCATCTGTATGGTTTTAGAGGGAGCTCTCTGCTATTGCCACAGGATCAGAGACCACAGCTATGGCAGATCTGCCACTGACTGCTGAGAAAAACATAGCTCCGTTCAGAATGACCTTAGGTGTTCAAGTATGGGAACAGCAACAAAACAGAGCCAATCAGTTGACATCTTTCAATATTTTAACTTCCATAAATTCTTAGATATGTAGCTAACAGTAGAGCCTGGCCAATTCTAAACAAAAAGCCCTAGGAAAAAGCACTTCACTGAGCCATACAAAAACTTAAAACCTGTGTTTTCACATCAATCTCATATCTTATCTTAAAACGCATCTTCCTTTACCTTTTGAAATTATAATCTCCATTAGAAAAAAATTCAACTGATTCAGTAGAAACACACCGAGATTTCAATAAATGAAACTAAATCTATAACTCCTATTCACCCAAACTCCCCTATCTAATTGTTCATTTTAAATACCACAAGCTGAATATTAGCTCCTAAGCCAAGAAGCCTGCAGTAATCAACTCCGCGGCTGACTAGAAATACCAGCAACTCTAACTTAAAGGCCCTGAGCTTCTTCAGTTATCCCTCCTCCGATTCCCTGAGATCATCCCTGGACCTTCCTACCCTTCTACTTCTCTCCTGTCCTGCAGGATTAAGCATCCTGTCTTCCTAAGACCACTTCTACACTTGGTGTTTGGTTGTGTCTTCTCCTGCCTCCTCCTGATCCTACACATCAATTTGAACAAATCCTCCTCTCACACTTTCATTTTACCCCTTCCTCTCCTTGGGCTTCTTCCCCTAAACTGGCAGATACACTGGTGCGTGGCAAACCTAAAATTGCCCTTACTTACGCTACTTATCCCTCAAATCATCTGTCCTCCTCCTTCCACTAGGAGAGAAACTGTTTTATTTCCCATCTTCCATTCATTCTTTCCTTCTAACCTGGACTCTGCTCCTACTATTACATTAATGCCGACCTGCCCAAGGTCCCAGTAACCTTCTAATTACCAAATCCAATTCCTGATCCAAGCCTCCTTTGCCCGCTTTCACTACTGTCATTGCCTACTGTCAGAAGACTTAGGAAAGTCTGCCTTTCATGTTTCTCCATGTTTTTCTGTATTTTCTATTACTTTTAAGCAACAAATTAAAACTTCTAATAGTGGAGTTCCTGTCGTGGCTCAGTGGTTAACGAATCCGACTAGGAACCATGAGGTTGCGGGTTCGATCCCTGGCCTTGCTCAGTGGGTTAAGGATCCGGCGTTGCCGTGAGCTGTGGTGTAGGTTGCAGACACGGCTCGGATCCTGCGTTGCTATGGTTGTGGCGAAGGCCGGCAGCCATAGCTCCTGTTAGACCCCTAGCCTGGGAACCTCCATATGCCGAGGGTGCGGCCCTAGATAAGGCAAAAAAAAAACAAAACTTCCAATAGTAACTGTCAAAGAAATAGGAATTAAGCATTTTTCCAATGAAAACAAATATTTAAAACATATAAGATGCAATATACCTTTTCAAGTATTTGAGGGCAGAAGTGTTAATACTTTGTAAAGTAGAAGAACAAAAAAGTTACCTTTAAAATCTAACCATTTAGGGAGTTCCCACTGTGGCTCAGCGGTAACGAACCTGACTAGAATCCATGAGGATGAGGGTTCGATCCCTGGCCTCTATCAGTGGGTTAAGGACACAGCACTGCTGTGAGCTGTGGTGTAGGTCACAGATATGGCTGTGGCATAGACCGGCAGCTGCAGTTCCGATTCAACCCCTAGCCTGGGAACTTCGATATGCCACAAGTGCGGCCCTCCACCTCCCCCAAAATAACTATTTTACGAGTTTTAGCCTGCATAGTCCTCATCTCTGTGAAAAGCACAATGTGAGACACTCAAATTTCATGGGATGAATTTGTAGCAAAGGCAATATATAGAGTAACAGTGAAAAACACTGGTTTGGAAGCTTAATGGTTTAGTTCTGACTCAACCACTAAAAAGATGTGCTGTCTTAGGGAAGTCACATAATTGCCTTTGTACATATTTTCACTAGTAAAATAGAAATATTAATAACTGTCTTATCTACCTCAGAAGGCTATCAAAACACTGATAAAATATGAGAAAGTTCTTTGAAAATATAAAATTTTTACTGAATTGCTCAGAATACTTTCTACTGTTAGCATTTCATAAATTCAATGAATATCTGATTCACTTTTCTAAGGTTTTTGCGAAATCTAATCAAAGAACAAAAGATCTTGTCATGTATTTGCAGACTGAAGCAAAATCCCAAAAATGTACACTTTATATTTAGTGACTCATGAAAGGCTAAATATGCAAGACACTGGTTTAGGGCTACACAGAGGAACGGTGTTTCCTGCCCAGAAGGAATTCACTCTCCAGTTTATAAACTGCTCTATTTCAAATCAACCCCATATGATGTCTGACTTGTCTAGTTTGGGTCAGCAAAACCAACTTAATACCGCAGCCAGTAAACATCAAAAGGCAAACACGGACTACCCCCTTATTTGGGGGGAGTGGCTTAGGAAGAAAGGGCTATATAATGACAAGAAAATTATTATGTAAATCAAGGAAAAGCCTGATTCCTGTGACGGCTTGTTCAGGCAAAAGATAATAATCTGGACTGAAGAGAATGGAAGGATGAAGCAAAAGACAAACATTCGAGTTGAAGAGGATGGAGGTACAGTAACTTGCTGCAGTTGCTGGTCCCAACTTTGTCCACGAACACCACCAAACTCACACACAGTGGACAGATAATACCTCAAATGCCTAAAAAGTTACCATTACCCTAAGATAACCACGGAGTAAGATCTCATTCACAAGGCCTGTAAGTTTTCCATGTGCTACTCCCACAGCAAAAGTTGTAACAATTGCTTTCTTATTAATATGTAAGTCCACATAGGGATGTAGGTGTGCACCTTTGTTTCACTTGTTGGCCACATGTCCACAAAGCTGGAATAATTTGTTCAGTGTTTGTTTTCCTTATTTGACTGGAAGTTTTATAAGGGTAGGGTGTATTTCTAATTTTCATGTTTGTACAGCACCTATAAGCAGCAATACATGCTGTTGAATAAACGAATCAATGACTTCAAAACTCACTCAACTGTTTATCAGAAGAGATGCTCTTCACAGAGAAGCTTTCTTAAAACTAATTCCAACAGTGTAAATTAACTCATTTTTTTTATCATGGGACATTAATAAATACGATTTCCTTTTTATGATCAATAAATCAAGAAATATAAGTATATATGTATTATTTAAAATGTGACTAGAACTAGTATCAGGTTACAAATCTTCAAAATTATCAGAAGTATTAATTTACATGGAAAACCTATACCTCAGAACAAAAATAGAAACACTAGAAAATGACCATAAAATATTAAAACAGTATACAAATAGAATGATAGAATCGAGACCAAAAATATCTTTAAAATCAATAAATGTAATGATCAACTCAGGTATCAAAGAAAAAAAGACCCTCAGATCAGATAGGAAAAAAAAAAAATCAACTGTTGTGTATTATGCAAAAAAGTCCCTAAAAATAAAGGGACTCAGAAAGATGACAGTAAAGAGTAAGGAAATGGTAAGCAAATACAGACAATGAGAAAACAAAGGTCCCAAATATTACTAGAAAATTACTTCAAGACAATAAGTGTCAAATAATAAGACAAAGCATAACCCATTATAATTAACTAACTTCTTAATAAATATCATCTTAATAAATTTGATGATAAAACTGGAGTTTGAATTTCCATGGGCAAAAGGGCATGTATAGACTGAATTCAAAACTTGTTAAAAAAGTTCTCCCTGATACTTCATTCCACCATTCATCTAGATACTGCCCACATCAGAGGAAGGAGGATATCCAGCAGATACTACAAACATTAAAAATATTACTAGAAAATATTATGAATAACCTTATACTACTAATTTTGAAAATTAGGAAATGCACAAATTCCTAGAAAAATACATTCTCAAATTGGCATAAGAAGAAACAGAAACTATGGATATTCATTCATCTACTTACTTATTAAATTCAACCTGTAATTTTAAGCCTCTCCACTTAAAAACAACAATTACGCTGAGATGACTTCACAATTAATTATTCCAAACATTTAAAGAAAAGTGTCAATCTTATACAAACTCTTCCAGAGAATCTTAAAAGAGAGACCACCTCCCAGCTTATTTTACAAGGCCAGCAAAACCTTGATACTAAAGCTCGAGAATAAAGGTATGAGAAAAGAAAAATGCAAGTCAATCTACCTTGTGAATATAAATGCAAAAAATCCTAAACAAAATAACAGCAAATCTAAATAGTGATAATACAGAACTCCCACCAGTGAATGAGCGAGGCCAGGGATTGAACCCACAACCTCATGTTCCTAGTCGGATTCGTTAACCGCTGTGCCATGACAGGAACTCCCTAGCGAATGTTTTAAAATCAGAAATATACAGATGTTTTCAGGGAGGGAAAAAATTGACCATGAAAGAGGATCAGAGGAGTTATGCACAACAGGATCAGTGGCATCTCTGGAGCACCAGGCACAGTGGAGCACAACATCCCTGGCCTGGCACAGTGGGCTAAGGAGCCAGTGTTGCTGCAGCAGTGGCACAGACTGCAACTGCGGCTTGGATCTGATCCCTACCCTGGAAACTACATATGCTGAGGGGCGGCCAAAAAAGAAAAAAAAAAGGAGCAGAGAGTCAGTATAGCATTGAACTTCTCTTTAGCAACAATGAAGCTCAAGAAAAAAAAAAAAGCAACGCCTACAAAACTCCAGGGAAAATGATTCTAAATTTAGGATTTCATACCCAGACAAACTTGACTGTTTCTAGGCTAGAATAAATTTTATTTCCAATGTGCAAGTTCTCAAAAACTTTACCTCCCATTATCTTTTATTAGAGGCTCTGTTACGAATTGAAGATGTCTACTGAAACAAAGGAAGCCAGAATTCCACAAAACAAACTTGCCACACAGAAGCACAGCAAAGAAAATCCTAGCTACGGTTACACAAGAAGACCAGAGAATGAATCCAGACTGAAAGGGAGCAGAGGTGACTCCAGACACAAGAAGGAGCCCCATGGATTTCAGCACAAGGAAAGTATCACCGATGGGCCTGTGGCAGAAATGTTAGAGCATTAGGAAAAACTACTACAAAGGAAAGGTAGCATACAATTCTTAAGACTGGCAACAATAGAGAATTCTGACGACAGGGCATTATGTGCCCTAACCATGAATTATTTTCTATCATAATAATGTAAAAACCATGACTATTTAAACTGATATAACTATGCTGGGAGCATAAACCAGAGAGAGAACCATGTACTCATGTACCAGTGTAGGAAGTCAAGAAATAATGCCAGAGAAAACTTCTGTCCAGAATGTTCTCCCTATACTTCCCTGCTTCTGAAGACTACATATTCTCTCACTTCTCTGCTTTTTGCTTTCATTGCATCTACCATACTGTACTAAGAAAGGTCTCTAAATCCAGAGGTTTCTTGAACAGATCAGGTGATATCCAAGTTCAGGCTTGAGGGATGAGTAGGAAATAGCTAATTAAAGATGAGAAAGAAAGCAGCATGAAATATGATCAGGAAATGCAAGGGTGGGGTACAGGGGGGAGATGAACAGCACATTCAAAAATGTGCAAAGTTTCACATGATTCGATTGCAGAACAAGGGTAGAATGTGAAGCCAGAGAGAGATGCCAAAAGCCAAATCATGAAGGATTTCCTAAGTCATGTCAGGTGTCCTGACCCAGTATTTAGGGCTTTTAACCTAAAATCCAACAGGAGTTTTTTGACCTAAAATCTAACAGGAGTTATCAAAATGTTTTCAGTGGAATAACATTACTAGATGATCAAATCAAACAAAGCTTCAGGATGCAATAAGAAGAGAATAAGACAAGAAGCAGAGAAGATGAAATGAGAGCTACTTGGTAGAGGTGGAGCAAGTGAATATTTTAGGATACAGACTCAATAGGACTTGTTGGCTAACCAAATTTAGGGGGTAAGAGATGGGAAAAGTCAAGGATGACGCTCTGGTATCTGGCTTAGGCGACCAGGTGGACTTACACTGAGGTTAAAGCATAAAGAAGAAAGAGCTAGTTTGAAAAGATGATGATGAAGTTTGATAAGATGAATTATAGTTGCTAGTGAGACTTCCAAGCAAACAATGTTAGTAGATAGCGTGATACAAAAAGCTGAAGCTCAATATAAAGATATAAATTCATAAATCATTAACATAAATGATAACTGATGCCATGACAATAGGTGAAATCATCCATGGAAGGTTTTCCTACAGAGAAGCAGCACAGTATTCTCTAGGAAATCCTACCATTTTGAAAGATAGGTACAGAAAGAACCTAGGAAGAGGACTGAGAACAAACATGAAAGAAGGAAAACCAAGAGAGTACAGTGTCACAGAATAAAAGACAGCATTTCAGAAGGCAGGGGTAGTCAAAGCGCCTAATGCTAAAGCAGGTCAGGTAATTTAAGGACTGAAATTTGTCCATGCAATTTAATTAGGATCATCAACAATTTTGATGAGAACAGTGCAGGTGGCATAGTGTGAACAAACGCTGTATTTCAGAGATCTAAAAATTAAGAGGTAAAGGACATAGGAGGTTCACACCACTCAAAGATGTTCGACTGTAAAGGGAAAAGAAAACGAATTCTAAAGGAGACACACAGTAAAAGAATTTTTTAAGATGCGGAAGATTTGAATATATTTAAAGGCTTTGAGGAAGAAGACAGTTTAGAGAAAGAAAAGTGGAAGGTGAAAGGCAGTGGACATAATCCATTGAGTGAGACCTCTGAGAAGGTAAGAGCGAACACACCTGGGGAGCACAGATCTTACTATTACCTTTAGGTCACAAGGTATGGTCAAGTTCAGTTCAGGGGGTAATAAAAAAGCACTCCCTTGTTCAAATTTCTCATTTGCAAAATTAAACACAAATGCTTTAGTCTGTTCTATTTCACAAATATTCAAATAAATGCAAATTTTAAATGAACTACAATTTCTATATACTGAATTATCAAGAAGATGAGGGTTTAATAATAATACCAAAGTAAACTGAAAGTGAACTACACATAATTTGTCAATAACTTTTAATTTGGTACAACTCTCTGGAAATTAACTTGCCAGTATGTATCAAAAGTCATAAATATTCACACTAATTATATTTCTGGGAATTTAGCCCAAGGAAACATTTAAAAACATAGGAAGGAACTTACATACATAAGGAACTCACTGGAGTACTACCTCTAACAGTGAAAAACTCTAAATAACAATACGGAAATGATTAAGTAAAAAGCATATGCTAGCACAATTAACAGCTGTTGGAATAATATACAGTTAATTATAAAAATTATAGCACAAAAATCACATAAAATATGGATTAAATGTGTATAATATGTTAGGTTAAAATTTTTTAAGTATGCATATATACATGACATCTTTTCAGCATCACCCGGAATAATGCTTTTTTACAAAATTTATTATTTTTTTTTCTTTTTATGGCCGCACCCGTGGCATATGGAAGTTCCTGGGCCAGGGGTCAAATCAGAGCTACAGCCACAGCAGCACCAGACCAGAGCTGCATCTGCAACCTAAGCAGTAACTTACAGCCGCATTGGATCCTTAATCCACTGAGGAAGACCCAGGGATCAAACCCACACCCTCAGGAGACAATGTCAGGTCCTTAACCCACTGAGCCACAAGGGGAACTCCCAGAATAATGCTTTTAAATAGTGCAGGACAATATATCATCTCTTTCCTTTGCCCAGGCAGCCAATTTATCTGTCTAGAGGTAAGGAATATAATATCCTCCATGGAACTCCGTGCTTTAGCATATCTATTTCTTAATCATAAAAGCATTATACTAAAGACTAAACTAGAAATAACTGTTATAGGATAGGAAAAAGGGAATGTCAGAATGCCTGAAATGTACAGTAACTTTCAGGGTTATAGTAAATGAATTAAAATGTTTATAAACTTTTCATACACAATGTCTTTAAAGTGTACATTTTTAACTTATTTTCTATCTGGAAAGCTTCTTCTAATATATTTAAAAATAGGTATTCTTGGTTATTATCCAAAAGATGAGAAATAAATGTTGGAAAGGATGCAGAGAAAAAGAAGCCCTCGTGCACTATTGGTAAGAATCTACATTGGTGCAGCCATGATGGAAAACATTATGTATGAAGGTTCCTCGAGAAATTAGAAACAGAACAGTCACAGGACCCAGAAATCCCACTTCTGGGTATATACTCAAAGGAAACAAAATCATCATCTTAAAGAGATATCTGCACCCCCATATTCACTGAAACTTTAGTCACAATAGCCAAGACATGGAAACAACCTAGATGTGTATCATGAATGGATAAAGAAAACGTGTATATGTACACACACAATAAATAATTATCATCCATAAAAAAGAAGAAAATCCTGCCATTTACAATAACATAGATGAACACTGAGGTCATTATGCTAAGTGAATTAAGTCAAACAGAGAAAGCGACTCCTGTATAATCTCTCATGTGAAAAAGCCAAACTCAGAAACACAGAGCAGAATGTAGGTTACCAGGGGCTGGGAGTGGAGAAATGGGGAAATGTTGGTCAAAGGGTACAGACTTCCAGTTAGAAGATGAATACGTTCTGGGGACCTAACGTACAGCATGGTTACTACAGTTAAAATACTGTATTGTATACCTGAAAGTTGCTAAGAAAGATCCTCAATGTTCTCACCACCACTACAACAAAAAATTGGTAATTATATGAGGTGATGGATGTGTTAACTAATCTTATTGTGGTAATCATTTTGCAATATATACATGTATCAAACCATTATATTCTACATCTTAAACTTGTATAATGTTATACGTCAATTACATCTCAATAAAGCCGGAAAAAATCATTCCAAAAAAAAAAAAAAAGGCATATTTCTGGAAGCGAGTAAAGGAAAGTTTCATATCCTTTGAACAAATAATTAGCTAACAAAAAGAAAAAGGAAAATTCTAGGATCAAACAAGATTTAAATCTACTTCTTTACTGATTTAAATATTTACATTTTGGTAAAAAAAAAAAAGTGAATATTTTATAAGAAGGACTATCAGAAACACCTAAAGCCTGTCAGCTTTAATTAAAAGAAAGAAGCAATGGCCCCAAGATGAAGTTTCTTTGATTTAAGGATTAAAAAAAGAGAAAAAAGCAAGAGACCGGAAAGTGTCAAAAATGATACCATCAAAGAAATATGAAAGAAACAGATAAGTGAGTTCTTCATATATTAAAAGAAGGAAGCTAGGAAGGACATCCTTGATAGTGAAATCATAATTCAATTAGATTAAAAAGAATTTTGGACATGTTTTACATATTTGGCCACATAAGGATATTTCAATGATTCTACTGTTTGGGCTAAGAGTCTTATAGTTGGAGTTCCCCCGACCCCACTCCAGATTTCTTCTTTATATAATTAAAAGACAAGCATTTATTAAATATGCTGATAGTATATATAAAACTGGCTTGCTACTTGCCCTATTATACCCAGGTTTTACAATTGCCATCTCTACCTTATAATTTTAATTACAGGCAGAAATCACTACCAAATTCTGTTTATGCACTTTTGTTTACCTACCCTCATTCGCACTTTAAAAGCTAAGGCATTTTCAAGGAGTCAATATATCAGAAGTCCTCAATTTATATATTTGACAGAATTAGACTGCCATATAGACAGACCTAGGCAAAGGGTGTTTGTTACATAAAAGCAGAATTTTTAATTTATATGATAACTTCACATCTAATCACTTCAAACTTATTCAAGGTAAAAGATCCAAAAATCCAATCCTATTTCTAGGTCTCAAAAGCCAACACTCCACAAGGAATTACAGTACCATTAGTCTGAACACCTTATTAAAAGAATGGGCTACAGTTAAGATAAAAACTTTTATATCTACAGGAATCTCAAAAATAGGAACCTCATTGTCTAACTTATTTACTCTACGATCAAAACAACTTCTCCAAATGAAATATTTGGCCATTTATATTACCAATCTAGCTCAATGAAGCTGTATAAAAGGTAGCAAGTTGGAAGAATCATTTTTGCCTCCATACTTTTTGCCAACCATCTCCTCAACAATAACAACTCACTGGCAGATATCTGCCATAGGTATGTCAAAATATAATTAAAATCAACATCTTTCCTTTATTACAAAAACCCAAATTTAAACTGGAATAGTCAGGATGACAGATCATGACTTTAAAAACATTAGTACAAAAGTTGTCCTTTATTATTTTCCTATATTTACTCAACGCACAGTTTTATATTTTGAAACCCTAGTAGTGAGACAGTAATCAAACAGTACCTCAATTCTTATGTTCAAGATAAAGAAGGGGGAGAGACAACTACTACCTTAGTGTAATCAAAAACATCCAGCAAAAACTGTTAGGTGACAAGAGGGTAATGTGTAAAAACAGTCCAAACACTTGGAAAAGTTAACTTCCTAAATAATTTTAACACTTCCTGTCTGTGAAAGCTAAAATGATGATAAAACCCTCAAAAAATCTGGGATTAAATTGACCTAAGTGGAGTTTTAGGGGCTGGGAGATGATTTAGCTTTTTTGACATATTCTTTTCATTTGAGAACAATCTGATAAAACAATTAAAGAAGGAAAAAGTAAAACTACTCAACATACCAAAGAATAAGGAGCAAACCAACCTGGTTATTTCAGCTTAAAAAATCTAGGTTACAAATATCTCTATAGCCAGATAAACACCCAGTAAATGTAATTACTACAGTTTTTAAAATCTGTGACTGAATTTAGGGGCAGAAAACAAATTACTGTTAAAATGACCGTAATTTGCTCAGTTGGTCTTTAACCAAAATATTTGTTTTAAACTATACTGAGAATGATCTGGCAAGGAAAAGATGAGGATAACATCTACTAAACGCTATCTGTTCTCAATAAGACAACTCAAATTTTCAACATGGAACTAATATTATTAGTTATTCCACTTTCTTTATCTTTTGGGTTTTTTGAAGCAAACTGTCTTACCCAATTACATACTTTCAAATTTTTCAATTAATAAAAATCTTTACAAGGAAACGATTTTAAAATCACCAAAAAAGCCAAAGGACAAGATGTTCAAGACTGGAGACAGTATCTAAGAAAGAATACAATCAGGGAATGGCTTTGTCAAGGTGGGCAAAGTTCAGCATGGCAGAATTCCTTCCCTGCTGTAATGAATACACTAAAACTGCTGGTGGTTTGGGGACTATTGCTGGGCGCAATAGTAAAACAGAAGGGACAAGCCTGGTACGGAAAGCTGAACAGCCCAAAGAAAACCTAAGTGGTGACAAGAGCCTAAAGGCACATGCAGGTACGCATCTTTTATATTGGATGTGATACACTTACATGGCCCCTGTTGAATCTCTTGGGGACCAACAGTAAAGCAAGTTTAGAACTTCAAATCTTGAGACATCTATAGCAAGATGCTGATCCAATGTGGCTCCAAATATCTTCTGTTTTCCTGGCTCACCTGAAGAGGAAAAAACACTACAGAGGATGTGGGAACTGAATTTCTTTATGTAGTTTCTTCTAGAGCAACTGTCTGAAAGTTTTGGCCCAATCCTTTATGAAGTCTGGAGATGAGACACTTGAGGGACTAGTGAAAAACAAAATCCAAATGAAAAGGTGGAGTGAGACATCTGAAGGGGAATTTGAGAGCAAAAGATAATGGTCATAGATAAATCAGTGTTTCTAATCCTTGAGTGGGAGGAGGCAGAAAAGGACAGAAAAAAATGCACAGATGTTCCTCCCTCCACTCCCTCACCCCAACCACTAAGAAAATTTCACGAAGTACCTAAACTTTTCGACCACAATTAGGGAGTAAGCACGACTACTTGGAAAGTTTAAGCATTTTGTCAAGTCTCCCTCCTTGGCTATGTGGCATTATTATGCAGCAGGGAGGCCTTTCAGATAATACTTTTTTTCTAAGAAAAGATTCTGGTGGAATACAGCTTAAAGCAATAAAGAAAGAGAAAAATAAATGCAATTTATACAAAAATGGAAGTCACAGGACAATATACCATATTGACAAAGTTTATCTACTACTGTTTTCCAAAAGGGGAGGGACTGCTTTCATGTAATAAGAAACCAGAACAAAAAGTAGTTTCCAAATAATAGGAAATATTTTTAAACTAAGCAACGCAAACTGCAGGCTTCATCCCCTTAGGAAATTTCATCCCTGGAACGATAATCTTTAAAAAACTCAGAAGAGCAGAACCAAGTCTGACGAACGTTACCACACAAAGGCATAAAAATGTAGTCCATAATATTAATTTTAGATTTTTAAATTTTTCTTAAAACATTTTACCCAAATATTGTATTATTCTCCAGCATTCATGTAATAGCCTATGATATAAAACATGGTTCTTTCCAAATATATTCCATTTTAATCAGAGTTTACTTGAACTAGATCTGGTAAAAATACCAGAATCTCTGAAAAGAGACTGGAGAACCAATTAGATCCTTACCTGACGTGGCTGTTCATTCATTCGCTGTGGATCTGATTTCACTTTATTACTAGGATGATTTGTGACTTTGGTTACTGGTTGTTTGAATATTGATGCTGTTTGTCTAATTGGCAATGTTGTATTCAAGTCCGGTTTACCCTGTGGACATAAATGTGTTTTAATTAACAAATACGTATAATTAGATAAATTTATTTTATTATTACTTTAAGTTGGATTATTTGAAACTTCTCAATATCAGCATTTTAAATACTCTTGAGTACATTTAAAATATTTATGTAAAACTTATGTAAATTTTTCTCATAATAAAAGACTTTTTTTTTGTCTTTTTAGGGCCGCACCCACAACATATGGAGGTCCCCAGGCTAGGGGCCCAGTCGGAACTGTAGCTGCCAGCCTACACCACAGCCACAGCAACACTGGATCCAAGCCATGTCTTCGACCTACACCACAGCTCACAGCAACTCCGAATCCTTAACCCACTGAGCAGGCCAGGAATCAAATCTTCATCCTCATGGATACTAGTCAGGTTAGTTAACTGCTGAGCCACAATGGGAATTCTCAGGTTCTTGCATTTTTTTAAAGGTAAGAAAATTCTCTATATAAAATTCATAATTAATTTGATTAGCAAGATACAACTCTTAAGTGAGCAAATACATTTAAGACTGGGTTATAAAAAAAGGAAGGAAGGCTTTCACAACAATAATCTGGAAAGCAATCATTTCTACATTTTGAGAATGGAGGAAAATAATGGTGTTTGGCCATTAAAATATAAACAACCTCATCAGCTGTTAGGAGGCCAGGCTTAAATAAAACCACATTAAGTCAATCCTCCCCTTTTACATAAAAAAATGATTAAAAATGCCAAGTACTAATTCCTGCAAAGAGCTCAATTTAGAAAAATGTAATAAGGAAATATTCTTTACTTTTAATATTTTATAGCGTATTAAGTACTTTTTAAAAAGAAATAAAATTGAAGCTTCAGAAAGGTAAGAAACATAACTTATATACTTTTAATCAACCAATTAAAAAAAGTAAGACGTGTTCCTGTGTAATGAAAAGGTGACACAAAACTGCTATTAAGTTCATTTGTTGTTCTAACAATAGGTGGGGGTGGGGAAAAAGAATGAAAAAAAGGGAATAAAATGTGACTTAATCATTGTGTATTCTGATTCTGGCAAAAAAAAAAAAATAGTTACATATACCTGAAAATGAAATACATCAGATTTTTTAGTATAGAAATGTACTGGCTGCAGGCTTATTGACCTTTTTCTTTATATGAAAATTATATCCACGTCCAGATTCCAAAACAGTGGTTCCCAAACTTGAGCCATGTGTCAGAATCACCCAGAAGGCTTATTAAAACAGATTACTGGGCCTCACTCCCAGAAATTCTGATTCAGGATGTCTACGGTAGGGCCTGGGAACTTCCATTTTTATTAAGGTCCAGGTGATGCTGATACTGCTGGTTCAGGGACCACACTTGGACAACCACGTCTCTAAAACGAAGATTGCCGATTTGGTGGCAGGTAGACCAAGTCTAACTCATAGATGTGTTTTGTTCAGTTTTTAGTCTCTTGAGTAAATTAAGCCAACATCTACAGATAAAATCTACATAAAATTCAGAATTCTAGCTTCGCTTCTCGTAAAAACTCAAAGATCTAGAAATCTGGACTGATTTGGCCAAAACAGGCCACGACTGATTAGTAATGGCTGCCACTAGAGATGGGTTTTCATTTTGCAGAAGTCCTCAACTCACATTTGCAATGCCTGTCTGAGCCCTACAAGTATTGAGTTGTGATCTCTGCTTAAAGATTAGGATGACTAGAAAGGTAAGGATCACGATAAATTAATTTGACCATTATTACAATTACGGTATTACTTGGACTATTAAACATGCCTCTGGAGTTCCCTTCGTGGCTCAGTGGTTAACGAATCCGACTAAGAACCATGAGGTTGCGGGTTCTATCCCTGGCCTTGCTCAGTGGGTTAAGGATCCGGCGTTGCTGTGAGCCGTGGTGTAGGTTGCAGACGTGGCTCGGATCCCACGTTGCTGTGGCTGTGGTGAAGGCCGGCAGCTACAGCTCCTGTTATACCCCTAGCCTGGGAACCTCCATATGCCTTGGGTGCGGCTCTAGATAAAGGCAAAAAGACAAAAAATAAATAAATAAATAAAATAAATGTGCCTCTACCTCCACCCTCCACACACACACACACACACACACACACACACACATTCTTCTGTACATACAGAGCAGGCTTGTCATTTCTTTCTCACTCAATTTTCTCCCAATGTACTTACTTTCCTTTAAGATACATTCATCTTAAATAACTCTAACAATATTATTTCTCAGGCACTTTATCTTTGTGGTTTCCCCCCCAAAAAATTTAGAGGTGTGTAAACTTGGCTGACAGGCTGCAAAATAACCACTTAGGATGCCAACTCTAAAAAAGTATGAGGCCCTGTGTTTGCTTCGGCAGCACATATACTAAAAAAGTGTGAGGCCGAGGAATGTGTAGTTTTCCAAGATCTCCTAGTAATTCTGTGACACATGGACGGTTTGGACTCCTCTGATTTATAACATCTAGAGCATTCTGAGTACATAAGTGAAGCCCCCAACTATAACATGGTCAATATTCAGTCCCAAAGAAGCTTAACGCCTAAAGGCTCGTGAACTTTTCCTGCCATTAATTAGTTATAATTAGTATCTACCACTGAACAATACCTTCTTTGGTTTTTAATGCTTTTGTTAATAAAGAACAATATATTCTACTGGTATTAGAACAAACATGGCATCAGTAGACTCTCATTGTAAGATTCTCATTATTACAAAGAATGACGGCAGGCAGCAGGTACCACTTTCAACTACTATAAAATCCTGAATCCACAAAGACTGGAAGGAAGCATGGAACGTGTCAAACTATTGGTGCTACAATGGTAAGGTTGATAGTTTTTTTCATTAACTCATAGTACAATAAATAAGAATTAGAGAGATGACACATTATTAGTTCGGGGAATTTCAATTTTATTGAACTTCTTAAACCTTAGTTTGGCCTGATGAAAACAGTATTCCTCTTATAGAAACCTTTTGGTTAAAATCTCAGGAGGGATAAACTAGGATGGGAATAACATAGTACACACTACTCTATATAAATTAGGTAATTAACAAAAACTATATAGCACAGGGAAATACAGCACAGGGAAATCTACTCAATACTCCGTAATAACCTATATGGGAAAAAAGGACATATGTATATGTAAAATTGATTCATTTTAACACCTGAAACACAATATTGTAAGTCCACTATACTCCAAAAAAATTTTTTAATTAAAAATAAAAATAGAAATTAGAAGAAAAAATTTTGCTAAAAATATTCAAAATATACCATTAACTTCCATTGTCTAACAACGAGACAGTTCATTCCCCAGTGGCATGGAATGAGATTACCAGCAGTGTACTGTATTGCTCTTCTCTTGATCTTATTTTAGTTTTTGGGTTTTTTTTTTCCTTCATTTTAACTGGCCTGGAAGCTCCGAAGACAGAATATTTTCCTAATTAATTTTGTTTTCCATAACAGTGTCATGTAGACTAATCTAAAAAGCTGGACTAACTGGTTTTCCCAGAAACTGTCACAAAAACAGTATTTTTAAATTACCTCTCCCTTGAGGACTGTCAAAGAAACAGTTTCTTTTTTTTTTGTTTGTTGTCTTTTTTCTAGGGCCGCACCCACAGCATATGGACGTTCCCAGGCTAGGGGTCCAATTGGATCACAGGAGCACAAAGCAACACAGGATCCGAGCCAAGTGTGCGATCTACACCACAGTTCAGGGCAACACAGGATCCTTAACCCACTGAGCAAGCCAGAGATTGAACCTGTCTCCTCAGGATGCTAGTCTGATTCGTGAACTGCTTAGCCAGGACAGGAACTCCAAAGGGTCACTGTTAATTTGCACCCAGTTATCTGAATTTTTCTAAACAACTACCAATCTGTCATAAACTTAGGAGTTATAAAGCAAACTCTATTTTTACGGGTCAAGATTAAAACTATTCATATATTTGAAATCTTCCCTTTCAATATAAGAAAAAAATGAAGAAGTTCCTTATATTATAAAGTTAAACTGGTATACACATTCCATACTTAAAGTTTCCAACATCTGACAAATCTTCTCTAGTATACGGTCTATTGCTCAAATCAAAATTTACTGTATTTTATAATAATGTGCATATTAAGCTGGAACTATTCAAATAACTCAGTTTTTGAGGGTTTGTTCTACACCCCTTAGATGAACACAAAAATAAATCCCCTTTTTTTTTACTTTTGGAATTCATCTCTTTCCAATAAATATCTGAGATGGCTCCTGAAACTCAAAAAGACAAATATGCAATAAAAATTAATTTTAAAATTATTTTTTTTAAATCAAAGACAAGGAGAAAAATTTTCTTTGGAAAGGTTAATAGTGATTGATACTAGAGCTAAGCATCAAATGTGAATACTAACTTTCTAGGGGTGTGGGTGAAAAAAGAGACATTAAATTACATAGATATCATGGTCAGAAAGGAGGAAGCATACCAATTAATGAGGAAAATAAAAGCTGTCCTGGTATAAACCTAGAAAAAATTAAAGACAATTAACATCATAACAAATATTAAGGAGATTTCAAATGCTTTTTCTCTTTTCTAGTGACCACCCATAAAAGCCAAGAACATATTTAACGGACAACTCAGTGAAGATGAGTCTGAAAAGGACTAAACTAGTGTGGTCTGATCATCATTGTAGTCTTTTAGCAATCTAACATGATCATAGCTAGAGAAGAGGGTAAAGAGGTGACGAAAAGCATGTGTCATAAACCAGTAGTTTGTAAATACTGTTTCATTCCTAACCCTTAATTATTTTTTTTGAAAATATATATACCCCCACCTACATTTTGAAGTATTTCATATTTTAATGTAAAGAGTTGCGGAAGATAAACTTACTAAGGTATTTTAAATACTTACACTATAGTGATACTCTGTTACATCATGCTAAAATGTATCTAATAAAATCTAAATAACCCACCATCAACCATGTATACATGAACAAACTCTTCTGCAGTAATACATTTTATTTCACTGCTTTTTTCCTTTAAAATAATTCCATTCCCAGAATTATTCCTTATTTTAAACTTGAAAATCTTTAATCATTTATATATCATAGGGTTTTTTTTTAAAATTAACCTTCTGTGACCATAAATCTCTTAGTGACAAAACATTTTTCTTCTGGCTTATTGTAACTGTTAGTATCTAACTGATCAAAAATGATAAATTATACACTGAAATAATTATTAAGCATGAGAGACTATATAAATATATATATATATATATATGAAAATAATTTATTTAAAAATAGGTCCATGGCCTTGGATGAATACTACTAATTGCTAGAACAGAACAAGATTTAACGTCAATTCTATTCCTATTCTTCATGTTTTAATAGATGTAATATTAAGAAGTCTTGTTTATGTAAATGAATATTTTAGTCTGTCATCCAATTCTTTGGACTTCTTTTGAGATATAAATCGAAACATCACATAGTGAATTACAAAAATTTCAATAACTGATATCTACATTAAGTCATCTATAAATTTTATTGCAGACAAAACTTGTACTTGCACAAAGACTTGACAATTACCAAGAGAGATCAAACATTTTATACCACAGTAAAATTGCAAGTAAGTGAGAAGAGTGCTATTCTTCTGTAAAACAGAAGAAGGTTGACTATGCAAGGGGAACTGGGGAAAATAGAACCTGTATCTATCTCGGATACATTCTCTGAAGCTAAAGATATAGAAACCATCCCTGCTGTGGATACTATGTAAAGCCTTCACAGGGCAGAGTCTGAACAGGGTAACTGAAACTATATATTCTAAATACCACTTTTCTCGGCCTAGCTTTGATAGAGTATGACAGCTTAGAATTGTATGTATCCTATAACAAGAACCTAGAGGATTGATTTATCATAAAAACTTATGCAAATTTTGCATCGTAGAAATTAGCCATGTTTGTTTCAATGTAAAAAAATGTTGCTCTACCTACCCCAAATGCACAAACAAAACTGGACATCTCCAACAGACTACTACTCAGTCATAAAAAAACAAAATTTTGTCATTTGCAGCAACACGGATAGGCTTAGAGGGCATTATGCTAAGTGAAGTAAGTCAGAGAAAGACAAATACTGTATGATATCACTTATATACAAATCTAAAATATATAACAAACTAGTAAATAAAAAAGAAGCAGACTCATAGCTAATAAAGAACAAACTGGTAGTTACCAGTGGGGAAAGGGAAAGGGGGAGGGTAATGGGGGGGAGGGGATTGAGAGGTACAAACTATTAGGTACAAAATAAGCGACAAGGGTGTTCTGTATAACATGGGAAACAGCATCAATATTTCATAGTAACTATAGAGTACAACCTTTAAATACAGTGAATCACTATATTGTACATCTCTAACATAGAGTATGGTGTAGCAACTATACCTCAAACACACACACAAATGAAAAAAGAAAACTGTACACTTCCAAGTATCATTTTAATACTGTGGCTTTGCATACCCCCAAGAGATATTCATGCACCAATTTGAGAAACAATTTTTTCTAAGATCACTTTCTTCATCTGTAAATGAGGATAAAAACAATAACTGTTCAAAAGATCAAACAAGACAATGCATGTATGATGCTGCTGCTGATACAGCTTTCATTCAACCAGTCAATGAACAAATATCTAGTACCTACTATCTGCCAGGTACTGATTGCATGCTGGATATAGAGCCAGTCACAAAATACCAAAACCCCTCAGAGCTTACATTCTTGGGGTACTGAGAAGACAACAATTAACAAAACAAGTTTGTAGTTTATAGCCATGTTGGCACATAAATTCTGAATAAATAGCAGCTGTTTCTATCATCAGCACTAATATGTTATTGAACATGCTACTGAAATTTAGAAACTTGTCATAAGGACATCCTGCCCCTGGCCGACACAGAGGGGAGCCTAAGTAGTATCTTTAGGTTGAACCAAGATTGTCCTCAAAAAGTCACATCAGATTTGCTCCAGATTATGCACAGTAGCCAACAGCTAATGCCTTTCCACAAAAAGCAAAAGTCAACATGAGAAGTGCTTTATATCCTTGTTTTTTATATAATTCACACACCATAAAATTCACCAATTTAAAGTATACAATTCAGTGGATCTTAATATAGTCTCAAGGTTGTGCGACCTTGATAGGTTTCTGCAAAAAATAAAGAAAAATGTGATCTGGGATCTATGATTCTGTACTGAAAATCCACTTCAAGTAATATACTAAATGAGAAATAAGATATTACTTTTTAAAGAAACCAATGGAATATTTTAAAAAATACTATTTTCTATTATGGGTGGACTACACTTTGAGTTCATTAAAAAAAAAAGATGCATACTTGCAGTTAATTGAAGATGTGGAAGCTTGAAATTCATCACTGAAAGCAAGTTTTGAAGAGCTCTGTTTGAAAAATAACTTCTGGGAGCTTTAGTTTAGATAAGGTTGTAAAAAGACTGATGCAAAAGATCCTGATGAGTTTCAACCAGATACCTAGGGCAGCTCTACTCAAATTAAGGCATCTACTGCATGGAATCCATTACCTCCTTTATATCTGGGTCGGCACTACCTGAGTGCACATCCTTAGAATTATAGAAACAGCCACACAAATCATTTTCTGTAGGACTTGATTTTCTGGATGATCTAGAGTCTACAAAGTCAGGTAACTCTTCAGGACCTATAAATTTAGTGAAACTGACTCAATCATTGAGAGAAATCCAGGTATACAAAATAAGTCTTGACAAAACCATACCACGGGCAACTATATCCCCAAATCTTTCTTCATTATTAATACAAAAGCCAAGCGCAGACCCTCTCAAAAGGTCTGCTATACTTGGATACCTCTGACGCACTGACTTACAACATGCCAAACCTACTCTTATACAGAATAGACTGTTCTCAGCAAGTCTGTTTGCTATCGTGGCTCAAGTTCTGCTTTTTCGCTTCCTAGCAATCTTTATCCAATCCAATTTGGCTCAAATTAGCCAAAAAATGCAACAGTACTGTTAGTTGATAATTGAACAGTTATCTTCGGAGTTCCCATTGTGGCTCAGTGGTTAACGAATCCAACTAAGAACCATGAGGTTGCAGGTTCGATCCCTGGCCCTGCTCAGTGGGTTAGGGATCCGGCGTTGCCGTGAGCTGTGGTGTAGTTTGCAGACGTGGCTTGGATCCCATGTTGCTGTGGCTGTGGCAAAGGCCAGCGGCTACAGCTCCTGTTAGACCCCTAGCCTGAGAACCTCCATATGCCACGGGTGCGGCCCTAGATAAGGCAGAAAGACCAAAAAAAAAAAAACAGTTATCTTCATTTATCAGCTAAAGACAAATAAATATCTTTTATTTATTAAGGCTATTCCTGCACTCACCTCCAGCCACTATGGTCAACTTTCTGCTCTCACATGTTAAACATATCCTGCCTTAAGGATTTTGCACTGGCTAGGCCCTCTGCTTGGAACACTTTTCCCTCTGGGTTTTGTAGAGCTGAGTCCTCATTCAGATCTTGGTCTAAAACTCACACCCTCAAAGAAAACTCTGCTGACATCTCAGCCTAAAATAGCCACCTAGTCAATCGCAACCATTCTTAACTTACTTCACCACGCAGCATTTAATATTTAAATTGTGTAGTCGTTGGTCATCCCACTAGAATAATAAGCCTCATAAACACAGAAACTACCTCTAACGTCTTTCCAGAATCTGGAACAATACCTGAGCACATAGAATACGCTAAAAGATTTTCTGTGGAATAAATGACGCATAAAATGTCTGTTACATGTAAGGTCTTGTGTTATGCAGCCCTTCCTCTTGAACAGTCACATTTTTAGCCTTAAATTTACACGTGCTGCATAAGTGGAAAATACTGACAATGCGGTCTACAACATCCGTGTCAAAATTATTAAACATAGTCATCTGCATTACACACAAGTTTACCAATGTAAAATAATTCCCAGACTTGTTCCATTTATTAGTATTTAACATGAAGTTATGCTTATAGATATACAGCTGGTGTGTTCCTCTGAGTCACACAGCCTGCCCTAAACAAGCATCCCATGGGAAAAAAATATTCAGTCTACAGATGGTGTTTTTGGCAAAGTCACTGTCAATTATAATGATGTTATATTATGAAATAATGGGAAATAAAGAGTATAAAGAATTTATAACTCAGCAGACTGCCAACATGAGATTAAGACATCAAAACAAACAATCTATACTGGCAGAAAGCATGCTATGTTACTCTTAGCTGTGGTTCAGGGAAAATGTTCTTCGGTCATGCATCTGAAAACTTAGATCATTTCACTGTAACTTACTTGCCTTTTATAAAAATGCTGCATCTGTATAGTAAAATAACGTAAAATTTAGCACAGTGGTTCTAGACAGAGGAGACTCGTAGGGAGATTAAAACCTTGGGGCAAAGTGTAAGGTCAACTAATAGGATGTCAATAAGTAAGTTACAGAGATGGGACAGGTGATCTCTTGGTTGAGTTAGAATATTTAACTTGTAGGAATAATATTAACTGGTAAATAAACAGAGCTAAATCAACTTTGGATTATAAAAAACTTTGGTGAGAATTCGGCTTGCCCCAGTGGTAAAACTATTCTCCCTTAGGGAGAATAAGCTTAGGGAGGTAAGCAAAGGAGTTTAAAGAGCCCCTACTCTGCTGAGAAGTCCTATAACAGATCACTCATGTAGGATGCTGAGAATTAAGGCAGGAATAAAGCCAGCTCTTTGGGGGTTCAGACTTCCAGATAGAAGAACTTTCTTAGGCAAGTAGAGCCTAAGTTCATTTATAATAGGTATCCAGCAGAGGTACATGTTTACTATTTCAACTGTTGGTGCACTCTGCTCTAGCAGTTATCAAAATGAACGTCATTGCACCCCACATCCTATCTTCACAACAACCAAACAGCCAAGTCCCTTAGATCATACGTCACAACCCAGTATTCATCACTAAAATATTCTGTACATTCACCCCATAGTTCAGTGGCTCTCAAACTCTGACTTCCACTAAGGATAGAAATATATACTTAACATTATGACTCAGTAAACACAAGTATGCGTATAACACAAAAGTGGCCTAAATTACTTACCCTTACTAAATGAGATTTTCTATCCTGTTGTATTTCATATCTTAAACATTCTAGTCATCAACATGACTAGATCCAACCTCCTAGCCTTACCTATCCCATGCCCCCGTGCTTACACTATACACTCTTGAATTATTCATCAGCAGGCTCTCCTGTAACCTTAATATTTTCTCTGAACATTCTCTCCAGCTCCTAGCCTTACTGAAACCTGGCTGTCCCTTGAAGATCCTATCTCCCCTAAAGTTCTTTTAAATAAAGGCTTCTTCTTTCTCTCTTACAACTACATATATAAGGGCCAGGAAGTGGTAAAAGTTAGTTTCCTCCTTTCTCCCCATTGTTCTCAACTCATTTTTCCATTTTCCTCCTTCAAAAACCAGAGCTCCTCTTAGGCTCATAGGATCTGACTATACTACTCTCTTTCCCCCTTGCTTTCGCCTTCATTCACTAAAGACTTCGTTTCTGTTCCAGGTCTTCCTCTCCATCCCAACTCTTGTCCTCGTTCTTAGAGACCTCAGTACCCTGTGGACAATTCACCCAACATCCTGAGTCCTTTGACCTATTCTTCTACCCAACCTCACCCACCCAACATTATAGTCACAGGCTTGTCAACACTAGTAACTACATCATCTTCAATAACTCAGTCAAGCATCCAATGCTGCAATCTCTACTTCCTATCCATAAAACTTAAAATTGCCCTGTGTTCTTTGAACCTATCAATATCTCCTACCCATTGACTGACCTATTTTCTTACTCTCCCCCAACCTCTTTCACATTCCTCTATGTAGATTCCAGGTACAACATCATTGTCACGACATTACGCATGTGCTTAACTAACTCTGTGGTTTTCCCACTTGTGCTACAGACCGCATGCTCCTTTACCTTTCCAGAGTCTTTAAATGGGGAGATTAGCCGAATAAGCATCCCTTTTACCTACCATCTAGTGATTCTCCTTCCTAACCAAGAAAATTTATTCAAAGAATTGTCCATACTGATCAATTTTAACTCTCATCCACTTTCAGCCCAACCTAAGCTGACTTCTCTTCCCACTGAAACAACTGTTATCAAGGTTATTAATAACCTTCATGCTGCCAAATTCAATGGAAATTCGTCTTCCTCTTTTCAGTGGCCATCAATGGAAGTGACCACTCTGCTTTTTGAAACAATCTCCTCTCCCATAACTCTCCCATCTTACTAGCCATTCTTTCACAATCCACTTTGCTTGTTCCTTCACTATAACCAAATTGTAATTACTGGATTTTCTCAGAGCTTGATTCTGGATCCTTCTATCTATCTAGCTACCTACCTACCTACCCACAATCTCCAGTCCCATTACATGGAATACTAACTGTGTGCTAGTGACTTTCCAGCCCAGACCTCTCAATTAGTACATCAACTGCACACGACATGACACTCCATTTGGATGTTTAATTACCATATCAACTGCTGCATATTCCAAGTTTAATTCATTGAATTCACCTGTATAAATTCTTTACTAAGGCAATCTCAGTAAATGGCAACCCAGTCCATCTAGTCACTCAACCTACATAAAATTGAAGGGCTCACACCTGAATCTTCTGTTATCTTTCACATCCAAAATAAATGAATTCTCTCAATTCTATATTCAAAGCAGAACTAGGAAATACTCACTTCTATTACCATGTATGTCTCGGCCATCATCATTAACAAATACTGCTGCTCCTCACTTCTTTTGTCAATTTTGCTTCAAATTAACAGAAACCTGTACTCAAAAGTGAGCCAGACTTACGGGAGAAGTCAGTAATCCCTTTTAAGGGCTTTAAGAAATGCTAGACTCAGAAATTCCCGTTGTGGCTCAGCACTAAGAGCCCAACTAGTATCCATGAGGATGTGGGCTCAGTGGGTTAAGAATCTGGCATTGCCAAGCGCAATGGCATAGGTCGCAGACATGGTTCAGATCCCACATTGCTGTGTCTGTAGCGCAGGCCAGCAGCTATAGTTCCGACTAGACCCCCAGCCTGGGAATTTCGATATACCACAGGTAAGGCCCTAAAAAAGCAAAAAAAAAAAAAGAAAAACAGGAAAAAGCTAGACTCCTCACTTGTGATCTACTCTCCACCCTTTCCACCCCCAACTATACCCAACAGAGAGAAACCAGAAAACCCTCCATTCGGCAATGGCTTAAGACAGTGATGAAAGAGCACTAGCATCTTTGGGAAAGATTTTAGTTACTTTCTCTATAGCCCAGGAATGTTGACGGAAGGAATGAGGTCTCTGTTTTCAGTCTGGATGGAAAGATTCTAGGAAGGGAAAGTCAAGGGGTAGTTCTTACCACAGTACCAGCATCTGGTAATCAGACTGATGCTACCACAGGGCCCTTTAGGGACTCTTGACAACAGTGTCCCTAGGACAGAAATAAGTCACCCTAATAAGTCACTACTTCAATAAATGAAAAATTCCCAGTTTTAAAAGGCCTAAATTGAACTACAGCAAGTGAGCTGGTCCTTAACATCTTCTTCCAAAGCCTTGCACCCTCTCCTGCTTCTAAAACAGTAGTTATTGGAGTTCCCATCATGGCGCAGCGGAAATGAATCCAACTAGGAACCATGAGGTTGCGGGTTCGATCTGTGGCCTTGCTCAATGGGTTAACGATCCAGTGTTGCCGTGAGCTCTGGTGTAGGTTGCAGACATGGCTCGGATCCCGCGTTGCTATGGCTGTGGCTGTGGTATAGGCTGGCAGCTGTAGCTCCGATTCGACCCCTAGCCTGGGAACCTCCATATGCGGCAGGCATGGCCCTAAAAGAAAAAAAAAAGGCAACAGTAGTTATTAACTTTTCCAGCTACATTTTCCTTTGAGAAGCTGGAGAGAGACTCTCTCCTTAGAATAATGGACAACAGACAATACTACACATAGTTCAACGGTTGCTAGAGAGCCTCCTGAAAGCATGGACTCCCAGATTAGTCACCTCCCTCACTCTACTGGTTTCTTCCAAGCTGGCCTCTTTCAACCTTCAAAGGAAAAATAGCAACAGCAATAATAATGTTCCCTGATTGTGCCTTCTCTTCCTAATACTGTCCTCTTTTTTCCACCCTTAATTCATGCTTCACAAGAGCAGTCTAACCATTTTACAGGGAGAGGGGTAGAAATGCACATATGTGTAACATGTTTGTAAATACACAGAAGCTCTGGAAGAACATATCAAAAGCAAAAAACAAACAAAAAAGCTGGATAACAATAGTTATCTCTAGGGAAGAAGACCAGGCCTAAGAGACTGAAGGGTGAAAGATAGTTTTCCTTAAACATATCCTCCACTAACGACCGCACTCTTCTTTATCCAATCCTAGACTATCCTCTAATTAACTTTTTAATTTTTAAAAATGTATTTATTTATTTTTGCTTTTTAGGGCCACAACCATGGCATATGGGAGTTTCTAGTCTAGGGGTCAAATCAAAGCTGTAGCTCCTGGCCTATGCCACAGCCACAGCCACAGCCATGCAGGATCCAAGCCGGGTCTGCAATTTACACCAGAGCTCACAGCAATGCTGAATCCTTAACCCACTGAGCAAGGCTAGGGATTGAACCTGCATCCTCACAGATACTAGTCGGGTTTGTTTCTGCTGCACCACAACAGGAACTTCTAATTAAATTTTTAAAGAAACTTATCTTTTTAAGAAACTAACTTCCTTCTTAAAATGTTAAGGATCATACCTCTAAAACCTTTAAACATATCTTCGAAAAAGAAAAACCTGCATAAATACCTAAAAAATATTCAGCTTTCCAAGCAAAAGTTTTGTTGTCTTATTTACATACCACGAGGCACTGGCTGTAAAACTGTGGAGTCCAATATGGTAGCTGCTAGGTATTTGTGGCCATTTAAAATGAAATTAATTAAATAAAACCAAAAGTTTGGTTATTCAGTTACATTAGCCACATTTCAAGTACTCAATAGATACACATGGCTGGTGGCTAAAACATTTCCATCATCACAGTAACTGCTATAGGATAGTGCTGCTCTACATACAACTTCTCCCAAGGAGTAAGCTCTGAGAAAGCTGGTCATGACTTCGAATAACAACTTGAAGTTGATAACTTCCAAATCTTTCTCTATAGTCTTTCTCTGTTAACCTAATGGAATATCTTCGGTAACATACTTAATATTTCAATTCTACTTTATTAGCTGAAGAGATGGAGGCAGCAGCTGGAAATAACTATGGCAGTGGCAAGAAAATCACTAAGGGACAATGTAAAAATGAATGATACAGATTTTCAGCGTAAAGTTAAGACTTGAGTTTTGAGACAAGCAGGGAACAGGTACTGCAAGAACCTTAGTAAATATCAATCAAAAGACAATTCCCAGTCCACTGTACCCACTAAAACTAAGAATTAAAAACCATTTTGCAAAAATCTTCAAGAGATATCTTTCCAAACACAGCTGAACACATTCACCCAGTAAACCCCCCTTTGATATAAAAGATACATTGAAATCCGTTTTTATTTTTTATCTTTTTTTTTGTCTTTTGTCTTTTTAGAGCCACACCTGCAGCATATGGAGGTTCCCAGGCTAGGGATCAAATCAGAGCTGTAGCCACTGGCCTACAACACAGCCACAGCAACACAGGATCTGAACCATGTCTGTGACCTACACCACAGCTCACGGCAACACTGGATCCTTAACCCACTGAGCAAAGCCAGGGATCAAACCCACATCCTCATGGATGCTAGTTGGGTTCGTTAACCACTGAGCCACGACAGCAACTCCTGAAATCAGTTTACAATCAGTCAATGTAAGATACAATTTATCCTGTTTCAAAGTTTATTTTGTCCATTACATTTTTAATTCTTTCAAGATAAAAATCTTTTTAAAAAATTCCACTCCCGTTTGTATAGCTGAAAAAAATAAAAACACTAATTTAAAAAAGATACATGTACCCCAATGTTTAGAGCAGCATTATTTACAACAGCCAAGATATGGAAGCAACCTAAGTATCCATAAACAGACAAACGGATAAAGAAGATGTGATAAATATGACAGGTATACGGACCTCCACAATACACAACACACCAAAATACTACTCAGCCATAAAAAAGAATAAAATTGGAGTTCCCTTTGTGGCTCAGCAGTTAAAGAACTCAACAAGGATCCATGAGGATGTGGGTTTGATCCCTGGCCTCTCTCAGTGGCTTAAGAATCCGGTGTTGTCAGGAGCTGTGGTGTAGGTCGCAGAGGCAGCTCGGATCCCACATTGCTGTGGCTGTGGTATACGCCGGCAGCTGTAGCTCCGATTAGACCCCTAGCCTGGGAACCTCCATATGCCGTGCGTGCGGCCCTAAAAAAAGAGTAAAATTTTGCCATTTCCAACAACATGGACGGACCTGGAGAGGATTATGCTAAGTAAAATAAGTCAGAGAGAGAAAGACAAATTACTACCACTTATGTGTGGAATCTAAAATACAAACTAGAGAATATTAAATAGATATATACAATTAATAATGTATAATTACTCCATTAATGCACTTCAGCTGGGTTTGCAACTACATGGCAAAACACTACCTCAGATTCTTATTTATCACTTTAAAGCTGTCAACGTTCTCTATATTATTATTATTTAATTACCCACAAATATGTTTCCTGCTTTATAGAGATATTTAATGTTAATGTTACTCCAAAAGAGAGGTTACCTTAAAAAAAATGAAAAACCCCATTTTTGGTCTACTTAAGTAAAATCAGATGCAAAAAATAATATGTACCCCCCCAAAAAAAAATTCAAACAGCTTCAGAAAACAATGACAATAAATGGCATTTACAAAGTATGTATGGTATATTAATTTATTCAATAAACATTTATGACCACTATAAACTTCTGGAATGAAGCAAATAATAAATAAACACGAAGCAAATATTTAATAAGTACCTACCGTGTGCTAGGCTTTGGACTGTATATACAGAAATAAAACAAAAGACATGGGCCCTGCCCTCGTGGAGCTCACAGTCTAGCTGAAGCAGACAAACAATCACAAATACAATGCAAAGCACCAGGGAGGCATTTTGGGAGGAGGGACCAGTTCTGCTTGGAGCGTGCAGAGCAGCCTTCACAGGGATGGAGACAATGGAGCTGGCCCTTGGATGAGTAGCAGTTCACCAGATGGAGGGGAAGGGGGAAGCACATTCCAAGCAGAGGAAACAGCATATGAGCAAGCAGAATCTTGAAAGCACATGCCATGGTGCAGGATGTCGAGCGGTCCAGCGCAGCTAGAGCGGAAAGGTGCACACAAACTAAAGAGACGAGTTAGTTTTAGGTTTTTAGTGAATCATAAGGAGCAGGAAGTATATCTTGTATATCTTCACATTTATACTTAGTGTAGTTTAACTGTAATTCTAGTAACAACAGGGTGGTCTGAAAGCATTCCACTGATTTCAAATATTAAAGCCCCTTCAAAAGACACCCAGCACTCTTAAGAGTTTTAAAAAGGTAGTTTTAGAAAAATGATCTTAATTTTCCTCTATACAATTAAGAAGCCAAATAAACTGAGAATAAAGATTCTCTTAAGCTGAAATCACACAGCACTGCCTATACACACTCAGTGTCCTAACCTGAACAGCTTCTGCTCCTACCGTTCTCTGGTATCCTTCTTAACACCTTCATAACCATCAACCCAAAGTTACCCCATAGTTAAGCCGTAGAGGCAACTGCAGCCTTCCTTTCCCGCTCCGTTTCCAAAGCTCCTGTAGAAACCAGGCCAGGTAACCAATGCAAGACATAAGGACATAGTGAGTTCTTACCTCCACACCAATTTTTTGGAAAGCAAACTCTTGTAAACAAATTGTTAAGCTAAATTCTGAATGAAGAGGGATATGAAGCAGAGATCCCATACTCTCCAGGAAAAGGGAAAGGTGAGGAGGAAGAGAGCTTAGGTCAGAAAGTTTCCTACCCTGGCCACCTGGCAACACTGTCCACTGAGGTCACTTGGTGCTTAGGAGCTACAATGGGAAAAGGAAAGGAACGTGCTTGGTGATCTCATATAAATTCCTATTTACTCTTCACAACAATGCTAAAGGAAAGGTCTTATGACCTTAATTTTACAAAGGAGAAATCTGAGGCCATAACGTTCCCCATGACTATGTGGGCTAAGAAGTGGCAGAGCCAGTACATGAAAGCACACCTGCTTGGACCCACAGCTCTCCCCACACTACAAGCTGCCTCAGGGTTCCTCAAATGTACACCACACTCCCAAAGAGCACTCAGGGTTACATGAGTCGCAGCCCTAAAAGGAAAGCCCTTACTTTTCCCGCCATCATTTTCACAGTAAGTGTGACAATGGTGACGGCAACACATACACATGTGTATCTCTGAAATTCAGAGGAAAAAAAAATGGGGAAAAGAAAAAAAAAGGTTACATATGGTTAGTGTTGGGGGGGCTTTCTTTGTAAAGATATGGGCACTTTATTACAATTAAATTAGCATCATAATTCAAATTTTACTTGTTTAAATTCCTGTGTAATAAACCATTAACAAAGCAACTCAATAAAAAAGCTAATGGAAAAATCTCGATTCACAGTATTAGAATGAGAATATTATTTCTAAAAGTCACTATCCTCAACACCATCAAAAAAGTCAAAAAAAATACTGCTCTTTCTCAAATCCTAATCCTGAAAATTAACAAGTATAAACTAAGTGGTAAATAAGGATACTTGCCACAATAAAATTTTGCTTCTTTGGGCAACAGGAAATGTTTTAAAGGGGGAAAAAGGAGACAATTAACATCAATAAAGAAGTCTCTTATAAATAGTCCCAGTGGGCCAAAAGTGTGATGTATGCTGGCCTAGAGAGATAATGCAATGCTGTTTTCAACTATGGACAATGTACTTAAGACTCCTTCTCTCTGTAAGTACTGCCAACTACCAGAAAATTAATCAGATTTATAAGTCAAAATGCTTTGGAGGAGGAGGAGAAGAAAAACAACAAAAACTGGGACAGCCAGACAACCAAAATTCCAGTGACAGAGTGATACGTTAGGGGAGCTTTTGATATAGCATCATATGCTATACGTAAATTAACCAACCTTATTTTGATTAAGAGGATCATTCCGCAGTCTCTGTTTGTTCTTCTGTAATTTACTAGGCATCATCTTTCCAGTTCTGAAGTCAAAACTGCTGAGGTCAACAGTATTTCCCAGGTACCTTGCCAACTGAGGTTTGCTTCTGAACTTCTTACCACTTGGACTGGAAGAAAGATAACATTAATTGTACAAAAGACAACAATATTTACCCTAGATCACTATATCAACTTTTCATGCTTTCCTTTCTGCTCCCAATTATTACCACGCCACAATTTTACATTGTTTATTTTTGCCAAAGAAATATTAAGTTTTAGAGGAACTTCTTAACTTCCTTTAAAAAGAGATAGTGCGGCACCTAATCTAACACACCACTAGGTACACCCCAGGAGCATGTAACAGATGTTAATGCAGATTCCTAATGTCCCTCACTCAGCAACCTTAACTGCATCCCAATCAAATTGCATGCACAGCACAGCAGGCACACTGCAAATGTCTTCAATCTTACACGTCTTCCAAACTGATCTTTGAAATGCTATTTTTTCTGTGTATTCCGTATATAAAATGCCAACAGTAATCAGAAAGAACTTCAAAGCAAATTGTTCTGGAGTCAATAAGTTTTGTTAAAAACACACTTACATAACACCTGGAATCCATCTAATCTCTGGGCTACCAAATGAACTCATAACATTTACAACAGAAAAATATGATTGGATCTTGACAATATTTAAATGTTCCTTAATGTAACTACTGAAAGGGGAAAACTAAGGCAAACATCTGCAAATGTGTTTGTATAATGTAGACATGACTTCTGTTAGCCTAACTCCTATCTGAGAGAAGTGTATGGAGAATAAATTATTTCTTGTAAGAAAAATTATTAAAATTGGAAAATTACAAAAGTGCTAGAACTATAAAGAGGGCTAAACTAAGCCAGTCTTCCCTCAAAATTTTTTTTTCTCATGTGGAATTGATCTGTAAGAAAAATCTCATAAAAAGAATGCCCCCACAGTGTTATCTAAGAAATATCCTGAACCAAATGTGCTAGAATAAACTTCGGTGGAATATGTCACCAGAAGAGAATTGTAAGAATTCTACAATACCTCTCAAAGAAGACATGTCACATTTTCTTAACCTCGCACCAACTGACCAAGTGAAAAGAAAAATAATCCATCAGGAAGTCAAAAGTGAAAAGCCTGGAAAGTCAAGTAATTTACATTTTCCTGGAACAGCAAAGCTTCTGGCTGGGTCAAGTTCAAATCAACACACCCCAGTCTGTCACAACCTCCATGGCATTCCGCCACCAGGGACTTCAAGACAACTGAAGACCGTATCAACATTCTTTTTCCACAATCATATGATGTAACTATTCCTGAAACACAATTCAAGGTATAGAATTCAGCCTAGAGATGAAGATAACAACCAGTAAAACTAGAATGTAACAGAATAGAAGGAAGCAAACAACAACCAGAACACAGCAGAGGAAAGAATACAAAATTATGTATAAACAAACCTCAAACTCCCATTCTAATCCAGATACCCGAATATGCTCCACATCACAAAATAAAATAGCATGTAACCCTCAATACTGTCTAAAACTTGAATCATCTCTGCCCACTGCAAACTTCCACCCCCACACCTGGGCTTCTTGTGTTGCTCTCTACTGCAGCATCACTATCTACCTAGCAAGTAATCTTCAAGCGAGAAGGCCACATCACAATGTTCAATGCTCCATTCCTCAACCCACATATCCAATATCAAGTCTAAATGCTCAGGGACTTCTCAATGCTGACAAAATAGCTTTGCCTCCTTAATAAAACATCAAAAACCTTCAATCTATTCAGATATTTTTTCCCTGACTTTTTCCCACCAGCCTTAAAGACACCACACATTCTAAACTCAGTGTCACCAAAACATGCCATGGACCTTTGACTTCCGGCCATGTCATTCCAAGGATGAGCATAAGTGATAAAATTATTAAATCCTCCAAGCCTAGGAGCTCTCATCGTGGCTCAGTGGTTAATGAATCCGACTAGGAACCATGAGGTTGAGGGTTCGATCCCTGGCATCGCTCAGCGGGTTAAGGATCCAGCATTGCCGTGAGCTCTGGTGTAGGTTGCAGACACGCCTCGGATCCCACGTTGCTGTAGCTGTGGCGTAGGCCGGTGGCTACAGCTCTGATTAGACCCTGGCCTGGGGACCTCCATATGCCTCGGGTGTGGCCCTAGAAAAGGCAAAAAGACACACACAGAAAAATCCTCCAAGCCCAGCTAAAATGTCTCTGCATCTGTGAAGTTGTCTGTTATTCTCCAAATCTGGTTACAAATAATTCTAGCCCTGCAATTCTACTTCATTACAATGCTATACATTCCCTTTATTAGTCAAACAACCAGAAATTATGATGCCCCTTATTAAAACCCCCAAACATAATTTATATAAGCTAGCACTGAACAAAGTAACTTCTGACAGCAAAAAAAAAAACCATACCAGTTAAATGGTTAAGAACACGGTTCTCATTGTAAACACAATAGAACAGAAAGTTCTATGCATATTTAAAACTTACATTGCCGGGAATTCAAAAAACTGAACTGGAAAATATTCTCATAATTAATTTTACACTACCTAAGAAATGAAGTGTTACTAGAAAATCCAAGTTAATGAAAAATTGGTAAAGATTATTATGTCACTTACATAATTACAATTAATTTTACTTAAGCTAAAATAGTCTTATGTCCAGTTATGTAAATACGATTCTGATCAATTATTTGATATACAGATATAAGCATATGCACTGCACAGCTACAAGTACTGATCATACACACTGTCACCTTCTGAATATGGTACAAGCCATTTTCTTCTCCATAACTGCTATAGCTCGTGCTAAAGAAAGTCAACTGGGCTGCCTCAGGGGATTTTAAGAACAGGTACCTTCCTCTGCAGAAGAAGAACGCAAGGCCCATGGGAATGGTTAAGCAAAAATTCTGTCCACTGGGTAGGAGCCATCTGTACAGTGGCAAAATGACTCTGGAAGTGGCGGAAGAAGTCAATGCTAGATAAACAAAATGACTGTGTGTCGTTAAAGCTCTGGTCTTGTCCAGAGTGACTAAATCATCATCTGTTCGCACTCTAAGATGGCTGCTGTTAGGTAACAGTCTCAGACACACCAGGACTTAACCTGACTAAGCTTTTATTCTAAAAGCATCAAATTGTAACTTAGGGAAATTACTTTTTTTTAAAACTCCAGTAGACTAGTGAAGGATATTAGTCATTTTCAGTTTTCTCTGCCTAAAACGATTTCTTCCAATCCCAATAACGAAATACTAATATTTCACTTTCGACCACAAAAAAATTCCCTACCAACTGCCCCCACACACCAGCCTACCCAGAGCCAACCTGTGATCTCACCTTTAACTTATCCTCTGCTTTTCTACAGGGGAAGAAAAGTAACTATTAAATGAAAATCAGAAGCATGAGTTATATTTTTCCAGTTCATATAAGAACATTTCATCACTTGAACTATGTCTTTGCATGCTTTCATTTTGATTAAACTGTTGAAAGCACTTCTTTTTATTTTCATTTTTGTACTGAAGCATAGTTGACAAAGTATTTCCTTTTTCTTTTTTTTTGTCTTTTTGTCATTTTAGGGCCGCACCCGCAGCATGTGGAGGCTCCCAGGCTAGGGGTCTAACAGGAGCTGTAGCTGCCGGCCTATGCCACAGCCACAGCAACGCAGGATCCGAGCCGTGTCTGTGACCCATACCACAGCTCACGGCAATGCTGGATCCTTAATCCACTGAGCAAGGCCAAGGATCAAACCCACAACCTCATGGTTCCTAGTTGGATTCGTTAACCACTGCGCCACGACGGGAACTCAAAGTATTTCTTAAACCTAACTCTATCTTAGACATTTCTAACTATGGATTATTGAAAAGAAAGAAATTTTATTAGCCAAATGACTTTCAGATCTAAAAACAACTTAACTGAGATACCAGAAAGACTTAAATAAGGTCACCTTAACTTTGTGGTATCCCCACTGTCACTCTATAAACTCATGTGTAATTGGCATTACCTGAGCTAGACAACTGTAGCATGCCCTGCCAGTCTATGACATGAAAATCAAATCTGCTGCAACTTGCATGTGAAACTGCACTCTGAAAACGAGTAATAGAGCAGAATGGATTTTTTCATGTTACTTTGGTAACATGAATAATCTTGATGTTTAGTCAAACCATTATAAGGAGACCAGAAGTCTGAGCAAACCAGTTTCTAACAGGATGCACTGTGGGGGTGGCAGCGCCCAGAGCAGAATAGGACGGACCAGCCTATAAGCGGCAAGGAGCACTGCGGACAGCAGTTAGCTCTAGGGCTCAAGAGCAAGTTCTGAGGAGCATCCTTCTCCCACAACATCAGGAAGTGCTTTGTGGGGAATAATAAACATTCTATAAGCTACAGCACTGGAAATGTTTGAGAATAAAGAAACATGAACTCCCTATTTTTCCTATCTCTCTAAATGCTAAAGTTTACTTGTTACTTTCAAGAGTGTCGGTACTGTAAAAAAAGAGTTCTCTAACTTTAAATAACAATTACCTCCGGAAATCAAATTTTAGCTAAGACTAAAAATCTGAAATTAAAATCATCTTTTTGCACAGAGATATAAAACATACAGTCATGAAACTGCCAAAACAATTAATTCAAAGAAATACATACCGTTTTTTCAAAAGTACATGACATACACACAAGGAAAATCCATCAAAAATTCACCTCCCATATCCCCTTAACTCCTCTCCTCCCAAACTTTAAATGTAGACCTTCCCCAAAATGAACTACCATCAGCTTTCCTCCATAATTTATCTGGGATAGAATTCGTCTATTCCTCTTTTTTTTTTTTGTCTTTTTGCCTTATCTAAGGCCGCACCAGGGGCCTATGGAGGTTCCCAGGTAGCTGCCAGCCTTCACCACAGCCACAGCCACAGCAAAGTGGGATCCGAGCCACGCCTGCAACCTACACCACAGCTCATGGCAACGCCGGATGTTAACCCGCTGAGCAAGGCCAGGGATCGAACCGGCAACCTCATGGTTCCTAGTCGGATTCGTTAACCACTGAGCCACGAAGGGAATTCCTCTCTTAACCTTTCAATTCTACTTTCCACTCCTCTTACAAAGTGACCTTTGCCCCAACCATACTGGTTTATTCACGTATATTCCGAATAAACAGGTTGAAAGGTTTCCCTCTTCAACCCTATGCAAACCATGTCCTTCACGTGGTTCAGCATGCATGCGTCCATGAAAATACTAATCCATCTTATACCTCTTCCATAAAGCCTTAATAAAACAAAGTGACAGGAATCAGGCAAATAATCATGTACTGCATGTTAGCATCTCTTCTAGTTTGAAACACCGGGTTCTGCACAGTTATAAAACTTCCACAAATTTAAATCCTTTCTTCACGAAAAGCATACTGAACTGTAGTCATTCCAAAATGAAATGGTAAAATGTCAAATATGCTTCAAAATAATGAAGGCTTAGTCAGGGGTAGGAGATTTGGGTAGGGATGAAATAAGACTGACAACTGCTGAACTCGATACTCAGTAGTTTTTTATATAAATTCTCTCCATTTTTGTATATATGTTTGAAATGTTTTGTAACAATGTTTAAAATATAAACACTAAAGTATACAAGCTAAATATTTCCCCTTGAAAACTGAAAAGTTGTTTTTTAAAAATATGATGAGTTTAGGGAAGTAAATTTGGGCATTAAAGAATTTCCTTAGCAGCTGGGGTAGAGGGGTGGAGTGGAGATTTTTAAGTTCATTCTTCCTTGTTTTAATCTATAGATTCTTCCAATATGAGAGAAAAAACTATAAAAGAACATACACACATACACGTATGAGTGAATACGTATGCGCACAAATATATCCAGGAAACAGACTAGAGACAATGTCAAAATATTAACAGTGATTCTCTTTAGGACTACATAAGGACTGTCATTTCTCTTTATATAATCTTCTGTATTTTCCCAATTTTCCACACTGAGCCTGGGATACTTCTATAATCAAGAAAAAAAATTCAGTATTTTTCAAAACTCTGAGGAATGTGTATAACAAGCTCTACCCCAACCACATTACAAAACAAAACAAAATATTGTGAATCCTCCCATAATTAACAAGCACATGCTTCTATTTATGTTGAATAATTAAGTGAAGAAAAGGGAACTAACATCTTACTGGCCATTTACCGTATGCCGAATGCCTTACATGTCTTTTCATTTTATCTCAAAAAAATTCCATAAAGCAGAATTCTTACCCTTGATTTAGAGCAGAGGAGTCAGAAGCTTAGAGAGGTTTAAAATATGTCCACGTTAAGACAGTAAAGCAAGATTCAAGTCCCAATCCTCTGATTCAAAGTCCCTATTCTTTTTTTTTTTTTGGTCTATTTGCCTTTTCTAGGGCCGCACCCGCGGCATATGGAGGTTCTCAGGCTAGGGGTCTAATAGGAGCTGAAGCTGCCGGTCTACACCACAGCCACAGCAATGCGGGATCCGAGCCGCGTCTGCAGCCTACACCACAGCTCACGGCAACACCGGATCCTTAACCCACTGAGCAAGGCCAGGGATCGAACCCGCAACCTCATGGTTCTTAGTCGGAATCGTTAACCACTGCACCACGACAGGAACTCCAAAGTCCCTATTCTAATTATAAACCAGTGCTATGCAAGTGTAGTCTATGGACAGACTTACTTCAAAGGTTTTCAAATAGGTACAGAAGTGGAGAGAAAGCATTTAGAAACTGCTATGGTAATCTGACACGGTCAGTGTATGACCTGGAGAATCTAACAGTAAAGAGTTGCAACATGTATTTCACATATTCACTTTTATATCACCCTTTTTTTTTTTTTTTTTGCCTTTTGTCATTTTAGAGCCGCACCCGTGGCATGTGGAGGTTCCCAGGCTAGGGGTCTAATCGGAGCTGTAGCCACTGGCCTACAACGCAGCCACAGCAACACAGGATCCGAGCCGCGTCTGCAACCTTCACCACAGCTCACGGCAATGCCGGATTGTTAACCCACTGAGCAAGGCCAGGGATCAAACCCGCAACCTCATGGTTCCTAGTCGGATTCGTTAACCACTGCGCCACGACTGGAACTCCTATATCACCCATTTCTGCTAGGGGCCTCCAGGAAAGACCTTTTTAAAGACATCCATCACTGCATATATGTTATAAAGAATTCTAAAGACTTTCACCTTTGCTTTAATTTATGGAATCTTCCAGTATAAAAAGAAAAGGGAAAGAATATCAAGATATATTATTCGAAAGTTGTCATTCTAATTGAAGTACGTCAGACAGAAAAGACAAATAATACACATGTGGAATCTAAAAAAAAAAATATTACACAAACAAGCTTATTTACAAAACGGAAACAGACTCATAGACTTCAAAAACAAATCTGTGGTTACCAAAGAGGAAAGACAGGGGAGAGGGATAAATTAGCAGGTTAGGATTAACATATACATATTGCTATATATAAAACAGGTAACCAACAAGGACCTACTATATAGCACAGGGAAATCTACTCAATTTCTGTAATAAACTACATGGAAAAAGAATCTGAAGAAAATGGATATATGGGAGTTCCTGTCATGACTCAGCAGTAACGAACCCGACTAGTATCCATGAGGACACGGGTTTGATCACCAGCCTCACTCAGAGGGTTAAGGATCTGGTGTTGCCGTAGGTGTGGTGTAAGCTGCAGACACAGCTTGGATCCTGCTTTGCTGTGGCTGTGGTGTAGGCCAGCAGCTGCAGTTCTGATTCAACCCCTAGCTCAGGAACTTCCATATGCCACAGATGCAGCCATTTAAAAAAATATATATGTATGTGTATGTTTAACTGAATCACTTTGCTGTACACCTGAAACTAAAGCAACATTGTAAATCAACTATATTCCAATACAAAAAAAAATTAAATTTAAAAAATCATCAAGAGTCCTGCTGTATAACACTGGTAACTATGTCTAGTCACTTATGATGGAGCAAGATAATGTGAGAAAAAAGAATGTATACATGTATGTGTAACTAGGTCATCCTGCTGTACAGTAGAAAATTGACAGAACACTGTAAACCAGCTATAATGGAAAAAATAAAAATTATAGATGGAAAAAAATCATCAGGAGATGTTTTTCTCCCTCACATCTGTAAATTACACTCATAATTGTTCCTGACAAATGCTAAGTGTTCAATTTTAAGATTTAATTTTAAACATATTTTCTATTATTTGTATTTATGTACTGCTTATGTAATCAAGTTCCCATACAAATGAGTTTGAATTTATACTACAATAAGAAAAGGCAAAATCATAAGCTCCACAAACATTATTCAAATTTCACTCTACTTCCTACTTCTGTTCTCCTTCCTTGAGAAGTTTTAGTTTTTAGAATTCCTGATAGAATTAAGTAAAACCTCATTTTTCAATTTGCCTAGCTATTTCTTAGTGGAAATGGCAAATAGCAATAAAAGATCGACAGACAAGAACTGCAAGGGATATTATTATCAAGTCATACATAAATCCATCAAATAAGAGTTGATGATTTATATATATTCATCATGCAGGTCTGAAAAATCTCAAACACAGGCTAAAGCTTTTAAACAAATACAAAAAAAAAAATCATCACCTGCTTCCGTTCCACTAATTAAAACTAAATTATGAAAAATTAAATCGTGATTCTATATCTCACAAATAAAATTTTAAAAGCAATTAAAAAACCATACATCAATTTCTGTTGGAGATTATTTTTAGGTTTTTTTTTTTATTTTACTTTTTTTCTTTTTATGGCCACACCTACAGCATATGGAAGTTCCCAAGCTTGGGGTCAAATAGGAGCTGCAGCTGTGGCCTATGTCACAGCTACAGCAACACCAGATCTGAGCCACATCTGAGACCTACACCATAGCATACAGCAATGCTGGATCCTTAACCCACTGAGCGAGGCCAGGGATCAAACCTGCATCCTCACAGACACTGTGTTGGGTTCTTAACCTGAACAGCCACAAGGAGAGCTCTGGAGATTATTTTTAGAACGTACATGTATCAGTTCCTTTTGAGCTACGCATTTCCTCTACTACAGGTATTGTGGGTGTCTGGCAGCTGAAACTTTGCATGCCAGACTCTAAAACTCAGAAGTAGGACAGATGGCAATGTTGCACCCTAACAAAAATCCCTCCAACACATCACAAAAAGATGTGATGGTACAATCAATAATTACCAGAGCACAATTCCCCGCACACCTATGTCTTCTATTTCTGGATCCTGGCTTCAATCAGCCAGTATCAAGAAAAGACACTAAAAGCAAGTCAAACTTTCAATGATGCAATAAGCGTTTAGTAAATATTGCATTTTGTTCCTTTCTCCACCTAAAGGGATTTTCTTTTTTTTAAAAAAAAAAAAAACTGGTCTGATTTCGCCTGTTTCTCAACTCTGAAAGAAACACACACTTTTTGCAGGAACCTTATAAAACTCTCTCATAAGCTGTATTTAGTCTGCATGTTACAATTTGATTTCTTCTAAAATCAAAATGCTTTGATTTTTTTGAAAGTGAAGAAGGCCTATATAAAGCTTGTTCCTTAGGAAATGCATTGCCTATCTGAATATCTGAGAAAGAAGAGGGTCAATCCTAGGATAAAGGAGAAAGAAACATTTCTAAACAAAATGATCACTTCTATTAAAGAATAAGACTGTTTTAATTATGCTAATTTACCACAATGTTTCCATTTTTTTTCCCCTTCAGTATTACATAGAACTAGAAGATCATTTTTTGGTATATGGCCTCACTATAAAATAGGACTTAAATTTTACCCTCTGGCACCTTCAGGATGCAAGCATAATAGCAAATAATCACATCATATGTGAGGTACCCCAAGCTCAGTAAAGTAGATTAGCATGAGATGTTGCAATATTTGAGAATACAAGTAGGGAATCTCTGAGGCAGCAGAGCAGAGTGGTTAAGAGTGGTGGGTTAAACCACCGGCATCAGGATTCTAACTCTGTACTTAGCAGCAGTATAACCTCAAACATATCACTTAACTTCCCTGTCCTAACTCCCTACCTGTAAAATGGAGATAACTGTACAGCATAATATCACAAGTAATATAAAGCAAAGGCTAGGAAGTTATAAGCCTTGTTTTACAAATTTTTTTTTGGTCTTTTTTAGGGCCGCACCTGCAGCATATGGAGGTTCCCAGGCTAGAGATGGAATTGGAGCTGCAGCTGCCGGCCTACACCACAGCTCACAGCAACACCAGATCCTTAACCCAACGAGCAAGGCCAGGGATCAAAACTGCGTGCTCAGGGATGCTAGTCAGATTCATTTCCTCTGAGTCATGACGGGAACTCCCCTGTTTTACAAAATTGTAGGTGCCATATCAATTGGTAAACACTTATTTGGTATCTGTGTGTTCAGCATTGTACCTGGGAGGAGGAAGACAACTCTGCGAGAAAGCCACAGGTTCTAAGGAGATGAACATCAGAGTAATACAGGAGATGCCACCTTTAAATACATGGGGAGGACCAGAAAAGAAAATATTATATAGAGAAACTATATAGATCTTGCCAAATGCCAAAGAGATTTTAAGGACTGACTCTTGGTCCACCGGGCTAGTTTTTCTCAAGATGGGAGAGTCTATTTTTTTAACACCAAAAAAAAAAAAAGAACCTAGGTGTACTTTGACATCCTCAATAATTCAGAATTCATACTCTCAAAGACCATACCAGCATTTAACAACAATCGGGGCATGCCTACACACTTTTTATACAACCTGAGTTATTTAACTAACTACTTTCCGTAATTAGTCCTTAAACATATCCAAAGCTTTAAGATACCAATGCAATTACTTCGGCGTTCTAAAGCTGAATCCTTGTAACACTATGAGTGAGGCACAGGTACCATCACACCCATTTCTCCACAAATGGAAAATCCACAGCACTGGGAAGTGTTTGACTTACTCGAGGTTGCACCATTGCTAAGTGCTGCCTCCCCTGGGACTCCTACTTTTATCATCTCACTCACGGTTTAAAGCCCTCAACTACATTGCCTCTGAGTCCTCCTCTTTCCAGATCAAGGTGAAACTCTTTAGTCTCTCATCCTGCACCTGCTCCCTAATGATTATTTTAATTGTTCTCTGGTTTCATTTTTATCTTTTTTTCAGAGAAGTGATCAGGTGCAAGTGCATCAAAATTTGATAAAGAGTCCAAAATGATTACTATTATGTTTCCAATACTCAACCAGATGACATTTTATGAGAGAAGCTGTAATGGTTTACCAAGACTCCCATCAATCTACAAGTGCAAGGAACCAAAACCTAGACGTGACAGACATCAAGGAGACCAGTAAGAAAAGTACTGTTCAATAATGGGTTCGTAGGATGGCAAAGAACTTTTTCACAAACTATACCAATGGATCCCACATTTTATCAAACCACACCTTTTTTAAAAACAAACTTTGCATGAATAATATACAAGCTGCCACAATACTATCAGTAATCCTGACAGAAGGCATAATTATATTGCTTAACCGGCAACCAGAGGCACACCTTCCTATTAGAACTTGGCAATCTTGGGAAACGGCAAAAAAAGCCATTCTACCAAACTTTGAGGCCTTCTCCATGAGCTTAATTTAAGTCCGATTAATAAGTGTAAGACACACCCTCCGTTGACAGGCACAGATTTGTTTAAATTAATCTCCCCAGGGGCAAGCTAAATCAGGAGTTAGCATTATTAGGATCTGTCTGAACAAATGGGTGCAGGTGTTCACGTTACTAACAGCAAAATTACCTCTGAACCCACCTGTTAACAGATAAAGCTAGTATTTTGTGAACTACTTACTGGTTTTAATGGGTGGCGTGTATATGCGGATGCTAACATGCAAAGCAATGACACTGTGGATTGAAAAATAGTGTGTTCACCTTTAATATGAGAGGGCGACCTCCATCATTCATCGCTGAAAGCAGAAGTCAAAGTCAGGGTAACTACTGTATCACAAGTGTCACATCACCCTATATGTGTCCTCCTGACTCAAAATGTAACCTCTCAGAAGGAAATCAAGACTGGTTATAGGCAGACAACAAACAATAGACCACACTCCCTCCAGCCCTGAACTAAGCCCATGTGGCACAAATCTCTTCAATTTGTCTTTTCATTTGGCATAAGCAAGTAAAAAGAAAATCGTGCTGCATTCTCACAAAAAGACTTTAGCTTTAGGAAGTAATTATCACTAAACTGGTTTGTGATTCCTCTTAGGAGTTTTAGATTGATTATATCAGGCTTTCTGCCATAAGGTATCTGTGACTGTATAAAAAAGTTAACATCAAAATTTACAACACATTTTAAAAAAAAAGGTGACCACACATCAGAATGAAAACTATAGCAATCTGCCTTTTTGAAATAACATTTCCAGCTACTTCAAGAAAGACAACGAAAAAGCTCTGCGATGACCAAAAGTTCATTTGAAGAAACACATCATCCCCAAACCAAGCAAACCAACCCAGGAGAAATGCCACAGGGAATGAAATTCAAAGTTGAAGACACCCTACTAAGAACAGACCAGTCACCTATTCCTCAAGGAGTTCAATCCCAGACACAGAACAGTCTTGACAAGTATAAATGGCTACATCAATACAGAGTTCACAAGTATGCCTACTACTTGCTTAGAAAGAAAATGGAAGGAGCTGTTAATGAAAGACTATCCAAAAAGGAGCAATTGTGAAAAACTACAGGAAACAAATGAACTTGAGAGGAGTAACGGTTTGTCCCACAATAACTTTCTTACTATTACTGAACTAAATCCAGTATTTAATGATGGGGAAGTACAAAACAAGATTATCACCTCTGTATGTTTAAAATAAGCTTTCTCTTTATCCTTTAAGATTTCAAAATGAGTGATCTCAGATTAAGTGACAAATAAATTCTAATGCAACACCACTTTCATTTTATTTTTTTTTTTCACTTGGAAGAGGTGAAATACCTTTACTGAAACTACTCATCCATACAGTTGAGCAACCATCAGGAATATGTTCATAGTTACATGTTATACAGCAGTGATCACATTCTTGTGTGTATGTACATATGTACATATATTCACATATACATGTATATTTAACTTCTTAAATCTAAGAGCATTCGCAACTCATAAACACTGTAGTGTGTGTGTGTGTGTGTGTGTGTGTGTAGGTATATGCATGTATTTTCTCCCAGGGATAATGTATTAAACCTACCTGATGCTGGAAAAAAAGAAATCCTTCATAATATATTCCAACAGTTAAATGGCAAATGACAACTACTATAACACCCATATATATGCCCTGAAAATGATTCAATCGGCCCACAAACACGGCCCTCCAAGCAGAGACTCTATAACATGTTTCTATTCTCTTCTACAAATGGGATGGTTTATAAGAAATGTTAGTACATCTGTTGATAAAAAAAATTCCTTGGGAGTTCCTGTGGTGGCTCAGCCGTTAAGGAACCCGACTAGCATCCGTGAGGATGCGGGCTCAATCCCTGGCCTCGCTCAGTGAGTTAAGGATCCAGCGTTGCTGTGGCTGTGGTGTAGGCCAGCAGCTGTAGCTCTGATTCAACCCCTTAGCCTGGGAACCTCCATATGCCCTGGGTGCAGACCTAAGAAAAAGACAAAAGACCAAAAAAAAAAAAAATTCCTCCGGTATCCACAGTGACAGACTCTTTCCTGAGCTTACTGGGTCATCAAAATTAATGATATGGACAGCATGACCACAGGATTCACCATCAGGCTGAAAACCTTTTATCATTCAGACCAAAATTTCTCAATCCAGCACTTGTGACATTTTGGGCCAGACCATTCTTTGCTGTGAGAGCTGTCCTGTGTATTACAGAATGTTGAGCATGTCCCCGGCCTCTATCCACTAGATGCCAGCAGCACCCCCTTGCAAGGTGTGATAACCAAAAATGTCCCCAGACGTTGCCAAATGTTCCCTGAGGGACAAATTTTGGCCTTGGAATCTAACAACTCAATACAGTATTTGTTTTCAAAACATAGTGAATTCTGCAACAACAAGAGAGTTCCAAGACTCTACGTTCCAAATGGCTACTTTATATGAAACTTTCCTGGATCCCACAAAGTAAATGAAACTTGTTACTGTAGATAGCGAATTCTTCCACATGTGCATGATTAAACACTCTTGTGATGATGAATCTGGGACAGGCTGGGACAAGAGCCAACAGTGACTGGTTTTATAGTTTCGATGAATACACCTTCTTTTAACCCTTCACTAGGCTAATCATCCCCGCCAGAGTAAGCCTTTTCTGAAAAAGCATTTTCTGCAACACTTTCAACGTAAGACGCCCTCCTATGGGCTGTCACCATTCAGACACTGACTGTCACTGCACTGGGGTCAACTCTCACCCAAGGGATCAGGCACTTTCTACTACCAGGCCAGCCTGTCTCTGTCACTCCCCTCGGGCCCCTGCTCTCATCTGGACATCCCCTACCCAGGTCAGCTCTTGACCCCTGACCTCGGTCTGACCCCGCCGCCCCCTCCCCGCCTCCAAGGCGGTACCTGAAGTAGTAGACATCGCTCTTGCCGGCACTGAGCCCAGATTTTCGGATCACTTCCTCCTTCTTCCATCCGGGGGGGAGGGCCGGGCAGTCCATCCTCTTCCCGCTCTCCGTGGCCCGGGGTCCCCTGGGCCCCGGCCCCGCGCTCCCCGACGGGAAAGGGACCGGCTCCCGCCGGGGGGCGCCGCCGCCACCGCTGCTGCCGCAGCCGCCGCCGGCGCCGTCGCCGCCGCCAAGGCCGCTGCCGCCACTCGGGGGACGGCCGCGGCCCCGGCCCCGGCCCCGGCCCCGTCCCCGGCCACGGCCCCGGCCCCGGCCACGGCCACAGACGCCGCCGCCCCGGCCCGCCTGCTTCCACCGCCCCCGGCCACGGCCGCCGCCCCGAGCGCCTTCCCTGCGCACGCCGCTCACCGGGGACGGGGCGAGCGCGCAGCCCTGACCCCCCTGCTCTATGGCGGAGTCGCCGCCAGCGCCGCTGCCGCCCGCCGCGCTCTCCCCCTCCTCCTGCTCCGGGCAGCAGCGGCCTCCCCCCGGGTGCGCGCGCATCCAGCCCCCTCCCCAGCCGGCGCTGCGCTTCTTCCGTAACCGAGCCCTTGGAATCCCGGAGACCCGCCCCGCCCGCAGCGCGGCGCGCGGGGGACGCGCGCAAGCATCATAGAGCGGGCGCGCACAGAGCGGCCCTCCCGCCCGGGGCGTGGCCCCGGCCACCGCCTCTTAGGTCCTCCAAGCTCTCACGGCGCCATCTTGTCCCCGCCTCCTCGAGGACACGCCCTCCGCTCCGCACCCGGCCTCGCCCTTCCGGTCCCCGCCACCTCCAGGGCGCGCGATTTGGGCCCAGAGTCTCGGGTAATGGCGTGTTAAGAGTGAGTGCGATAAAAAAAAAAAAAAAA
>PVHT020000283.1:342126-402939 GCA_004024745.2 Catagonus wagneri | reverse complement strand
TACTATACCTAGAGAATCCTAAAGACTCTACCAGAAAACTGTTAGAGCTCATCAATGAATTTGGCAAAGTTGCAGGATACAAAATTAATACACAGAAATCAACTGCATTTCTATATACCAACAATGAAAGATCAGAAAGAGAAATTAGAGAAGCAATCCCGTTTACCATCGCATCAAAAAGAATCAAATACTTAGGAATGAATCTGCCTAAAGAGACAAAAGACCTGTACTCCAAAAATTATAAGGCACTGATGAAAGAAATCAAGGATGACTTGAACAGGTGGAAAGACATACCATGCTCTTGGATTGGAAGAGTCAATATTATCAAAATGACTATACTACCCAAGGCAATCTACACATTCAATGCAATCCCTATCAAATTACCAAGGACCTTTTTCAAAGAACTAGAACAAAATAGTTTCAAGTTTGTCTGGAAACACAAAAAACCCAGAATAGTAAAAGACATCCTGAAAAAGAAAAATGGAGCTGGAGGAATCAGGCTCCCTGACTTCAGACTCTATTGCAAAGCTACAGTCATCAAACCCGTATGGTACTGGCACAAAGACAGAAATATAGATCAGTGGAACAGGATAGAGAGCCCAGAATTAAATGCACGCATCTATAGTCAACTAATCTAAAGGAGGCAAGAATATACATTGGACAAAAGACAGCCTCTTCAATAAGTGGTGCTGGGAAAACTGGACAGCTACATGTAAAAAAATGAAACTAGAACACTTCCTATAGAAGGCATATTTCTAGGGAAAAATAAACAAACAAACAAACAGAGAACTGCTTTATCTATGCTAATGTCTATGCAGAAAATTATGTTAGAAAACTCTTTGAGGAATTTCCATTGTGGCTAAGCAGAAATGAACCCGATCGGTATCCATGAGGATGTGGGTTCAATCCCTGGCCTCACTCAGTGGATTAAAGGATCCAGTGTTGCCGTGAGCTGTGGTGTAGGTCACACACACAGCTCAGATCTGGCATTGCTGTGGCTCTGGCATACGCAGGCAGCTGCAGGTCTGTTTGGACCCCTAGCCTGGTAACTTCCATGTGCCTCTGGTGTGGTCCAAAAATGCAAAAAAAAGAAAGAAAGAAAGAAGAAAGCTCTTGGAGACTGTGTGATGGGAGGGCAAAGAAAATCAATTATAATTACATAGAAAACTAATAAATTATTTTATTTTATTTATTTATTTTTTCTTTGTAGGGCCACACCCACGGCATATGGAGGTTCCAGGCTAGGGGTCAAATCGAAGCTACAGCTGCCGGCCTACACCACATCCACAACAACGCCATATCCAAGCTGCATCTGCGACCTACATCACAGCTCATGGCAATGCCAGATCCTTAACCCACTGAGCGAGGCCAGGGATCGAACTGGAAACCTCATGGTTTCTAGTCAGATTCATTTCCACTGAGCCACAACGGGAACTCCCAAGAAATTTTTTAAAAGAAATAATCATTAACTCTGGGGGAAAAAAGAAATGAAATATAATCGTGGTTATAGTATTTTGATATTATGTAATTGGTAATAATATTTCAGTGATTTAATCAATATTGGGAAAGTGATTCTGTGCTAGAGGAAGCCACTAATAAAGCAGAGATGTGTTGCCACTGGGGAATGGGACTGAGGATTCCAGAAATGAGGCTGAGTATTGCATATTTTCTTCATCTACTTCTTAGTACTCTTTAACTTTTGAGCCATGTCCATAAATGATTTTGGGGAAAATGTCACAATTTTAAAAATTGAAGCGTGACTTCCCTTTGGTACCTCTACTCACCATGTCATGAATTTGAAGGATCATTATCATTTTTTCCTGAGTGTTTATTACATGGCCATCCTTGTTCTGGATACTTCCCTGCTTTATAGCTAATCACTGCAACACCATGCAAAGTAAATAGCATTATCTCCATATCTTTACACATGAGGAAACTAAAGCATTTGAGAAGTTAAATTACCCATCAGAGCTTACCTAACTGGTAAGTAATAAAGCTACAGTGTGATCATCTGATTTCAAAACCTGAGCTCTTTGAATTACACATTGTGGTAAAACACAGCTTTACCTTTGACTTCATATAATTTTAATATTTGCACAGGTTGCACATGTTACCTAAAGCCCTGTTGTCCGTTATGCTGTTCCTCCTGAAGTTGACATTTTCAGCAAGCAGCTTATTTATCTTTCTCAGGTTGCTGGTGTATCATTTTTGATAACTCTTCATATTATTTCTTCTTTAGCTGGTCAGAGTTTCAGAGATTGCCCTTGGCTCTAATTCTGAGCTTAAAGAAATGTTTAGCACTGAATGTTAGACCTGAACACTTGACCATGTTCACCTGCAAGTCTGATCACTTGGTGGAGGAAGAATAAAAGTGCTGGTTGAAGAAGGTGAGGTATATCCAGAAAGTCAGGGTTTCTGCAGGCTTCCCCACTAAAGAGCCAAATATGATATAGCAGCAGCCTTACAAGCAAGAAAGAGCAAAGCCCTCTCTCTCTCTCTCTCTCTCTCTCTCTCTCTCTCTCTCTCTCTCTCTCTATTTTAGGGCCGTATCTGTTGCATATGGACGTTCCCCCGGTTGGTGCAAATTGGAGCTGGCCGCAGGTTGCAACAACACCACGTATCCTTAACCCACTGAGCAAGGCCAGGGATCAAACACACATCCTCATGTATACTGATCATACGGGAATGCTTCGACTCCATCTATTAGTTAGGAAGTAATTATTCCAATATAGGAGTTTCATGACAGTAAAAATGTATGAAAATATTAATGTCAAAAAAATTTAGTGGGAAATAAAGGACGTGAAACAGAAATGCTTATAAACTTTTTAAACTTGTCTACAGTAATTACATATGAGAAAGATATTTTTGGAATCTTAGTTAATAAAAAGGATGGAGCATTATAAATTGTTGTTTTTTTAGCATCTAAATTTAAGTCAGAAAGGAACAGTTTTCCAACGGTATATTTTTATTATTTACATTGAAATAACTTTCAAATATCTATGGTGGATTTGCTATTAGGCACTACAACTTGTAGAATACTATCATTTTCTAAATATTAAATAGATTTAAATAGCACTGAAGGGCACATAAGAGGGAAAAAAATCCCAAACTAAATTCCATTTTTGAGTGAAATGGGGAATTAATGGATGCATGAAAATATGAAGAGAGAAATTTTTACTTATTTTAGCAAATAGCTCCTACAAAATTTTCAATTATACAAATAATGACCTCTCACAAAGAAAAAAAACAAGCAATTCGTGAAACCACAAAAAGCACAGTACTGTAAATTGGCTATACTTTGATTATAAAATAAATTAAAAAGAAAGACCACAGAAAAGAAAACTGATTAATTTTATTTTTAAAAATAAATAGGAAAGTATATGGTTACTATATAAATGAGATGTAATTTTATTTAACATTGTGTTATGTTTGAAAAAATGAATCAAAGACTTAAAAACAGTGCTCCAAGAGAAGTATTTTAAGGGTTGCTCAAATGCATAAATTCTTAAAAGTCTTAGTATGTAATTTTTATGTACCTTTTATTGTAAGACAATCTCAAACTTATAAAAACATATAAAGAACATCTTTGTCCCAACTTTTTGAAACAGCTAGCATGGCACCTTATCCCAAATACTTTAATGTGTAATTCTTACAAACAAGGACATTCTCCTCCAAAGCAATCGCAGTGAAACCGTGGAATCAAGAAATTAACATTTGCAGAGTTCCCACTGTGACTCAGTGGTAATGAACCTGACTAGGATCCATGAGGACTCGGGTTTGACCACTGGCTTCGATCAGTGCCTTAAGGATGCAGCGTTGCCGCGACTTGTGGTATAGGAGGCTTGGATCCTGCATTGATGTGGTTGTGGTGTAGGCTGGTGGCTGCAGCTCCAATTCGAACCTGAGCCTGGGAATTTCCTTAAAGACAGGAAAAAGGGGAGGGGAGAAAAAAGAAATTAACAGTTACGTATAATTATGATCCTCAGGCCAGTTGTCCCAACATTTTTTTACAGCAAAAGACTCTAGAGTCATAGCAGTGTATTTGGTTATCGTGTCCTTTCAGTCTCCAATTACTGAATAATTCTTCAGTCTTTTGTTGATTTTCATGACCTTGAATCTTTTGGAGATTACAGGTCAGTCATTTTGTAGAATTTTCTTCAATTTGGGTTTGTCTGATGTTTTCTTGTGATTAAATGCAGGTAACAACTTTGCAACTTTTGCAACTTTGTTTCCTTAAATACAGGGGTGCAGCCTGGGCAGGCACACCAGAAGTGACCCTGTGTTTTCCTTATATGCTATCAGTAGACACAGGGTTTCAATTTGTTCCATTACTGGTCATGTTAGCTTTGAAAACCTGATTAAGATGGAGTCTGGCAAGCTCCTCTGCTGTAAGGTTACATTTTTTTAACTTTTGTAATTCATACATATTTTAATATGTAGGTTAAAAAATTTTAATGGTGATAAAACATTCTAGAATATGTTATAAATCAACTTTTAACACATTGGAGGCCATTTCAAATTGCTGGCTTCACTCATGTTTGCATAGAGCCTAGCCTAGCTTACTGTCTTCCTCAGAATCTTACAATGTAACTTTGGATGATTCTTTATAGCGTTTTTTCTTTAGCTGAGCTGAATTTTCTGAGCTAATCTGAAATCACTCTCAGCTATGCCTTTGATCTTAAGGAGGTTTTAACACTGAACGACAGCCCTGAAATGCTCAGTATTTTCTTGTCTGGGAATAAAGCATCTGTATTTATTTTCTATTGATGGATAACAAATCACCACACATTTAGGCTTTGAAAACAGTACACATTTATTCTCACACAGTTTCCGTGGATCAGGAGTCTGGGCAAGGTCTGCTGGGTCCTCCTCTCTTGGGAATATTCCAGGCATTGACTGGGGCCAGGGTCTCAGTATGAAGCTCAGTTTTCCTCCAAACCCACATGGATGTTAACAGTATTCATTCCTTGTGGCCATAGAACTCCTGGAAGCCCGCTTCCTCGAGATACACACTAGAGTCTCTGGCTTCTGCTTCTGATCATAGCACCCTCTTTAAAAGGCTTGTTGACCTGGTTAAGTCAGGTCCCCAAGGATCATCTCCCTTTTGATCAACCCAGTGTAAACTAATCGGGCACATTCATTACACCTGCAAAGCCCCTTTACCTTCGCCATCTGGATTAGATACTTGAACCCCTTGTATTGCTTCACTGGCTATTGAGTTTGTCACTCAGCTCTGACTCAGCTTTTTCTTTTCTCAATCTTAATTTAAGTTTTTGCATGTCTGAACACATAAAGCTGTACAAGTAAAGACACTTGCAACGTGTGTGCACCATTGTGAAATATCAGGCGAGGTGAGGGTATGACTGCGTTATGTGTGCTCACCATGGAGCAGAGTTGTGCAATTAAAGGAAATACACAGGACGTGGAGTTGTGATACTTTCACGGTTTTTTTTTTTTTGTCTTTTTGCCTTTTCTAGGGCCGCACGCACAGCATGTGGAGGTTCCCAGGCTAGGGGTCTAATCGGAGCTGTAGCCGCCGGCCTACACCACAGCCACGGCAATGCCAGATCTGAGCCGCATCTGTGACCTACACCACAGCTCACGGCAATGCCGGATCCTTAACCCGCTGAGAAAGGCCAGGGATCGAACCCTCAACCTCGTGGTTCCTAGTCGGATTCGTTAACCACTGAGCCACGACAGGAACTCCTGTTTTGTTTTGGTTAGTGTTTTCCAACTTTTATTTATTTAATTCCTTTTTCAGCTACACCTACGGCATATGGAAGTTCCTAGGCCAGGGATCGAATTTGAGTGGAGCTGCAACCTGTGCCGCAGCTGTGAGGTGACAGGCTAGGTCATTAACCCACTGCTCCCACAGCAGGAACTCCGACACTTTCCTGTTAAATGATTTTAATACTTGTTATAAATCTTTGGGGCTTTTTGCATGCTTTTGTTCACTAAGGAATGAAATTAGTTGTTATATATTATTGGTGATTCCCCTTAGAGACAAACTTTGATTCATATCCTCTTAAGCTTCTGGATCCATTTAAGTGAAGAATTTTCCATGGGCGCTGATTTAAAAAAAAAATTACTTGAGTTTTTTTATCTGTATGAATCTAGAATTTCTGAAAACTCTGCAGTCCCAGTAAGATACAAAAATGGATGCTGAGGTTGACATATCAGCACAAGTCATCCAAGTCTGTATTTTAGTCTCTAGTTACATTATATTTATCGATAAGGATTTTAAAATATAACCTTATAAAATAAACATATGGTTCCAAGTTTCTGCTTTTATCTACAGCAGAGGCAGTGACTGAGGTGAGTGTTTTGAATGGGATTTTGTTTGATTTGATTAAGAAGTCTATTTCTTTAAAAAAAAGTTTGAGGAGTTCCCATTGTGGCTCAGCAGGTTCAGAACCCAACATAGTGTCGGTGAGGATGATGGTTCAATCCCTGGCCTCATTCAGTGGGTTAAGGATCCAGCATTGCTGCAAGCTATGGCATAGTTCACAGATGTGGCCCGAATCCTGTGTTGCTGTGGCTGGGGTGGAAGCCAGCAACTGCAGCTCTGATTCGACCGCTAGCCTGCAAACTTCCATGTGCTGTAGGTGTGACTCTAAAAAGAAAAATTAAGAAAAAAAAAGAAAGTCATAAAAGAGTTCAAACAAGATAGTATTGGGAAGACTGGATCTTCATCTAGTACACAAATCTAGGAAATTCAGGAGCCTAATCACGTAGTAATTTAATTCAATTCTTTCTTTATTGGGACTGATAGAGCTTCTACATAATTTGATCATGTGTATAGCCACCCAGTCTGATTATAGGACTACTGACATCACCTCATCCAGCTAAGATTTGTTCAACCTGGACAAGAACCTGTTCATGCTTAGCTAAAAGGATCTGCAATAGCCTTTCTTGCGTCACTGAGTAAGGCTTAAATCTGAAAGTCTCCTACCACGAAGATCTGACTATATGCATTTTATCAGACAAGGTCAATTCTTTCAACTGTCAGCTGTAGGTTGCCTAAAGTACATGATACCATTTTCCAATACAGTGTCTGCCCTGGTCTGTACCTCCTAAGTGACAAAGATTTCCTCTCCTGGAATGGAGTCAAGAAAGACCTAAATTTAAATGTCCTAAAGTATTAGGTTTCTCAAGGTGTTCCTCCATCTCCAGTCTTAACTGAGGTATAAGTGAAATGTACCAAAGCATACACGTCTAGGGTATATGATTTCATCCAGCTGAACATATGCCCATAACACAACCAAGATAATGAACACTTCCATCAACATCAAACGTTTGTAATTCCTCCCTGCTTCTGCCCCCTTCCCCAGGGAAACACTACTCCGTTTTCTGTTATTATAGGTTAACATTTTCTGAAACGAAATGGTGTCATCTGCTATGTGTTCTTCTTTTGCCTGGCTTCTTTCTCTCAACTGCTCATTTTAAGATTCATCCATGTTGGGGTGAAAATCAACTGTCCATTCCTTTTTTTTTTTTTTTTTTTTTTTTTTTTTTTTTTTTTTTTTTTTTGCTGAGTTGTATTCCATGCTATGGATTTACATCTGTTTATCCATTCCTGTTTTTTTTTTTTTTGGTCTTTTTTAGGGCTGCACCTGCAGCATATGGAGGTCCCCAGGCTAGTGGTCAAATCAGAGTTTAGCTGCTGGCTTACAGCACAGCTACATGGGATCCAAGCCACATCTGCAATCTGCACCACAGCTAATAGCAACACTGAATCCTTAACCTACTGAGCAAGGCCAGGAATCAAACCTGCGTCCTCATGGATGCTAGTCAGATTTGTTTCCACTGAGCCACGATGGGAACTCCTGTCCGTTTTATTGATGGTCATTTGGGTTGTTTCGAATTTTCAACATTACAAATAAGCCTGAAACAAATGTTCACATACAAGTTGTTATGCAGGCATCTGTTTTCAATTCTCTAAGGTAAATAGCTAGGAATGGAATTGGCATACAGTACGTGTTATGTTTAACTTTTTAAGAAACTGCCACATTGCCTTCCAAAGTCATTGCACCTCCCACTCTGCCTGGCATCACTTCTCTCGGGGGCAGACGTAAATTGGACTGTAATATAGATGATCCAAGTTATAAACAAAAAACAAAAAACAAACTCATTGCACCATTTTGCATTCCCGTGAACAATGCGCATTAGAGTTTCCATTCCTCTACATCCTCATCTACACGTTAGAGGCTTAGTCTCTCTAATGGGTGTGTAGCGGTTTTAAGACACATTTTCCCAGTGACTAATGACTTTTTTTTTTGTGAAGTGTCTCTTCAAATATTTTGCCCATTTTTTTCCTGGGTTGTCTGATGTGTTTTGTTTTTGTTTTTTGTTTTCTTTACGGCAATCCTTGCAGCATATGGAAGTTCCTGGGCCAGGGATTGAGTGTGGGCCACAGCTGCAGCAACACTGGATCCTTTAACCCAGTGCACCGCACCAGACAAAGAATTACACCCGGGCCTCTGCAAGACCTGAGCTGCTGCAGTCTGATTGTTAACCCACTGTGCCACTGCAGGCACTTCCTCATTTTAATGAGTGTATCTGGGAAAGATTTGGCATTCAAACAACACATTTCCTTATGTTGAACACTTTGGCTCAGGAAACGATAAGCTAACCACTTTGATCTCTGCCAAACTGGAGAGGACTTATATTTTCCTCTATAGAATAAGAATCTAATCTGGACTGCTCAATCTGATCACCTACTGTTTTAGATGTTTTCTATCTCTTTGTTCATATCTTCCTGCCAGGGTATGTGCTGCTTGTTAAAATGTTGTTACAATTTTGATTGTTACAATCTTTATTTCACATACCTTGTGGTACATATTATTGGAGACATGAGCACTAGAATTGGTGGAGAGGCCACTGAAAGCCTTGCAATCAGTGTAGGATGGAAGAAAGATTTTATTTTGTTTTGTTTTCACGGTTATCCTTTTAGGGAAAGAATGTCAACTTAAACAGAAAATTTTTCTCTAACTGTATCAATAAGGAAATGCGATATTTCCAGTAGAAATCTAGGGGATACTTTGCAAATACCTTGTATTAATCCTTAGACTTAGCATTATCTATTGAAAGCAAGAGAGAGAAATTGAAAAACAGTTATGCTCTTGTGGCCCCCTCCCATCCTCAGGGTCTTTTCTTTGGTCTCTGTAGGCGGTGACTGACTTCTTATTCTAAATCTTGAATAGCTGTCTCCAAGCTGAGTTGTGCCCACAATGGTATTTTTTGAAACCACTACCACCTGATAAAACAAAATATATATGGAAAGATGGCATCACATCCGAAATAATAGTGGTTATCTATTTTTCCAACTATTGCAGGTGTGTGTGTGTGTGGAAGTGGGGAGGTTTTGTTGTTGAAGATTTATTGTCAGTTTCATAATGAAGAGGACTTTTGCTCTGCCCTCCCAGGGACAATGTATTTACTTTATTTCTCTCTGTCCTTTTCTTTCCTCATCCTCTCTTTCCTCTTTCCCAAGGCAAGAATAGTTACTTATTAGTGGGAAGAGCCTGACCATCCTAAGGCAGGGTGGGCTTAGCCTTTAGAATCTTTTCTGGGACTGCCTCCCCCAAGCATTGTGGGTTCTCTGTGCTTCCAGGTTCGGATCAGAAAGCTGGCAGATGTGTTGGGTTTCCCCCAGGCCCTGACAGAACACTGTTCTCTCAGAACCAGCTTCTTACACTGCTGCTGGGTGGAAACATCAGGTTGGCTGTTCACATTTGGCTGTTTGTCCTCAATTCAATGTGGGGGCGGGCAACGCAGGAGGTAGGGGAGAGGCCTCAGGAAGAAGCTTTTTATGGCAAACCTAGTTTTATTGCTAATAAAATGTAGAATGAAAATGTCGTCTACCTCCTTGGGTCTATTTCTGAGTTAGTACAATCTGGAGAGGATTTTTGAGCTATGGACTTTGAGATTTAAAAAAAAAAAGCTTGAATTGACTTACGTAAATTTGTGGCTTCATTCTGTTCCTTGCATGGAAGCCTTACCCAGTTCACAGAACACATACATGTTCGTGGCCAGCTCTGCTCTTTGCCCCACTCTCTGTGTCTATGCCTTCAAAACCATCCCCCCCTTCCCCCTAGACTTGAGTATCGAGAGACTATGTAAAAAATCTGAGTGTTACACAAGTATTTTCTGAGACTTGCAAAACAACACAAACAAAACAGCCTAAGTTAAAAAAAAAAGGCCAATAACAACAATTAAATTTTATCTTTTTGCCTTTTTTCTTTATGTAGAGCCGCACCCGCGGCATATGGAGGTCCCCAGGGTAGGTGTCTAACAGGAGCTGTAGCCGCCGGCCTTCACCACAGCCACAGCAACACGGGATCCGAGCTGCGTCTGCGACCTACACCACAGTTCACGGCAACACCGGATCCTTAACCCACTGAGCAAGGCCAGGGATCGAACCCGCAACCTCATGGTTCTTAATCAGATTCGTTAACCACTGAGCCACGAAGGGAACTCCCACAATAATTAAATTTTAAAGTAGAGCAGGCTGATTCAAAAGCGTAAGTAGAGTCATAGTCTGATAACATGATGTTAACTTGAAAATCTACCTCAGCAGTTTTTCCTGAATGATGAATTAAAGGTGACTCAGGAAAAGGGGGACTTACTGGAACAGATGTTTAATGCCAACAAATTTGGTTTCTTTCTAAAGCAGATGCCTTCTACTTTTATTTACTGAGTGAAAAACCCATGTCATATTTTTATGGCATACATTTTTCTCCTCATGTGGTATATTCTTTGTGTTCAGGATCCTAACAACAGTGGTTTTGCCAACCACAGTACTTTTTAGGAATTTAACCTCTGTAATTGATAAAGGACTGCCATATTGCTTTTATACTGGGGGGGGTATTAAATTTTAAAATAAAATTACGTAGGACCAGATACTGAGTTCCCATCATGCCACAGCAGTTAACGAATCTGACTAGGAACCATGAGGTTGTGGGTTCGATCTCTGGCCTTGCTCAGTGGGTTAAGGATCCTGCGTTGCTGTGAGCTGTGGTGTAGGTTGCAGACGCGGCTTGGATCCCGCGTTGCTGTGGCTGTGGCATAGGCCAGCAGCTGTAGCTCCGATTCGACCCCTAGCCTGGAAACCTTCACATGCCACAAGCGCAGCCCTAAAATGACAAAAGACAAAAAAAAAAAAAAAAAAGACTGGATACTATAAAACTCATAGAGGAAAACATAGGACAAACACTCTGTGACATAAACCACAGCAATATCTTCTCAGATCCACCGCCTAGAGTAATGGCAATAAAAACAAAAATAAACAAATGGGACTTGACAGTTTCTTCACAGCAAAAGTAACTCTAAACAAAACAAAAGACAACTCACAGAATGGGAGAAAATATTTGCAAATGAAGTGACTGACAAGGGATTAATCTTCAAGATTTATAAACACCTTCTGCAGCTCAATACAAAAAAACCATCGACCCCATCAAAAAATGGGCAGAAGATCTAAACAGACAATTCACCAAGGAAGACATACAGATGTCCAAAAAACACATGAAAAGATGTTCAACATCACTCATTATTAGAGAAATGCAAATCAAAACTACACCAGCCAGAATGGCCACCATCAAAAAGTCTACAAATAGTAAATGCTGGAGAGGGTGTGGAGAAAAGGGAACCCTATTACACTGTTGGTAGGAACGTAAACTGGTGCAAGCACTGTGGAAAACAGTATGGAGATTCTCAGAAAACTAAAAATAGAATTATCATTTGATCCAGCAATCCTACTCCTGGGCATTTATTCAGAGAACCATGACTGGAAAAGATATGTGTACTCCAATGTTCACTGCAGGACTCGATACAATAGCCAAGTCATGGAAACCACCTAAATGCCCATTGGCAGAGGAGTGGATAAAGAAGATGTGGTACATATATACACAGTGGAATATTACTCAGCCATTAAAAGGAAAGAAATAATGGCATTTGCAGCAACATGGATGGACCTAGAAATTATCATGCTAAGTGAAGTTAGTCAGACACCAACATCAAATGCTATCACTTACATGTGGAATCTAAAAAAAGGACAAAATGAACTTCTTTGCAGAACAGATACTGACTCAGGCTTTAAAAAACTTCACGGTTTCCAAATGAGGCAGGTTGGGGGGAAGGCTGGGGGGGATATGCTGGGGGTTTGGGATGGAAGTGCTATAAAATGTGGTTGTGATGATCATTGTACTACTATAAGTGTAATAAAACTCATGGAATCATTTTAAAAAATTACATGGCCTGGTTGAAAATCATGGACTTTTCAAATTCTATTATTGATTGAAATTTCCCTCTGCTTTCAAAAAACAGATCAATAGCAACCTAAAACTGATTTTACCATTTTCATGTTTAAATTTTCATGAGGCACAATCTGGATGAGGCTGAGAACTCAAGGATTTACTGTCTGTAAAAATATGTATAAAATCAGGGATCTGACCATTCAAACTTTCACTGAGAATGGTAGAATAACACTGATATATAAGATTATAGAAGCACAAGCCCTGACAGAATTTTGCTCAGCTAAGACAATTGCTCTGAACTTTGTAGACTGCAGCCTTTTCTCTGATTGAAACTTGGGAATAACTCTTCATGCAATTAACTGGGATAAAAAGATTGACTTAAATAGGGCATACAGTGAAGACTTTTGCTGTGAGAATAGTTCTAAAATCTTCTTAGATTTCTGAGCTTCAAACCTCATGCCCTTCTTACTTTTTTAAAACTTTTACCAGTGAGAATCTGTATGAATGGGCACAGAATAGACTCAGCGCAGTGTCCAGGAGGCTATTTTTCCAACAGTCAACACTATAAATGAATTAATCTGTTGCCTGTGTTATCTAAAAATTATGCTAGTAGCCTCTTCAATAATATAAGTCTAAAATGTTCGAACATTCAATTAAACTTTAGGCAGAATTATCGTACTGTTAACCTGTTATACTGTGTTTGCATGTTTGGAATAAAATCAGTTGAAAATTGATGATTATTGATCATTTATTGACCTTGAATTCAGGGCTAATCTGTTCAAACTTGACATAGATCCTAGTTGCTGATGCTTTTACAAAGCCCAAACTTCAGTGAACAAGAATGATCTCTTAGAAATATCAAGCAATGTCAGTGTCAGTCAAAACTCTAAGTCACTTATAATCCTTGTGTATTTTCTTTAAATTGCTTCTCTGTTTCTAAACTTGTATTTTTAATACACTGTACATTGGGTGCTTTAAAAATATTGGCACCTGGCCTCATGTTCTTTATAACTTCAAAGCATAAGCTTGACCAACTTAAGACGTAGACTCTTTCTAGGAAGACAGTTTCCTGAGTTTGAAAAACGCCGCTTTAGGGAGTTCCTGTCGTGGTGCAGCGGAAACGAATCCGACCAGGAACCATGAGGTTGCAGGTTCGATCCCTGGCCTTGCTAAGTGGGTTAAGGATCTGGCGTTGCCGTGAACTGTGGTGTAGGTCGCAGACGTGGCTCGGATCTCGCGTTGCTGTGGCTGTGGTGTAGGCCGGCAGCTGTAGCTCCAGTTAGACCCCTAGCCTGGGAACATCCACATGCTGCGGGTGCGGCCCTAAAACGACTAAAGACAAAAAAAAAAGAAAGAAAGAAAAGCACTGCTTTAGGTGCTTAGGAAACCTGGCTCTGCCAAACAGCTCAATAAATGTGAACGAATTATTTAATTTTCTGGTCATTCATTTTCCCATCTGTAAAATGACTCAGTCGTTTTAGTCTCTATGAATTTTCCAGTTGTGAATGTTTGTATATATACTGTTTCAAAATACTCTGGCATTTCTTATAAAGCCCTTTCACATACCCCTTATCATTTTGCCCTCTAAAGAATCATTGAAGTAGATAAGGTTGGTTTTTAGAGAACAGAGAAAGTTGAGTATCAGTTTAACTGTGGTAAGTAAGATTGTGGGAAATTAGAATGATTGGCAAAAATTACCTGCCTGACAAATGGCAGAAGTGGAACAGGAACTTAAGTCCTCTCACCCTAGCAAAATGCTTGTGGCCGCAAAAAATGAAAGGGAAACATAATTGTTTGGAATCACTAATCGCATGCATGAATTGCTTCCACAGGTGGTCCTTCCTGTAGTTACTCAAACCACACAAAACTCAAAGTAAAAGTAAATAACAGAAATAAAAGTAATAAAATGGGAGTTCCCATCGTGGCTCAGCGGAAACGAATCCAACAAGTATCCACGAGGATACGAGTTAGATCCCTGGCTTCATTTAGTGGGTCGGGGATCTGGCATTGCTGTGAGCTCTGGTGTAGGTCACAGACATGGCTAGTATCCTGCATTGCTGTGGCTACGGTGTAGGCCGGCAGCTGTAGCTCCAATTTAACTCCTAGCCTGGGAACTTCCATATGCCACGGATGCAACCCTAAAAACAAAAAAGTAATAAAATGACCAGTGTTTTTTTTGTGATATGAATATGGGGTAATTCTGAGGGATTGAAAGATAGCAACTGAGCTCTGGGTGGGTAGGTTTGAAGCTGCAGAATGGAACAAAATTATGATTCAGTTATGACCACTTCTTACCAGAAATACAGAGATAAGGTACAGGCAGAGAGGAACAAAGCCATGAGGAAAGACAAAGAATTGGGAAACTCTCACTACTTAGCTAGGTCCAGCAGGAGAACTCATACATAGACTGAAAATATTCAGAAAGCATATGACCAACACAAGTATAGACCATGTGGGAAAAATTAAGATTAGGAAAGGATATAAACTTGATAGTTGCAATAAAAATATTTGTGACTGCCAAACTACGTGCCAAAATGCGATAGGATTTAGGAAATGCACACTGAAATATGAAAGGGTAAATGTCATGATGTATGAACCCTATGCCCAAATAGTTCAGAAAAAAATTATATGTGTGTAGCTCAAACCAGAATACTTTCTGCTTTCTGTAGCTCTCTGCCACAATTATTTCTGATTGGGGAATAAAACCCCATCCAGTTCTGTAAGGATATGGGAGACCCGCAAAGGTTATAGACGGAAGATATTAGCAATGTTTCTGTCCTGGTATGTGGTCCCATTCTTGAGAGTGGTATGCTAAATGCCTGTCTGGCTCAAGACTTCCCTGGGGATCAACTCGACTAATGAATGAGAAAGTACTTGGTAATGACACTGAAATCATAAAAGTGTAAGCATTTCTGAACTGTGGCAATATAAGCATAATGTATACCCAGTTGTTACTCTTAAGCCAAAAGAAAGTCAAGGTTAGCATGAAAAAAAAATCATCAAACTGGTAGACTTTCTTTTTTAATACTATAAATAAGCACATAATGAGAGTTTAGCTGCCCTACTTCCAATAGCTACAAATCTACTACTCTTTTCTCTTCCCAATGACAGATGAAGTATATTAGTTTGCCAGGGCTACTGTAACAAAGTAGCACGACAAGGTGGCTTAAATACAGAAAGGTTTTGTCTCACAGTTCTTGAAGTTTCAAACCCAAAATCAAAGTGTCAGCAGGGTTTGTTCCTTCTGTGAGAGAAGGATCTGTTCCAGGCCTTTCTCCTTGACTTGATACTTGCCTTCTCCTTAGGTCTCTTCTTCTGTGAGTGTTTATGCCCAAATTCCCTATTCTTAAAAGGACAACAGTCACAGTGGACTAAGGTCCACTCCAGTGAACTCATTTTAACTTTGTCACCTTCATAAAGACCCTATCTCTAAATAAGGCAACACATTCTGAGGTACTGGGGGGTAAGGACCTCAACACATGGATTTGGGGGTGAAATAATTCAATCCAAAATATGAGGAATGGTTTATTTTATGAATGTAGGTACAAAGTCTTTTTCTTGAAGACCTGATTCTTTGATGATCCATTGATTTTTGTGAAAGATGGTACTTCCCTTTTTTTTTTTTTTTTTTTTGGTCTTTTGTCTTTTTAGTGCTGCACCCGCAGCATATGGAGGTTCACAGGCTAGGGGTTTAATCGGAGCTATTGCTGCTGTCCTATACCACAGCCACGGCAATGCCAGATCTGAGCCGCATCTGTGACCTACACCACAGCTCATGGCAATGCCGGATCGTTAACCTACTGAGCAAGGCCAGGGATCAAACCCGCAACCTCATGGTTCCTAGTCGGATTTGTTTCCACTGCACCACGATGGGAATTCCCAAGATGATTCTTCCTTATTTACTTTCTCAGTTCCAGCGCCTGACTCATTTCCACTGCTGATCTATCTCACTGAAATGGGGAAGAAGAGATGAGATAAGCTTGCCTCCACATATTGAAAAGAATTGGCAGTGAACTCAAAGACTTAACACATGGGGGAATTGTAAACTGATGAAGTCACTAAGGAAAACAGTATGGAGGTTCCATAAAAAGTGAAAAATAGAGTTGTCATATGATTCAGCAATCCCACTCCTAGGCAAAACTACAATTTGAAAAGACACATACACCCCAGTGTTCATAGCAGCCTGGTTTACAATAGCCAAGGTAAGGAAACAGCCTAAATGTCCATCAACAGAGGAATGGGTAAAGAAGAAGTGGTACGTGTATGCAATGGGATATTACTCAGCCATAGAAAAGAATGAAATAATGCCTTTTGTAGCAACATGGACAGACCTAGAGATGATCGTACTAAGTGAAATAAGTCAGAAAGAAAAAGACAAATGCCATATGATATTGTTTATATGTGGAATCTAAAATATGGCACAAATGAACTTACCTACAAAACAGAAAGAGACTCACAGAGAAAGAAAACAGATGTGTGGTTTCCAAGGGCTGGAGTGGAGGTGGGGGTGGGGTGGATTTGGAGTTTGGGATTAGCAAATGCAAACAGTTATATGTGTGTATAACTGAATCACTTTGCTGTGCACCAGAAACTAATACAACATTGTAAGTCAACTGTATTTCAATAAAATAGAAAACAAACAAAAAAAAAGACCTACCGATTAGTATTCCAGGCATGACAATTAGGGTGTTCCATTCTTTCAACATACAGATCTTTCCCCAGAAATTTAGTAATAATAGTTGAGAACCCACCTGACCGCTTTCTGCAAAACTGTAGAAAATGGGAGTGACATTCTTGTGGTTGAAGTCAGGCTGCTGGCTTAGCTACAGAATACAGTGTAATCAGAAGCCTCCAAGGATGGGTGTTTGTTAGTATTAAAAATAAAGCCAAGAAAATATTTTTATAATGAACATATCCGTGATGAACATTTACAAATACCATAAAAAATACCATGTTTTAATAAATTCTGTTGGGGGTGCACACTTTTTAAGGAATGAGGCATTGAGTTCCTTTTTGTGTGTGTGGCTGGGATTTTTATAAATCTGAGAATTAGCCTATTTATTCAATTATTTATTTTGCTTTTTATGGCCACACCCACGAAATATGGAGGTTCCCAGACTAGGGGTCAAGTTTGAGCAATAGCTGCCGGCCTACACCACAGCCGCAGCAACATCAGCTCCGAGCCTTGTCTGCGACCTACACCACAGCTCACAGCAACTCCGGATCCTTAACCCACTGAGCAAGGCCATGGATCGAACCCAAAACCTCATCGTTCCTAGGCAGATTCGTTTCTGCTGCACCATGAAGGGAACTCCTATTTTTGAACCTTAAACAAACTAATTTTATTTGATGCTTAACAAAACATTCATTGCAGCACCCAGCCTTTTCCATTGTTCCCTGAGTGCACCCCCAACATTTAAAGTATGGTCCTCATTTCCATTTGTCATGTGCTAACATGTGCTCTACACCTTAACTGCAGGCAATTACTGAAAAGGTCTTTGATGCAGTGAGACAGGTTGTACCTTAATTCTCCTCTCCTGACTCTGCAGGGTTCAATGATAAACTGTGGAAGGAGAAAGTAAAAAAAAGAAACCCCCAAACCTTTTTATGAAACCTCTCCAATTTTTATTCAAGCAGCGACCAGTTTAGTTGTAAGTTGTAGCCTTCCCCGGCTACCATGAATTGCTAAGTAGTAATGAGGCACATGTGAGAAGCTCTGGAATAATCCTTAGAAAAGACTGAAAACTGTGTTGTTGGTTTCACACCTATGGCGGTGAGTGGAGCAAGGTGTCCAGCCCATGCGTTTGTTTATTTATGAATGCCTTTCCATTGTACAGGAGCTGAAAGTGTATCTGATAAGCAATAGTGGTGACATTTGCTGAACCCCAGGTAAATTAAATTATTGCTACAATTACTATAAGGAGAACGGAAGGTTCTAGTGTTTCCTGAACCCTTACTCAGGTCAGCTTTCATGTGCACAGGAAACATCCAGGGCATCTTCTTAACAGGTGTATTTGGATCCAGCAGGTCTGGGGAAAAGCCTGAGATTCAGCCTTTTTTTTTTTTTTTGGCCACCCCGAGACATATGGAGTTCCCAGGTCGGGGACCAGAGGCAAGCCACAGTTGCGACCTTTGTCACAGCTGCAGCAACACAGGATTCTTAACCCACTGTGTGGGGCCAGATGGAACCTGCATCCCAGGCGCTTCAGAGGCACCGCCGACCCCGTTGCACTGCAGCAGGAACTCCTAGACCACAGTTTGTGTAGCAAAAGCCTAGATCTTTCATATTTAATACTTATAATACATTTGAGATGTATATATTATTATTATTACTTTTTAAAGCAGACTTTGAGAGAGAGATTGAAAAATTCATAAATACAGGAAACTGAAATTTGATTTATAGTAAAGTTTCTACTCTTTCCAGTACTCTAACAACACCCAGTAAGAGGTACAAATGCTTTATTTTGTTTTTAAATAATAAATTTTATTTTAAAAAATTTGTGTCTCCAACATGCCTGGTCTCCTGTGACATTTGTCTACACTTCAGATCCTCAGGCCTCAGACTATTAAATTGCCTTAGGAAAAAGTATGGTAAACTGGTAACTAGGTAATTCTTGTGATCAGGAAAGTTTAGGAAACAAATGATTATCTAGGTGGAACTATAGTTTTGGAACTGAAGTGGGGAACTTGGGTGTTCCATGTTTGTTTGAGAACTTGAGCAGAACACTTCTCAGAACATTTAATGCATTTCAGCTCACTGAGAAGAGCTGCTGGGGCGCACAGAATGAAACTTGTTGGTTTCATGATGTAAGGGATAGGTTTAAACCTGCATCTTATAACAGGGTGCTAAGGTATAGTATCTAATTATGTCACTCTTAATTGTGAGGTGAAAGCAATAACAGCCACAAAGTTTTCTTTCCCTCTTTATCAAGTAAATGATCTGTGTCTACCAATCCAATTACAGAGCATCAGTATTCTAGAATAAAAGCTCGCCGGAATATTTCCCATATCCAAAGTACATAATTAACTTTTTAAATAAAAACTCTCAGCGCGGTCAGAGCAAGGTTGGTTACTTATCTCTGCTTTGAAAAGTTTACTTTGTGCCAAGGAGATCATCCATAAATTTTTCACTACAGTTTTGAACAGTAAATGAGGACCGAAGCAGACCTTTTAAAGTAAGCATTGAATTACTTCTTTTATTTTTAAAAACTTTATTTATTTTTTATGGCCACACCTGTGACATGTGGAAGTTCCCAGGCTAGGAGTCCAATTGGAGCTGCATCTGCGAGCTATGCCGCAGCTTGTAGCATCACCAGATCCTTAACCCACTGAACAAGGTCAGGGATCAAACCCACATCTTCATGGATACTAGCTGGGTTCTTAAGCTGCTGAGCCACAACGGGAACTCCCTTGACTTACTTCTTTTAGATCACTGATATTTTCTTCTGGCTTTTAAAAAACACATTTAATGTATTGCAACACTATATGTTATTAAAAGGCACTTTAGGATCTTGTAATGCTTAAGTTAATATACTTATGAAACAATTTATTATCTTGATACATTCTGTTACTAATGGAGCCTAACAACTTAACAACTGAAAGATCTTGAATTTTCTTATATATTTCTATGTTTTGAAGAAAAACGATTAATATATGATCAATTTTCAAGTGAAATACCACATTTCCTTTTAAAATTAACAGGATATTTCAAAAATGTCAAAAGACTGGTATACTGAAATCTCACCTCGACGTAAAGACTTCAAGTCCCCTTCAAGGAGATTATACCTAAAAGCCTCTGGCCATGTCTCATTGTAATGCCCCTTCCCCCACCCCGACCAGCCTGGGCTGCTCCTTCCCTGCTAGAGAAGGAATATCGCCCATTCCTCCCCTGGCCAACATATAACCTGTCCCCCATACAGATAAGGTATCCTGCCCAAGACCAGTCAGAAGATCAAATTGGGTTTCACTCAGGTCACACTGCAGGTTATAAAGGCTATTGCATAGTGAGTAGAGCCCTCTTTTTATTTTTTTCTAATTTAATTTTTTTTTCTTTTTGCTTTTTGCCTTATCTAGAGCCGCATCCGCGGCATATGGAGGTTCCCAGGCTAGGGGTCTAACAGGAGCTGTAGCCGCCGGCCTTCGCCACAGCCACAGCAGCGCAGGATCCGAGCCGCGTCTGCGACCTACACCACAGCTCACGGCAACGCCGGATCCTTAGCCCACTGAGCGAGGCCAGGGATCGAACCCGCAACCTCATGGTTTCTAGTAGGATTCATTAACCACTGAGCCACAACGGGAACTCCGAGCCCTCTTTTTAACTGGCATTCATTTGAGTCCTCCCTTTCCTCTCTGAAAATGTCCTTTCACTTTGATAAATTTGTAAAACATCTGACCATGGAAACTGTGATGTGTTAATGACACAATTCACTAAGCATAGACTGTTGCAAGGAAGGTTAACCAATGTAAACACCAGTCATTTAGAGACATTTGATTTGAATTTGAAGCCTAGTTTGGGCCAGTTGCATAACGTTTCTGAGGCTCCATTCCCACATCCGTAAAACAGGGACATTTCTCTGCTGAGTTATATATTAGACTGGAGGTGGATGAACAAGCAAGCTGTGGTAGGTGAGTAAGGAGTGGTAATAATAAAACAGGGTGTAATTGCTTAACTGCCAAAAGGACTTGATGACCACTTTTAAAGTAATCTCAGAGTGAATTCCCCCATGACCCATTTAGCAAATTCCTGCATCTATACCTCCTCCACTGGATTACAGTGAAGTCACATAATATCTGTATTTTATTTACTCAAATTCAACTATATGCATTTGACAGGAAACAAAAATAGAAAGAGGAAAAAGTACGCTAATTTAAAATTGTCAAGGCTGGGAGTCGTAGCTCAGTGGTAACAAAACTGACTAGGATCCAAGAGAATAGAGGCTTGATCCCTGGCCTTGCTCAGTGGGTTAAGGATCCAGCCTTACTGTGAGCTGTGATGTAGGTCGCAGACTCAGCTTGGATCTGGCATTAGTGTGGCTGTGGTGTAGGCCAGCAGTTACACCTCTGATTCGACGCCTAGCCTGGGAGTTTCCATATGCTGCCACTAGCGCGGCCCTTAAAAAAAGAAAATTGTCAAGGCAATTAAGCCTGACATTGTACTCAACGAACATAAATATTCTGGTGTAAATATGAGAAATGTGACTCTCGTCATCGATCTTGCTTCCAATAGGCTTTAAAGCATGAACATTTCACTGTACAAAGTATAATTCCAGGATCTTGAAACACACATTTCTGTACAAAATATTCTTAATGCACAAGCCAAGAACTGCACTTTATCTGCTGCACAACTGAAGAAACAATACTCTGTTTCAAAGCTGGAGGGAAAACTGGCTCTAGTGGAACTATTGAGAAATACTGTGTCTCTCTTTGAAGCAACAACTTCCTGAGGAGTTTTTCAATGCAATGTTTAAAAATCTTTTATTTTGAAATAATTTTTCACTTAACAGAAGTTGCAAAAATAGTTCAGAAAGCTGTCTATTCTTTACCCAGTTTCTCCATGTTAACAATTTTCATCACCATAGTACGATTATCAAAAACAAAACTCGTTTTTGTTTTGTTTTTTTGCTTTTTAGGGCCCCACCTGCAGCATCTGGAAGTTCCCAGGCTACGGGTTGAATTGGAGCTGCAGCTGCCCACCTACGCCTAATCCACAGCAACCTGGGATCTGAGCCACATCTGCAACCTATACCACAGCTCTTGCAACGCTGGATCTTTATCCCACAGAGCGAGGCCAGGGATCGAACCTGCATCCTCATGGATACTAGTCAGGTTCATAACACGCTGAGCCACAATGGGAACTCCCTGGGTACGAAATTCTTAGCCAAACAACAAAGCTTATTCAAATTTTGCCAGATATTCTCCAATGTCCTTTTTCTGTCCCAGAATCTGATCCAGCATTGTACCTTTCATTTATTTGTTCCATTTTCTTATTCTCATACAAACTGTGACGATTCCTCATCTTTCCTTATCTTTCATAACTTTGATCCATGAAGGTAAACAAAAAAGTAAATCAGGTCAACATTTTGAAAAATGTTGTGAGTAGGTGTCAGTTTTTTAGCTAATTCTGTGTAAATCCTAAACAAGATATTTTCTACAGTGGGTTACCTATCAATTTGTCATTATACAAGTGAATGTAGCAGATGCCATTTATTGAAATAAATATAATATCCAAGTGACAGCAAAAGGAACAAACTGTTCTTGCTTTTGGATGGTGACCATTTTAGAGTCAGAGCCATTTTTGTCACTGGTAGAAGAATTTGTCGGTGGTTCTCCATTTATTATTTTTTTAAACGGAATGAATTTTATTATACGTATAGCTTATGAGGTTCATTTCTAAAACCTCAGGTGGAATGCAGATTCAGTAATTTTGATTTCAGATGCTCAGTACTATTGATTTTTCAATTGTCTTTCCTGGCTTTGTTCAAAAGAAAAATGAGCTAAAACATATAGACAAGTAGGAATCATCTCATGCAGAAACTTTTCTAAGCAGTGATGATTTTAACAGCAGTAATTATCTGTTTGGTGCCAGTATATGCAAAAATATATTTTAATTATAAACATTAAATGGGCATTAACTACAAAGATAACATCTTTTAGGGATTTTAAAGTATGGTAACGGAAATGGAAAATAATAGTGAGACTTTGGAGGTTTAAAAGTTTTGTAATATAATTCAAAGGATAGTAGTCATCAATCTATATATATGTAAACTAATAACAACTTATATGTTGCTACTGATATTCAAAAGTGCAGTGAAAAAAATCTAAGTTTTTTCCTTAAACTTAGTGACATATAATTGTGAATAAAAATTGTATATATTTAGATTGTAAAATGTGATAATAAACACACACGTTGTAAAGTGATTACCACAGTCAAGTTAATTAACACATCTATCACCTCACATAGTTACTTTTGTGTGCGTGTGTGTGGTGTGTGAGTGTGGGTGGGGTGAGCCCAGAACACTTTTGGTTTTTGGGTTTTTTGGTTTTCTAAGATTTGAAAAAAATTACAGTTTATTTAGAATTTGGTTCATGATTACCTATTTTTTAAATACAATTTTTGTTTTGGAATAATTTACAGAAGAGTTGCAAAGATAATCCAGAGTTTTCACATAACCCTCACCAGTTTCTGCTGTTGTTATAACATGGTACTTTGGTTAAAAGTAAGAAACAGGCATGCATACATTTCTGTAAACATGAAGAAGTTCCCGTTGTGGTGCAGCTGAAGCGAATCTGACTAGTATCAATGAGGATGCAGGTTAGATCCCTGGCCTCACTCAGTGAGTTGGGGATCCAACATTGCTGTGAGCTGTGGTAAGGGTCACAGACGTGGCTTGGATCCTGCCTTGCTGCGACTGATGTAGGCTAGCCGCTGTAGCTCTGATTTGACCCCTAGCCTGGGAATTTCCATATGCTGCAGGTGTGGCCCTAAAAAATAGATTTTATTTGGATTTCCTTAGTTTTTCTATTAATATTCTCTTTCTGTCCTGGAATCCAACCCAGGAAACCACCTTGTGTTTAGATATCCCATTTTCTTAGTCTATTTCAACATATGACAGTTCCTTTCAACTTGTCTTTTATGATTTTGGCTCTTTTGATAGAAACCGGTTACCTGTTTTGTAAAACATCCCTCAGTCTGGGTTTGTCTGAGGTTTTCCTATGATTGCATTGTGGTTACGCATTTTTGGCAAAAATTCCGTAGAAGCGATGCTGTGCCTTTCTGAAGCCTGCTGTCAGGGATGTATGATATCCACATGATCGTTTGGTTAAGATAGTGGCTGCCAGGTTTCAGCTCTGTAAGTTTACTGTTTCCCCCTTTCCATCTTCTATGCTTTGGAAGCAAGTCACTGTCTAGTTCACCTGCAAGAAAGGAAAGATTAAGCTCCACCTCCTGGAGGAGGGCTTATCTTTATAAGTTATTTGGAATTTCTCTACCAGGAAGATCTGTCTCTATAGGATGTTTAAAATTTAACATTACTAAATTATCCAATTGCTGTTAAAATAATGCTATATGTTTATTGCAATATCAATAAAGCATACTAGGTCCCTGCCCCAATATAATTTATATTCTAGTAAGAGAGAGAGATTATATTAAGTAAACAGCAAGTTAATAAATTACATGTTGGGATAAGTGTTATAAATGATAGGGAGTTCCCATTGTGGCTCTGGCAGTTAAGGACCCAACGTGGTCTCTGTGAGGATGTGGATATTATCCCTGGCCTTGCTCAGTGGGTTACAGATCTGGCATTGCCACAAGCTGTGGTGTAAGAAGCTCAGATCCAGCATTGCTGTGGTTGTGGCGTAGGCCCCAGCTGCAGCTTCAATTCGACCCCTAGCCCAGGAACTTTCATATGTAGCATGTGAGGCTGTAAGAAGCAAATAAATAAATAAATACAGTGATACGTATGTCATGAAAAAATGTGGTGATTCTGGGGGAGGCCACTCGAGAGAGTGTAGTTTGGAAAAGTCAGAGGTGTTGACATTTGAATGGAAAACTGGAAAAAGAGAACAAGCCAGTTCTATGAGAAACCTTTCAAACGACAGAGGGTCTGGAGGCAAGAAGTGTCCTATGATGTTTCATTTCACTTGTCAACTTGATTGGGCCACAGGGTACCCAGGAATTTGGTTAAACACTATTTGGTGTGTGTCTATGGGGATGTGTCTGGATGAGATTAACACTCAGATCAGTAGGTTGAGTAAAGCAGATGTGCACGGGCCTCTTCCAATCTATTGAAGGTCTGAACAGAAACAGAAGGCTGAATAAAGGAGAATTTGCTCGCTTTGCTTGACCGTGCTAGAGCTGGGACTTGGTCTTCTGCTTTCAGACTAGGACTTGAGCTGGAATTTATATGGTCGGCTCTCCTGGTTCTCAGGCCTTTGGGCTTGGACTGGAAGTATATCATCAGTTCTGGGTCTCCAGCTTGCTGACTGCAGACTAACCTATGTCCCCAGGAGGAGAAAGAGGGCTGGTGTGGGCCAAATGCTAGAAAATAAGATAAACTGCTATGAGAAGAAGTAGAAAAGGAGTTCCCATCATGGCTCAGAGGGTTAAGAACCTGACTAGTATCCATGAGGATGTGGGTGTGATTCCCGGCCTCGCTCAGTGGGTTAAGGATCAGTGTTGCCACAAGCTGTGGTGTAGGCTGCAGACACAGCTTGGATCCTGCTTTGCTGTGGCTGTGGTGTAGGCCAGCAGCTGCAGCTCCAATTTGACCCCTAGCCTGGGAACTTCCATATGCCACAGGTGCGGCCCTAAGAAGGAAAAAAAAAAAAAGAAAGAAAAAGAAAAGAAACAAGTGTCTATAAACATGGAATTGGTAAAACAGCCCATATGTTAAAAGGATGCAGTAGATTTTTGAGCATGGAAAAGAAATGATGTACAACAGATACTAAGTGGTAGTTCCCATTGTGCCTCAGTGGAAACGAATCTGACTAGTATCCATGAGGACACAGGTTCGATGCCTAGCCTCATTCAGTGGATTAAAAATTCTGCATTGCTGTGGTTGTGGACTAGACCAGCAGCTACAGCTCCAATTTGACCCCTAGCCTGGGAAGCTCCATATGCCTGGGGTGCGGCCCTAAAATGAGACAAAAACAAAAAAACAAAACAGATACTAAGTGAAAAAACACGGTACAAAAAAAAAATCTGCATAGTAAGATCCCACCGATGTGGTTTAGAAATGATTATCACTATATTTAACCTACATTAAGTATTATAAGAAAAAATCTGATGAAGTGTATTAATATATATTAACAGTGGTTAACTCTATTGACAGTGGTTATATCATGGTGCAATGGAGATTATGGGGGATTTTTACTTTAAACCCCATACCTGTCTTATTAGAATATGTATATATAGTAGCCACATATTTTGTGTCGTTTTTTATGGCTGCACCTGAAGCATATGGAAGTTCCCAGGCCAGGGACTGCATCCATGCTACAGCTGGGACCTATGCCACAACTGCAGCAACGACAGATCCTTTAACCCACCGTGCCTGGCCAGGGATTGAACCTGTGCCTCTGCAGTGACCAGAGCCGCTGCAGTTGGATTCTTAACCCACTGCACCATGGCAGGAACTCCTATTAGAACATTTTATACAATGGATGAGATGAAAAAAAAATTTTTTAATCAGAGACACAAGTAGTAATTTCAGGATTAATCATTACTTTAATGAAATCTTTGAATCTACTTTAAGAAATAAGTCCTATAAATATTATTTTCTTTATAAAGAGTTTGGATTATATTCAAACCAGGAAAATGGAGGATATTATTGATTAAATTGAAATTATTAACATTTCCAATGTGATTTTGGGACCACATTTACTCATTTCCTTCAAATTAACATCAAAAACAAAAAAGTGTACAAAGATTTTATTCATCATTTATTCAGGCAATGCACCTTAGAATGGTTTCTGTGGTTTAGTTTAAAAAAAAAAGCAGATACAGAAATTTATCTGTGAAGTAAAATGAAAGCTTTCTTTTTAAGTTGTGTTTTATGCAAAGACTATTTAAGCTTGGTTATGTCTAAGCACCAGATTATGACTATTATGAATGATTTCCATTTTCTTTTTATCTCCTTTCTGTATTTTCCAAATTCTCCGTAATAATGATGAATTACTTTTACAATCAGGAAAAGCGTTTTTTTTTTTAATTGTTTCATTAAAGTTAGATGTTTATAAATTTAACGTGGTGTATCTGATCAGTGTCAGTCTGCTTGCACTTTCTGTACGGCATCAAGTGGTTATTTTTTCAATGACTGAAGTTTGCAGACTTTATTTACAAACTGGGACCAAATGTCTTGTATGATGATCACACTGGTTCCTCCTTCTCTCTATCCAAAATGACAAGGCAAAGTCTCTTGAGAACACCCTGACAAGCAACCTTTTAAAATGATTAAGTGGGCCTTTCATGAGACTTCTACAGCACCTCAAAGAAAGGTCAAAGCAAAGAGAAGCTGACTGTTAGAAATACTCCAGCCTCTTACACCTTCTCTTAGCCACAATCACATGGTATGCAGCAAATATTTTTAGGTTACACTGAGAAAGCTTGAAACTGCAGCTTTGGTGTGCAATGTGATGTTCAGGTGGTGGTGGGGGCGGGGGACTGGGGAGAGAGAAAGAGAGGGAGAGACAGAGAGGGAAGAAGGCTTCTCTATGACAATTTAAAACGTTACGCAAAGGTTGTAAGATCCTTGGCTGGGTGTTATTTAGTAAATACTGCTCAGCGTGCACATAGTACAACAGCGTAAAGGAATTATAGTTTGCTTTCAACCGTCTGAAGCCTTTCTGTGTTCTCTGGTTTTAGCTTCCAATCCGCGTAAATTCTGACTCATTAACTTTTCATAGGGCAACTCACTGTCTTCATAAGAAAGTGTGAGTATTTTCCTAAAGTCTCTTTTCTACCCAATGCATTCATTTGCTTTTTAGCTTCAGAATGTAAATCCCCACAGTGAAAAGCAACGAAATAGTACCTGTTTCCCTCACTCATATTCTCCATTCTCTAAAAATGTTCTATTTATAATTAAAAGTGCATAACTGAAAAGCAAGTCTACAGATTAGTTTACAACTGGGGACCTTAAACTGAGGAAAGAGTTGGGAACAGAATGATGTAAACACTACTAGGCCAGAGTTCCCCAAGCCTGGCCCAACTGACACTAAAGGCTGATAACACCTTTTTTTTTTTTAAGGGCTGCACTCATGGCATACGGAAGTGACCAGGCTAGGGGCTGAATCAGAGTTACAGCTGCTGGCCTATACCACAGCTTGGCCAGATACAAGCCGCATCTGTGACCTACACGACAGCTCATAGCAACACTGGATCCTTAACCCACTGAGCGAGGCCAGGGATCGAGCCCGCATCCTCATGGATCCTAGTTGGGTTCATTACTGCTGAGCCACAACGGGAACTCCCAAGGCTGATAATTCTTTATTGTAAAGGGCTGTCCTGTTCATTGCAGGCCATTCAGCAATATTCTTGGCCCAGGGATATTGGAGGTGGGAGCAGGGAGGGGCAAGGAACAGCAATTTTATTTCGAAGGCCGACAGTGGACTTGTGTCCCAAAGAACCATCTGCCTGAGTTAGAATTCAGTCTCTCTTTGTACTAAAAAAGGAGAGAATAAAGTCAAGCATTTCCTGGTTCAAGGGGGCCTCTAGAGAGGATGTGTTCATTTCTTCCTTCCTGCACTCATTCACAGGTGGCCTAGTCAGGATGTTTTCTGTGTGCCTACTGTATGGAGCTTGTCGGCTCCCAAATGCCATGCTGCTGGGGCAGCTGGTATTGTTTTGGGGAACTGAGAAGGGAAGATCCTTAGGACAAGTGGTCCTGGCAGCTGCTAGGGCCTTACCGGAAAATTCCTCAAGCAGGGCAAGCCATCCATGAGAAGCAAGGCTCCTGGCTGGCTGCACAAAGATTTTTTACCCATTAGATGCCAGTAATGCAGAGCTGCAATTCTCCAAATACGACTACCAAAGTGTTTACAGGATATTGACAAATATCTTATACGGGACAAAATCATTGACCCCACTTGAGAACCATTGCACTAGGTCAAAGAGTACAAAACCAGGCCTTTTGTTCCTTCTCCAATTCCTTTTTTTTTTTTTTTCCCTGCCACGCGGTGGCATGTGGAAGTTCCAAAGCCAAGGATCAAACTTAAGCCACAGCAGTGACAATGCTGGATCCTTAACCCATTGAGTCACCAGGAAACTCCTGCCTTGCCAATTCAAATTGTCCCCTTGACCTCATAGTCAGTCTCTACTCACTCTACCAGCAACATAAAATATAGACATTCCTGGAGTTCCCACTATGGCACAGTGGATTGAAAAATCCCACCGCATTGGCTTGGGTTGCTGTGGAGGCGCTAGTTTGATTCCCAGCTCTGCACGGTGAGGTAAAGGATCCAGCATTGTGGCAGCTGGGGATCAGATTCAGTCCATGGCCCAGGAAGTTCCATATGCCATGGGAGCAGCCATAAAAAAGAAAAAAAAGAGGCACTCAAACACTCTCACACCCTTCATGTCGAAGCCCCTGAACATTGTCTAGAGTTCTTCTTCTGAACCATATGTAGCCAATTTGGCTGAGTGGAGAGAAGCTGGTGCTAGTAACTTTCCTAGCCTTTCCTGACATGGATGATCATTCTTGTCACTTTTAATGTATGTTTTCTGAAGGTCATAAATGCCCCCAGTTTCTTTATCAACTATCCACACTCTGCAACCCCATGCTTCCCCATGAATATTGTTTCAACCATAATTTTAATTAAATGTTCATCCTAGCTTGTGATTGTTTTTCTCATTTGGCACTTAAATATGCAATTATGAGCCAGGCTCAAAATATTCCAGATATCCTAATTACAGACAATTAATTAGAACTGGGGGAAGGGATTTATATAACTGGGGAAAAAAAAAAAACCCTTTTCCTAATTTATCCCACAATAAAGTAACACACATTAGTTCAAATAAATTTTAGTTTTATGCCTTATCTTAATATATACAAATTGCCCAGTATTTGAAGCATCAAGGAAAATGGGCAGATGAAATGGTTTCCTCTAGCAAAAAAGTATTCTTTTTTTTTTTTTTGGCTTTTTAGGGCCTCACCGGCAGCAATATAGAGGTTCCCAGGCTAGGGGTCTAATCAGAGCTGTTGCTGCCGGCCTACACCACAGCCACAGGAACGTCAGATCCGAGCCACATCTGTGACCTACACCACAGCTCACGACAATGCTAGATTCTTAACCCACTGAGAGAGGCCAGGGATCGAACCTGTAACTTCATGGTTCCTAGTCTGATTCATTTCCGCTGCACCGCAACGGGAACTCCTGAAAAAGTATTAATGATTTTTTCTTTAAGAAAAACTCTGGAAAATGGATTTACCACTACTAGATTCATAAGAGTAAGCATCTTGGTCTCTGCTGGCCTATTTCACCTTCAGTAAAATAAGAATTATAATACCCACCCCCTGGGGAATATAGAATGACTTAATCAGTCTTAAGCTCTTACGCCTGTGCCTGACATACAGGTGTTTTATATGCCTCACTCTCCATGCTACTTCTCTCCTTTGTTCCCAGCACTGGCTAAGTCGTTCGTGAGGTCTAGCAAAACATGAAAGTGAAGGCTCACTTGCTCAAAAATTATGAGGAATTTCGAGACAGCAACAGCAGAACACTAAACCAATTGAGGGGCCCTTCTAAGCATGGAGCTCTGTGTTCCTGCATACGTTATACACTCACAAAGCCTTCCCTGCTTGCTCTCCTAGTGTTCCAAGGATCCATGTGTCTATTCTTCTATTAAATTAAAAGCCACTCTTCAGTTTGACAATCAACAGGCAAATAAATTCGACTATCTAAAGAGTACTTTAGTTAACGAGGATTTTGTGTGTTGTTCAGTACTGGTTCACTTTAGTCAAGCTGTTGAGTGTTTGTGAGCCTAGGGCTCTTTATAAAGGAACTTTTTTTTTTTTTCTTTTTATGGACAAACCTGTGGCTTATGGAAGTTCCCTGGCTAGGAGTCGAATCCAAGCTCCATCTGCGAACTTCGCCTCACCTTGCCGCAAAGCCGGATCCTTAATCCATTGAGTGAGGCTAGGGAACAAACCCCAACCCTCATGGATACTAGTCAGATTCCCAACCTGCTGAGCTACAGCAGGAACTCAAGGAACTCTTTTTATCTGCCATGGTATTTCCCTGGTTTGTATCACTCTCAACATGGAGGAATTAAAAGAAAGTATCTTAGTTGTCTACAAGTAATTGGACCCTTGATTACAGCCAAAGAGGCATTTAGTGGCCAAAGAGCCACTTAATTCAAAAGCACTTTATCTACACTTATCAAACGGCAATCACAAAGAACGCTAAAATGTGTAGCGTGGGACTAACTCAGAAGACCTCAAGAAAAAAACGAGCTGTTTGTTTGGGATCGCAATCCCACACTCCGGCTTTATTTATTTATTCATTTATTTTGTCTTTAGTCGTTTAGGGCCGCACTTGTGGCATGTGGAGGTTCCCAGGCTAGGGGTCTAATCGGAGCTACAGCTGCTGGCCTGCTTCACAGCCACAGCAAAGGCAGGATCCGAGTCGCGGCTGCGACCTACACCACAGCTCACGTCAATGCCAGATCGTTATTGCTCAATGCCATTGAGCAAGGCCAGGGATCGAACCCGCAACCTTACTGTTCCTAGTTAAATTCGTTAACCACTGAGCCACGACGACGGGGAACTCCCAGTATAGCTTAAAATGGTGACTTAAATCCTAGACTGAAGACTTTTAGGGAATTGGTCCACGTGTCTTAAGAGTGAAATACCCCAAAAGGAAGACTTGGTCTCCAAACCACTGAGCCCCGACTCTGCCTGTTATTCCTTCTTCATGGATACAGCAGCATGTCCCTGAGTGGCTTTTTTCAATGGGTTTTTCAAAGTTTTCACATCATATTTGTAAGAAAGAATCCTGTTAAAAAAGACGCAAAATATTTGTGTGAATATACACCCCCCCCCCCCGAGAAATTTCCACATTTTCTCTATTGGAAGAAGCACACACGCACAGGCACAGAAGGCATCTCAACAGAAGGCAAAGAGAATACATACCATGCATGACCCAGGTGTTTTCCACAATTGCAATATTAAAGCCTATGTTAGTTTTCATTTGTTCATTTAATTGCAATACACTCAAGACAATCTTAACCAAAGCTCATGTATCAAAATCCTGTTCAGTTGAGATGATTGAAAATTCAGGGAGCCAATCTGTCACAGTCTCTTTGAATCAAACAACACACAGAAATGCCACAAACTTCAACACATTTGCTAATCATATTAATTTACGTGGTCGCCTTGCTCTTATAATTTCCACCCTTTCCCCATCCTCATAAATCATTTAGCGTCTCAGGGTTTGCAATTTTGTTAACAGTTAATCAGAAGAACAGGCTGGCCTCTGAGTACAGATAAAACGCTAAAATGTGTAGTGTGGGACTAACTCAGAAGACCTCAAGAAGAAAACGAGCTGTTTGTTTGGGATCGCAATCCCACACTCCGGCCTTGGCTGGGACGGAGGGAACCTCTGCACGTGGGTCAGGAAGCTTCCCCGCCCGCGCGAGCCTCCCGGCAGCCTGCGGGCGGGTCTCGAGAGCGCAGGCGCGAACCCGGCTTCCCTGGAGACCGGGCGGAAGCGGCGGGAAGCAGAGCTGCGGTTGGCCGCCGGGGCGGGATGGAGAAGCGGGGGGTGGAGCCCGAGGAGGAAGGCGGCCGCAACGAGGAAGAGGACGCGGCTCGGGCCATGGAGCGGGCGGAGGCGGGGGCGGCAGGCGGCTCGCCGGGTTCGTCCCAGCCTGAGGAGCCCGGCGGCCTCGCTTGGTGTAAATTAATAGGGCGTGGCGGCGGGGCGTGGCGGCGGGGCGTGGCGGGGCGTGGCGGGGCGGGCGGACGCCTGGGACGGCGGCGACGGCGGCGGCCGTTGGGGTGCGACCGTCCCCGCCCGGTTCAGGTCCTTTCGTTTTCCGGGCTCCGCCGAGAGAGCTTCCCTTCGCTGCCTGGTGTTTGGAGGCTAAGACCCCGAGAGGGCTGGCTGTGCTTAGAAGTAGGGTGGGCGCGACAGTGTGTTAGTCCAGGGTGCATTTGTGATCCCTCAGACAGCCCAGTGAAAGCCAGAGAGGCCCCCAGGCGCTTTAGGTTGTAGAAGCTTGGAACCTTGTCGTCCGTTTGGCAGAACTGGGGCCCGGCCTCAGCCCGGACGGGAGGAGATGGCTCAGCTCGGAACCCAGGACGAGGCACGTCTGCGGTGGCCGCCTCTCCGGTGACCCACTTACAGCCCTTGGGCACTGCCTTGTACCTCCGCAACCCCAGGGCCTGGGCCTCTCCTTTCTTGCCTCTCCGTGTCCCTTTTTAAAAACTTTAATTTTGGAATAGTTTTAGATTTGCCGAGAGACGCACAGATAACTTTAATATCTTACTTCACCGTCGCACATTTGTCCAGACTAAGAAGTTTTATCATTAGCATGGTACTATTAATTAAAGGACAAGCATTTTTCAGATTTTACCAGTTTTTTCCCCTAATTTTTTTTTTTTTTTCCTGTTCCAAGATCCGAATCAGAACACCACATTGCATTTAACCTGCCTTGTATTTAACTGGTGTTAAGAGCTGGCATCTCTTCTGCCGTTATCCCTCTGCCCCCTCCCTCAAGATGTGAACTACTTCTTAAAGTTCAGGAAATATTTACTCAGTGTGCCAATTTAGCAAGTATTTATTGATAGTGTGTTAGATGCCAGGCTCTGTTGTAGGTACTGGGTATTCAGCGTTGAACCAGATAATCCTGATCTTATATGAGAGTTAAATATAGTCTACTGGTTCTGTCTTCTGCTGTTTTGTATTTCAGATTATTTTTTAAGTTAAGAAAGTGCCACTTAGAATAGTTTTTGTTTTGTTTTGTTTGTTTTTTTGTCTTTTTGCCTTATCCAAGGCCGCACCCGCGCGGCATATGTAGTTTCCCGGGCTAGGGGTCTAACAGGAGCTGTAGCCACCGGAACGCGGGATCCGAGCTGCGTCTGCAACCTACACCACAGCTCAGGCAAGGCCGGATTGTTAACCCACTGAGCAAGGCCAGGGTTCAAACCTGCAACCTCATGCTTCCTAGTCGGATTGGTTAATCACTGAGCCAGGATGGGAACTCCTAGAATAGTTTTTAAGTCGGTTGAAAATCAGTGTTTAAACTTTCCTACCCCTTCAATTTACTCTTACGTTTTACTATAAACTTCCAAGGTACAAGATTACCTCTTGCATCTTCCATCATTGATCAGTTATTTTTCTTAAATTTATAGCTATCCTGAGAAAAATATAGTGCACAAAGAACTTTTAAGTAAATAAACAGGACCGAAGACCCTACATGGCTGGAGTTTCTGTCTTTATAATTTTTAGATGCTTGGCACATGTAATAAATTAAGGAAAACAAAACTTTTAAAATCACTCAGCATTCTTCTTTCTCTGTTGCCATGTTTTAAGGAACTGGTCATTGCTCAGAATTAATAAGCAGCCTGAATGTATTTTTGTATTTCTTTGCATATTGTGCAGCAGTTCTTGATCAAGTGGTGCCAGCAGGAAGTTCATCTAGAGTCATAGTACACATGGATCTGGATTGCTTTTACGCACAAGTAGAAATGATCTCAAATCCAGAACTAAAGGGCAAACCTTTAGGTAATTTTGGACTTTGATACTATTTTCATTATATGATAGGACTCGTTATTCACCATTCTGATTTATTAACCATTCTAATAAATGTTGGAAGCAGTTCTGGGATGTTTTATAGACAGTAATGTTTGCTTCACTACCAGGTGTAAACTTTATAAGTTTCATTTAATAAATAGTGAATGTGACACAAGTTAGCTTACCAAACACATGTGCAGAAAGTCCATTTAAACTTTAGTCTTTTTCTCAATGTTTGAAAATTTACAACCATCTGATCTCAAAAACAGATGGAATTATTTTTTGTGGATATTTTCATCTATTTCCCCCCTTTTGAAATAACTCTTGAATTGTGTAATTTTATGGAGGTTTTCATTAATTTTATTAATTTTGATGGATGTTTTCATCTGTTTTCTCCCTTTTGAAATTAACTCTTGAATTGTGTAACCTCTGACAAAATACTTGGGTTTTGAACAGAAGCTAAAATATTAAGTCATATAGAACAAGCTTTCCATAAAAACATAAATATCTTTTAAAATAAAAGACAAAGAGAAAATCTACATTGGGGATTTACTTACTATTGTGTTGACTTGTTTAAACATTTTTATTATATTTTAAATTGAAAAAGTAAATTTTTTTTTTTTTTGAGGGCAAAGGAGAAAAAATAGCTTTATTGCTTTGCCGGGCAAAGCAGGGTCATAGCAGGCTAATGCCTCAAAGAGTGTGCCTCTGAAAAAATAAATTTCTAAAACTTTTTAATGCGTGTGGTAGTTTTATCCTTTAGTAAAAGCATAAAGAGCAATTTGGTTTCACTTGCTGCTACTCTCTGGTGTTTAATTTGGTTTTGATAAATCTCAATTCAACCCAACCTAGTTGATTGTCAGAGGAATGACTGATATGACTAGTTTTTTGTGTGCCAAGTTCAGTCTAGGATCTTTACAATTTCCCAAGGGTGTCAAGGAGTTAGGATTAGGGGACTTAAAATTTTCTTCTAAAGGCATTTGTAATTAGCATTGTAACAAGATGCTCTGTAAATGATGCTTATCAAAAAGGTATTGTGTAATTAAGAAGCAGGAATGGAAGTTTAACAACAAGTGAGAGATGTGATGCTGAAAGTTTCTAGGAGAAAGCATCATTGTCTTTCATTTGTATTCATCAAATATATGAGTACTTAGCTTGAGCTGGTAACGGTGTTGAGTCCATATTCCGCATTAAAGGACTACTTTTTTGGTCAAGGAAGCTACTAATCTGATTTTTTATATTGTTCACTGATGAATCATAAATTAAGTTTTGATCCAGTGATTCTATTTTTGGGCATAATCTGATGTATCAAAAATATATGAAATAATGTTTCTTTGCCTTGTTTATGATATCAAGATTTTAGAAACAAAATGTTTTACATTAGGGGAATGGACATAACCTTTTTTTTTTTCCCCTCCACATATTTGTGTTGTACGTATTTTAGATGCATATTACTTTAGCAGTGGTAAAGCTGTATTCAACTTATTAAAGAGAAAAGCAAATGATTTTAGCAGCTTTAAGCCCCCAGTAAACTAGAATTTTTAAACTTTGTAGATCATAATTTAGTCATTTTTTTAATGAGGAGGGGGGCTCGTAATGCCACCTCACTGTCTTAATTTCCTCCAGACTACTATGAAGAACAGTTCCACTCTTAGAACATTTATTGGGGGAGATCCCTAGTAATTTGCTGCAGGTTGGCACTTGCTTTATATTCACTGGAAAGTTACTCAGAAGATAAGTGAGACTTTCTAGCAGCAACAAGTAGTTAATTGTACTCAGTTATTTTCATTTTGCTTTATTTTTTGGTAAAACATGGCCTAGAGTTATATATAAAGTTATATAGAGTTAATTCAATGTAACTTAATCTGGTTTTGTATTGTCTGGAAAGAAAAATTCCTGGAAGGATTTTATTTGTATCTTTTTGCAGAATTCATAGAATTGTTAATTTGAGGTATTTTTTGTTAAATTATACTTTATAGAACTTTGATGAATGAAGGCTATGCTTTTTAACTTTTTATCCTTATCAAAACAGATTGCATTTACAATTATATGGTCTTAATAAATTATATTTAATTTAATTTTAGTCATGCTCAATTTTCTCATATTTATTTCTTGTAGGGGTTCAGCAGAAATATTTGGTGGTTACCTGCAACTATGAAGCTAGGAAACTTGGAGTTAAGAAACTTATGAATGTCAGAGATGCAAAAGAAAAATGTCCACAGCTAGTATTAGTTAATGGAGAGGACTTGACTCGTTACAGAGAGATGTCATACAAGGTTACAGGTACAGATTATGGGCAGTATACTTTCAGCATTAATTTTTTTTTATAGGATGTCTGTTAACTACATAAATCTTTTAATAAATGCAGAGTGAGTAAGTCAGTTTCCTTTTTTTTTTTTTCCCTTTGCTTTTTAGGACTGTACCCTTGGCATATGGAAATTCCCAGGCTGGGGTTGAATCAGAGCTGCAGCTGCCGACCTACACCACAGCTCCAGCAATGCGAGATCTGAGCCACGTCTGCAACTTACTCCACAGCAAAGCCGTATGCTCAACCCACTGAGCGAGGCCAGGGATTGAACCCGTGTCCTCATGGATGCTAGTTGGGTTTCTGCTATTCCACAATGGGAATTCCAATCAGTTTCTTTTTATTTTGGATCTTTCCCACCTTAAAAATATTTACATGAGTATTACTGATATGAGTATTGGTGACAAAAAATGTATAGGTGAAAAGAATTTGAGCTCTGTCATGACTGGTGTTTACATAAATATGAGAAAATGTAAAAAAATTTAAAAGAGAAAATGGAAGAAGATAAACCAAAGAAAACCATGTATTTTAAATATTAAATTTAAATGATGAGTTTAAATGAACTATTAATACACTGTACTCTGAAGCACTAATGGTTGAGAGAAGCTTCTGTAATGTTTGATTAACAAAATTTAAAACCTATATTTTAGGAGTTTTTAGCAAAGATAATGGATATATTTTTTTCTTAGATTTTATGTATATATTAAATATTACAGTGTAGATAAACTCTCCCTTACTGAGGTTTGGGTTTGAATCTTAGTGTTCTAGCAAATTATGGGAAAAATGAAATAATGTATGTACTGGCATGTGACAAATAAATATATGTCCAAGGATCAGCTTTTTATTTCTTATTTGCTATTGTTTTTATTTGTTCTTTTGTTATTTATAGCCATTTTCAGATGAAAGAGTTAAATATAATATCCAAAAGCTCTTACACATTAATTCCAAAAAGAAACTTAAGAAAAATGGACAGAGGATATGAATTGACAGTTGACACAAAGAACAAACTCAACAATGTGGAAAAAGAATGCTCGAATTCTTTAGTGATAAAAAATTAGTGTGTACAAACAGTAGTGTGAAAAAGTAGAAACAAAGTATTACAGCCTTTTAAAAGCAATTTAGAAGAGATCCCTGGTGGCTCAGTGGGTAAAGGATTTGAATTGTCGCTGCTGTGGCTCAGGTTACAGCTATGGTGTGGGTTTGATCCCTAGCCTGGGAACTTCTGCATGTAGTGGGTGGGCCAAAAAAATAAAAAACTAAAACAATCTAAAAACATTTTTGGAAATTAAAGATGCATTTTATATTCTTTAGCCTAATAATTTCACTGCTGGAGATTTATTTAATAGAAATAAAAGAATGTGTATGTACAAAAATGTCTTACTTTAGTATGGACTAAAAATATGGAATGAAAATAGGTGCTCGTCGGGATGAGAACAGCTAAATAAACTAATACTTCCTTATCATGGAAGATTATAACCATTAAAAAGAATGTATTGTTGCTATCTTGTTGACACAAAATATTCCTTTTGAGTGAGTAAAAGGCAAGGTGTTAAAACCTGTATTAGGTTTTTCAGTATGTGCAAAGCAACCAAAATCCTTCCCCAACATACATGTATATGTATATCTGTGAAAAGGAAGAGAAACATGAGAGGATGTATACCAAGTTTTTAACATTGGTCAACCACTTCTGGAAGGGAAGAGGCAGTGCTAAATGGGAGGAAGGGGGAAAAAGGGATAGCCAAGCAAAAAAGACAAGACTTACCTCCCAGAATATCACTTGTGCATCTGTGCACAGTTATGTGTGTGTGTGTCTGAATGTTCAGAAGTTAAATTTTACTGTAGGTAGATGATATAATGCATACAATTGTGCATCTTGCCTTTGTTCTTGGTGATCTTTCATGTCATTCATAGAGCTCTTCCTCATTTTTTTTTAATGCCTATACAGTATTCTGTTGTATTTTGTTCCTTTACTGATATGAAGACCGAATGTTCCACACTATGCCTGTTGTCCCTGCATATTTATTAACAGTACCTCCTTTTATTCAAAAGATAACTTGTTTTGCATTATAAATTATGTGGTTTCTCTGATAGTGAAGGATTATTAGGCTGTTACCAATTTTTTGCTCTTAAAGATATATGCTTCACTAGATATATTCATATAGAAATTTTCATACTTTCATGAAAATATCTGTAACCAAAGTTCTTAGATCAAAGGTAATTTGTGTTAGACATTTTAAATATTGCTGTGTGTTGCAGTTGAGATTGTTCCAATATATTGCTAGTATGTATGAGAATATTAGATATTTATAACGATTTTGCCTGACAGGCGAAAAAATAGTAAATCACTGTTTTGATTTGTATTTCTCTCTGAGTTTGAACATTTTTTTTTCGTATATTTCTGTTCATATATATATTTTTTCTGTGAATGGCCTATTCACTTGGGCCTATTTTAATTTGGTTTGTTCATCTCTTTTCTGATTGGTTTTTGTCATTGTTTTGGGACGTTAAGAAAGTTAGACCTTTAATGGCCATGTGTTAGAAATATACTACCTATTTGTGTTAGCGTTTTTATTTTATTCTATAATATTAGACTTATCAGTCTTTCTCTTATGATTTCTGTGCCACTGCAGCTTTTCACAGTAAAAATACACTGGAAATTCAGTGACCAAATCTCAGTTTTTGTACTGATTCCTAATTTGTAATGTCTTGAAATAATTAAAAATGCACTAAAACAATAAGCGTGAGTTATGCATTGACAAAAAGTTATTTTGTTAATTTTTCTTACCATATTTTATGAGTTGAAATAAGAACATAGCCTAATAGTACTCTACTGAATTTATCTCAGACCTATTTATGAAGTATAACCTTGTTGTTTGTTTCATTTATTCTACAGTATTACATTTTTGTCTAGATAGTTTTTTTCCTCTAATTATAAACTCTTCTCTTTGGTCTTGTGTGATCAAATGTTTAGTATATGTGTCTTGTTTATAACGTTGTCAGACTGACAGCAAAAAAGAAGTTAATGCTATAAATTTGGGTTGTGATGATCGTTGTACAACTATAAATGTAATAAAATTCATTGAGTAATTTAAAAAAAAGAAGTTAACTTCAGGCATAGGTTAAGTGATTTATTCCTGTGACCTAGTAATAAAACCAATACAGTAAGTGTTCAGCGATCCACCAGCTTTGTTCATGATTCTGTAATTAACTTGCTTTTCTGCTTAGTACTTAAAACTTTGTCCTTTATTTTTCTCGTCTGGCATTATTTTAATAAATGTTTTATTTCCTACCTTTATTGTTGGACATCAGGTATATAGTTTTGCTGGGGGCAGGGGGAAGCAGAAATTGATGACAAAAATTAAAAAGAATTCTTTTATATGGTCAGACACATTGTCAGTTTTTCCTAAGAGTAGATAAATGATTTTCTCTAAGTAGGCTGGAAGTAATTTTTGGTGGTCACCAGATCATGTTATCTTTATTAATTGTTTTCTCCTGCTGTTATCAGTGTTGGCATCAATAAAACATACTGTATTATAGGACTTTAAGAATCTATGCATTTTTATATAATAGGAAGCTGATAATTTGTTTTCTGTCCTCCAGCTGCTGTCAATAGGTGATTCAGAGAGAAGGAAAGTTCCTTCTAAGGACTTCAGAGTTATTAATTTTAATCCTAAAAATGAGAATTGCTAGTCTCTTTGAACTTATTTCAAACCTTGGTTCAGCTCAGTTTAGTAAACATTTGACTTAAGGACAAGGCATTGTGCCAGATGCTAGATGTTGGACATTCAAATTCATGTAAGTCATGGTCCATCTCTGCCTTTAAGGAGAGAGCTGGAGGATGACTAATGAAAACATTGCATTGTAGTATATTTTGAAAATTAAATAACTTTTCTTTTTGAATCAGTATTGGAATTTTTAAATTTCGTTTTGCCTTTTTAAAATTCTTGTGAAAAATATAGCTAGAATATATTTTTACTTGTTTTTATTTTCTAAGCATTTATTCTTTGACCTGTTGCTTCAAGATCATAATTAACTTTAAGCATTATATTTAATATTAGAGAAATTACAGGTATAGAAGATTGAGCTAAATATATTGCTCTGAGTATCTGCCCAGGAAGTGTTATTTTTGGCCTTGTTTTGTGGGAAAATATTGCCTCTAATTAGAATGTGGTGCCAGAAAAAAACTGCAGTTAACCGAGGACTTTATTGAAGATATTGTGGAACTGTGAATATATGTCAAACGTTTAACAACATATTTTTGCGGTTTTTTAAACATAAAAAGAGTTAAATCTGTTTTAATTATAACTTTACTTACATCTGTGCACCAATATTATTTTAATTTAGAGTTGTTGGAAGAATTTAGTCCACTTGTTGAGAGACTTGGGTTTGATGAAAATTTTGTGGATCTAACAGAAATGGTTGAGAAGAGACTAGAGCAGTTCCAAAGTGATGAACTTTCAACAGTGACTGTGTCGGGTCATGTATACAAGAATCAGCGTAAGTGGATTCTTACTCATTCAATGAGTACTTAGGTTCCTAAATGTTCAGTCAGTTCAGTGAGTTAGCTATGTTTCTCAAAGTTGTATGGCCATTTTTGGAGGTATAGTCATATTTCAGCAACCTAAGATGGTTAAAATTAAGTATTGCTATTCCATATTAAATAGACAGAAAATGGTATTTTGATGATGTCACTCAGTGATTTGTGCACTTTAAATTTTTCTGACACAGTTCCGTGTTACCGGTTTTTTGTTTTTGGCTGCATCTGCAGCTTACAGAAATTCCCAAGTCAGGGATAGAACCCATTCCAGATCAGTGACCTGTGCCACAGCAGTGATGTTGCCAGGTCCTTAACCCACTAGACCACCAGGAAACTCTGTGTTACCATTTTTAAGAGTTATACCTCTTTAGGTCATCTTTAAGTTATAGGAGTTGGCTTTTTAGAGTAATTTTTGATTCTCCTAAAACCATCTTCAAGCAAAATTTTAGGTAGACTAAATTTGCCTTTGTGACCTTTTTGCTTATTCACTTCTATTCCCCAAGGAACCAAGACTCACCCAAGTCAACCCTTCTGGGAGCTGGTCCAGGCCTACCTGCTATCTTTTGCACATTCATATTTAATTAATTCAAATAATCTTTGCCAGCTCTTAGCAAGAAAGCAGAATGGTTCATCTTCACATAATAAAATATGAATAACTGATGATATTTCCAAGGATATTTCCATGAGAATATAAGCCTTACTCAGCTCCACTGAATATCTAAATAGACTTTCATACATCTTGTGACTGCTGGTGACTTCCACATAGAAGACAAGCTAGTCTGCTTTTGTGTAAGACTTCCCCTGATCTATTTGCTTCTGGGTCTCAGCCAGCCATAAGTGTTTCCTCTTATGCTACTTTTTTGAGGGCCCTGTGATCAATCACCAGTCATCCTCCACCTCCTGATATTAAAGAAGAACAGAGGCAGAGCAACAGTTCTCTTTTAGAAGAAGACACGTTTGAAACTTCAATGTGTTGTACCTGTGCTCTTTTGTTACTTACAAGATCTTGGTAGCAAGAAGTTTGTGTTTCTGTATAATTTTTAAAGCAAACTTGGAGTCTTGATTGGAACATATTAGCAAGAACTAGGTTTTATTTCTTAAAATGTCTAATTCTGCATGAAATCTCCTCCTCCCCATAATATTTGTTAAAAAAAATTTCAAACCTTTTGAAAAGTTGACAGAATAATACAGTGAGTACTGTCAATATGCCCTTCTTTGTAGATGTACCCATTATTACTTTGCCACATTTGCTTTATCTTGTGCTCTGTTTATTGTTTGGTTGATAGATTGATGAGCCATTTGAAAGTAAATTATAGGCATCATGAACTTCAAAAACACCTAAGGATAAGGACTGTCTCATAAAAACTTTTTTTTTTTTTTTTTTGCTTTTCAGGGCCACACTCGCGGCACATGGAAGTTCCCAGGCTAGGGGTCTAATCGGAGCTACAGCTAGCTGCTGGCCTACACTACAGCCACAGCAATGCCAGATGCTTGATCTACTGAGCGAGGCCCAGGATCAAACCTGCCACCTCATGGTTCCTAGTCAGATTCATTTCTGCTGCGCCACTACGGGAACTCCTCATATAAACTCTTAATACCATGTTCATACCTAAGAAAATTTGTTTCTGTGTAATTTCCCTATACTTTTAATAAAAGATCTCTTAAACCATATACAAATCCAAAAGTGTTTTCAGTAGTACATACCACTAGTGTTTAAGTTTAGATTCAGGTCTTTAAAGCTTTCTCAGAGTAATACTTTTATGCTTACTTCCAGATAAACATGAGTAAAAGTTTTACTAATGCCAGTAGGAATTTTTAATGAGAGATCAGTTACTGTAATCTGTTAGTCATTAAGCACTCCTAGTAGGCATTCACTGTCACAGGCCCTTGGAATTAACTTGTGGAAGTTACTTGCTTTACAAAACTTCTGTGAAGAACAGGAGAGACTAGTTAAGTGTATAGCAGTATGGTGGTGCTGGGGTATGGGGATGAATGTACGTTAAGCCCTTTATCTTTTTTGAACTCCTTTGTAAAAATGAAAATAAAATTTTTGGTGATGACTTTAACAACAATGGCTGTTTTTATAGCTATAAACCTGCATGACATCTTGCACATCAGACTACTTATTGGATCTCAGATTGCAGCGGAGATGCGGGAAGCCATGTATAATCAGTTGGGTCTCACTGGCTGTGCTGGAGTGGCTTACAATAAATTACTGGCAAAATTAGTTTCTGGCGTCTTTAAACCAAATCAACAGACAGTCTTACTACCTGAAAGTTCTCAAGATCTCATTCATAGCTTGAACCACATAAAGGAAATGCCTGGTAAGACAAATGTATTTGAAAAGTATATATTGGTTTTATTGTATTTCTTTAAGATACAGGTTAAATTACGTATTTAATTGTTGTATTAAATTACAGATAACGTAATTAATTCTTAGAACCTATGTACTTGGTTCATGGTGAAAACCAAAAAACCTGCCATTTTCTGGAAGGGATCTATGTTAGGAAAAATATGAAAGTACTTTTCTAGTTTCTCCTACTTTTGTTTAGTTTGAATATGATCATGAAATTTATAACCTGGAAACATGATCCTTTATTTTTTTGTCCCTGGATTTAGTTTTTGAAGGGTTCAGTGACCTGTTTAGGTCATAGGGCAAGTCTGTATCTTTGAAGGTCAAATACCTGATGTTTTTATAGTCCATTAGTAATGGATGTGTTAAACTTCATTTCTATGGCTTTGACAGGGATTAAGATGTTGGTAGAATTCTGTGGAGGTGAATTTCTAAGACTACTGAAATGTAACTATTAGATGTCATAACTTCACATTTTTAACCTGTGTTTGTTTGGGTTCCATAATGTGTTATATACTGCCTTGCCTTCCTTAATTTGGTATAATCATAACTTGAAGTTTTTTGGGTGGCTCTGAGTCTGTTCTGGCAAACAATTACTAGGTCAGGTTGTAATAAATTGAGGACTGTGTACTGCTACATAACATTATTACTTGGATTTACTAGAGTTCTTATTTTCATTTTTTCCAGGCTTTCTCATTTCTTCCTTATTGCCAAATTGCCAGCCCTCTTTTTTTTTTTCAGTTGTGAAAATATCTGTCACTTTAATAACTCCACCTATAGACCCATCACCTTTGATTTACTTCTTTTACTGTGCAAGGAACTGTAGGATTAATTTTTAAAAATGAGAGGAGTAAAGGAACACTAAGTTGCCTGAGCATTTTTCCTGTGACCGAGTATGACTGAATTTTATTACAAGTACTTTGTGATAGGAGTTTTGCTAATAAGATGTTTGCTTTCTGGCTTGAAGATGTATTTGAGATAGTTACTATCTCCAGATATAAATGTGTGGTATTGTGTATAGGAACCAGTCAAGTTAGTTAATAATTAGCACATAGTAATGAATTTATAATTGCTCTAACGATAGTCTTTCCTTTTACTTTCTTTCTTTTGGGGGGCCAGCAGGGTGTGGGGCGTACCCATGGTCTATGGAAGTTCCCAGACCAGGCATTGAATCTAAGCCACAGCTGCAACCTGTGTTGCAGCCGTGGCAATGTCAGATCCTTAACCCAATGCACTAGAGCAGGAACTCAGTGACAGTCTTTCTCTCTACATAAATAATAACCATGATTCTTCAGTACTTCCACAGTGTTTCAGAATAGGTGGTAAAAATTTCATTTTATCAAGACAGCATTTATTGGTTATCTCTATTCATTATATTACACTAGAGTTGTTAGGTTTTCAAGGTGGTTCATCGTTTAGAAGCCTTGAGTAGAACAGCCCAATTTTTAATCAATTATGATTTTAGCAAAATAACATGATATCAAAAGATATGGTTGATATATTTATAATATTTTAATTAGCTAATTTTAAGAAGTAAAGGTATTGTTAACACCATCTGCATCTTTTTTTGCTTAGGTATTGGCTATAAAACTACCAAACGTCTGGAAGCACTAGGTATCAGTAGTGTGCGTGATCTTCAGACCTTTTCATCCAAAATATTAGAAAAAGAATTAGGAATTTCAGTTGCTCAGCGTATCCAGAAGCTCAGTTTTGGAGAAGATAACTCTCCTGTGACACCCTCAGGACCACCTCAGGTACATGAGGCTGATATTTATTTTGATTGTGTACTGGTTGTCACATTATTTGAGGTAAAGATTTCTAGTTTTAACTACTATGTTCTTGCTATTCTTATTTGCTTATTAGATTAGTACATGATCCCTCTCCTATGAGAAGGCTATTATATTAGATTAATAAATGTTCTTAAGTTGAATCTAAGAGTTAGTATTTATCTCAAGTTAGACAATTTGTATACTACTTACAGGAGAAAAATATTTTAATTTTTAAAAATCTTGAGTAATCTAGATTTAAGATTCTGGAGAAATCTAGTGATTTAGGAGATGGATAAAGATATAATCATCTAGGTAACATTGACTAATTTTTTCCTACTTTTTTTTAAATATTCATCGTATTTAATCTTCACAACAAACCTTCCAGACAGGTAGTACTATTGTTTGTTCATACCCTTTTCCTCTCCCTACTCCCTCTTCCTTTTATTATTTTTTAAGATGAAGATACTGTATTTTAGAAAGGTTAAATAACTTGCTGAAGGTAAACTCAGGTTCAAGTCCTAGGAGATTAAAGGCCTCACTTTATTTATTTATTGTCTTTTTGCCTTATCAAGGGCCGCTCCCACTGCATATGGAGGTTCCCAGGCTAGGGGTCTAATTGGAGCTGTAGCTGCCGGCCTTCGCCACAGCCACAGCAACACAGGATCCGAGCCGCGTCTGCAACCTACACCACAGCTCACGGCAACACCGGATCCTTAACCCACTGAGCAAGGCCAGGGATCGAACCCGCAACCTCATGGTTCTTAGTCGGATTCGTTAACCACTGAGCCACAAAGGGAACTCCCTAAAAGCCTCATTTTAATCACATAAAGCTTGGAGCTGGTACTAGAGCTTTGTAATTTTCTTGACTTTCTAGTGGAGTACAATAACTTGCAGATAAAAAGATTTAATATAAAAGTGAACTAAATGACTCAAACTAAGCACGAGAGGTAAGTAGTAAAGAATGTGTTGAATGTTTTTTTGATATATACACTGATATTTGGGTTTATAATAATCCTTATTTGTGTTTCTTTGGTAGTCCTTTAGTGAGGAAGATTCATTTAAAAAATGTTCATCAGAAGTGGAAGCTAAAAATAAGATTGAAGAACTGCTTGCTAATCTTTTAAACAGGTGATTTTTCCATTTTGTCATATTATCTTATAGATTCTGTATATAATACATGCAAAAAAGCACTTGATGTTCTACCTTGGAATTGACAGATTAACTGGAGACTAAACAAGCAAAGAGAGATCATTTGTCACTAAGTTTTTCTACATTTAAAATACTACAAAGATAGTAACAGATGCTCTTAATTAAATTTAATTCATCTACTTCCGTTAGTCTTTTTTTTTTTATCACCTTTTTAGGGCTACCCCTGCAGCATGTGGAGGTTCCCAGACTAGGGATTGAATCGGAGCTGTAGCCGCTGGCCTATACCATAGTCATAGCAATGCCAGATCTGAACCATGTTTGTGACCTGCACCACAGCTCACGGCAACACTAGATCCTTAACCTACTGAGTGAGGCCAGGCATTGAACCGGCATCCTCATGGATACTAGTCAGATTCGTTTCCCCTGAGCCATGATGGGACTCCCCATTAGTCTTAATAACATTGTGGTTTTACTGTGGATCTTAAGCTGCTAATCATTACCTACGAGAGTTTTATGGGTATCTCTAGAATCTCTTCACCTATAAATTTGTGATGATTGAGGATAGGAATGCAGACAAACTCTTTTATCTCCTGTGCCTTCGACTGTGAAAGAAAATGGAGTCAGATGAAGTAATAGCTAAATGGGACTATGTGTGGGAGTTCCCGTCGTGGCGCAGTGGTTAACGAATCCGACTAGGAACCATGAGGTTGTGGGTTCGATCCCTGCCCTTGCTCAGTGGGTTAACGATCCGGCGTTGCCGTGAGCTGTGGTGTAGGTTGCAGACGCGGCTCGGATCCTGCGTTGCTGTGGCTGCAGTGCAGGCCAGTGGCTACAGCTCCAATTAGACCCCTAGCCTGGGAACCTCCACATGCCGCAGGTGCGGCCATAAAATGACAAAAGGCAAAAATAAATAAATAAATAAATAAATGGGACTGTGTGTGAGCGGTGAGAGCGACTGTGGGGATGTTCAGGGTTACTGGCCTGTAAATATAGGAAGAGTGTCGGTTGGGATTATGAGTATACGAATAGCATTACATAAACTGAACAAGATAATTTTCTGGAGTTCCCATCGTCGCTCAGTGGAATTGAAACCGACTAGGAACCATGAGGTTGCAGGTTTGATCCCTGGCCTTGCTCAGTGGGTTAGGGATCTGGCATTGCCGTGAGCTGTGGTTTAAGTTGCAGATGCGGCTCGGATCCTGCGTTGCTGTGGCTGTGGCTGTGGCTGTGGCCGGTAGCTGTAGCTCGAATTAGACCCCTAGCCTGGGAACCTCCACATGCTGCAGGTGCGGCCCTAAAACGACAAAATAAACAAATAAGTAAATAAATAAAATTTTAAAAAAAGAAAGAAAAGATAGTTTTCCGATGCTCCTTTGCCATCAGACACCTATTTCTCAATACTCCATTGAATGGTATTACCTCCCTTCCTTCCATTTCTTTGCTTTCTCAAGGTAGGATGTCGGGGTCTAACAGTTTTGGGTAGGCATGCTTCTGTAATGATGCTAGGATGGCTACTCTGACTAGAGAAAATGGTTTTTGGATGATTCTAACTTACGGAAAACTGATAAAGTGAACTTTCCTACAACTTTGCTGTGACATGCACTGCAGTTCTCATGTCTTAAGCAGGGCCACGCACCTCATTATTTGCTGCATGCAAGTGGCTGACTCTGAACTTTCCTACAACTTTGCTGTGACATGCACTGCAGTTCTCATGTCTTAAGCAGGGCCGTGCACCTCATTATTTGCTGCATGCAAGTGGCCGACTCTGTGACCTAGCTTCAGTGATATGACTCAGGCTAAGCCTGTGGGTGTGCTGGTGAAACTGGGTCATCTGCTTTGCTTCTGCCAGATATAAGAATACTGTGAAATGCCTAGTCATTGGAAACATTTCTGCACATAGAGAAACCACAAGAAGTATAGGTTTTATAGGTTCTCTGATTTGAAGAGTCAACCCAGAAATGTAGCTAGATGCACCAAACCTGTGAAATACCAACTATTAACCATTTCTCCTTATCTCTGCATGCCATTCCACCTTCTAGAGTGGCCCCTTATTTCAGTGACTTAGGTCTATAATAGCATCTAAGTGACTAGCAAAAAAAAAAAAAAAAAAAAAATATATATATATATATATATGAATGTTCTAGAGCGTATGATGATACTAGATAATACTGTAGGTTTATAGGAGATTAAACCATACACTTTTGAATCATTCTCTAGGCACTGGTTATAAGATTGCTTGGAGTATAACCTTTCTCTACTATGTCATAATTAGTTATAGGAACCAATTCGTACTCGTTGAATTGCATGTTAACTTAATAGAACAGGTTTAACTGGAGGATATTTAAAGTTAGTAACATGTTTACAGGAACCATTTAAGATATTTTACTATCTTAATAGTAAAGCAGCAGTAAAGAATTTTTGTGGCAAAGCAATAAGGAAAAATTATTTACTACAAAAAATCTAAATTTTCTGATTCAAAATCAATGAATATGTTTAACAATATTTGCGTTTTTTGTTTCTGATTTTTTAATGCATTGTCATATATATAGAAAAGAAAATATTATTTTGATGACATTTAGTTTCTCCAACAATTCAGTTTTCTACTTTAAAGTAGAAAATATCGTTTGAAACTTTTGTTTTCAACACCAAAACCAAGACAATTTGAATGGAACACTTTCTAAGATGCATAGACATGTACTTTCTAATTACAGCATATAATTGATCTTTCGCATTATTGTTCTAATATGCCATATAATGGTGATATTAATGACTCCCTTATATCTATTTAAGGAGTGCTTTTTGACAAAAATAATCTCAAAATCTTTTTTCTTTTTATAATCTTATTTTTTTAATGTGTAAAAAATTCCAAAATTTTTAATATATCTGCTTCTATCAGTGAATGATTCTCGGTTTCTTACATTTCTTGCTGATTTTTTGTTGTTTTTTTTATGGCTGCACCCACAGCATATGGAAGTTCCTGGGCCAGGGATTGATTGAATCTGAGCCACAGCTACAGCGAAGCCAGATCTTTTAACCCACTGCACTTGGCCAGTGACTGAACCCATGCCTTCACAGCAACCCAAACTGCTGCAGTTGGATTCTTAACCTACTGTGCCACCGTGGGAACTCTGCTGCTGATTTTAATATGCTGCTTTTAGTTATGTTTTGAATTTGGATTATGTAATGAATTGTTACAATTCTGTCCTATTTCTGTTCTTTTTCTGATAGCACTCAATTCTGAGTGAGGCCTGAGGACCTTACATTTAAAATTTCAGAGTAATTTACTTGGGTTATTCAAGGGCTTTTATTGTCTGCTCCTTGTATTTGTAATTATCGTTACTAAATCTGGCACCTTACATAAATGAGATAGATTAGACCATTAAAAGAACTTCAGATAATACTATTTCTAATTCCTTGTTTCTTCTTTCTCTTTCTTAGAGTCTGCCAAGATGGAAGGAAGCCACATACAGTAAGATTAATAATTCGTCGGTATTCTTCTGAGAAGTACCATAGCCGTGAGAGTCGTCAGTGCCCTATTCCCTCCCACATAATTCAGAAGATAGGGACAGGTAATGGGCTAATATTCTGATAATTTAATTGGCAGTTCAAATTCTTAAAAACACAAACTCTGAGTTAGAAATATTATACAGAGTTAGAGTTAGTGAACCCTTAAATACATTTATTCTAGAAGGAATTTTCACTAGAAAACTTTATTTTTTAATAAATATTGAACAGAAACAAAACAAATATTTAAGAAATATTAAAAATTATTAACAGATGCTTAATAAATATTAAATATTAATGTTTACATTATAAATATTACATAACTCAGTTAAGAATGTTTCCCAACTTTGGAGAAAACAAAACTGTAATAATTATGTGGCATGATATAACTTCTTTATAGGCATTTAGATTTTTTCCATTTTTTGGCTATTATGAAAAATGCTATGAACATGTGTGCAAGTCGGACAGATATATCATATCTTTGGTAGATTACAAGAAGTGGAACTGCTAGGGTGTAAGGTAAGTTGAACTGTAAAAAAATGCCAAATTTTTTTCCAAGGTGAGCATAATAATGCATTCTCTCACCAACAAAGTATAGAGAGTTTCAGTTTTTTCACATTCTCACCAACATTTAGTATTATCGCTTTCTTTTATTATCGTCATTCTCAAGGCCGTGTATTCATTTGTTTTCTTATATGGATAGTCCTTGATATCATATCTAGAAGTTCTTTGCTGAACCTAAAGGTCATAGATATTTCCTCTTATGTTTTCTTCCAGAAATTGTATAGTTTTGAGATTTATACTTAGATCCACTTTGAATTAGTTTTTTTTTTTTTTTTTTTGTCTTATTGCCTTTTCTAGGGCCACACTCGTGGCATATGGAGGTTCCCAGGCTGGGGGTCTAATCAGAGCTGTTGCTGCCAGCCTACGCCACAGCCACAGCAACGCCACAGCCAAGCAGCTTCTGCGACCTACACCACAGCTCACGGCAACGCCAGATCCTTAACCCTCTGAGCGAGGCCAGGGATCGAATCCGCAACCTCATGGTTTCTAGTCGGATTCGTTAATCACTGCGCCATGAGGGGAACGCCGTGTTTCTTTTTTACTAAGGTCAAAATAGTTTCTAATATCTGTATGATTTTCTCCTTGACTCCTAAACTTATTCAGAAATTTGCTGTTTAATTTCTAAATATTTGATTAGTTTCCAAATTTCTTTTTGTTTTTTAATTCCCAATTTAACTTTATGTTGATCAGAGAACATACTTTGAGTAGTTTCAATTCTTTTACATTTATTGAGCCTTATTTTGTTGCCTAGCATATAGTATATCCTGGAGAATGTACCATTTGTATTTGAAAAGAAGGGTTGAGCAACACTGTCAAATCATTCTTCTTAACTAAAATTTATGGAATGATCCTCTAAAATAGCATTTTTGAATGACAAGTTTCTAGATATGTAATTCTTGACTGATTTCTTTCCATACTCTGAATATGCTATTCCACTGCTTTCTGGTTTCCATTATTTCTGACAAGGAGTCATATATATCAGGAGAGATTACCATTACTAGTTCTAATCAAGAGAAAATAACCACACAGAACTTTGAACAGGGAAAGTTTCAAAGAATTACTAAATTATGACAGGGGAGTGACTGTAAAAAAATACTCCAAGAGCTGAGGAAAAGTATCCACGGAAAGGCAAACTTGGAAAGGACATCCCCCCTGCTCCTCAAGGAAAAGGTGTGGTCGTAAAACACTGAATGGTGGAGAAATCCTTTGCGTTAACTGACCCAGAGCTAGTCCATAGTTGGGGCAAAGAGAATACCACTCTCTGACCCACAGAGGAGCTGAGGCTGATTAGTGGGCTCACAGGACATGTTGGGATGTTAGCAGTTCGCTTACTGGCAGGGCATGTGTGGCAGAGCACCACTGGAAATTCCCACATATACGTACTCCATACAGACCGTGTCTACAAGAAAAAGTACATTGGAACCATGAAGAGAAGCCCCCTTTCTCTTTTAATGATCCTCCAGTTCTCTCTACTAACAAAGCCTAATAATTGTGTTCAATGTAAAAAAAAAAAAAAAAAAATTGAAGAGTCCTGTCCATTGTCACAGAGCTGGTACTGAAGGGTGAATCTGGAGCTGAGAGGAAATAAATTGTAACCAGGTATAGTTGTATTGTTTTTCTACTTTATGTGCTGAGTCATTTGTCTCTCTCTCTCAGCAGTTTGACAGTGATCTAGTGTTTCTTGTGATTATTCTACTTGGGTTTTATTTGGCTTCTTGATTCCATAGATTCAGTTTTTAAATGAAACTTGGGGGGTTTGGGACTCTTACTTCTTCAGATATTCTAGTTTTCCTTCTTTTTCTTTCTTCTACTTCAGAGACTCTCATTGTACATATGATGGTATGCTTAATGATGTCCTTTAGGTGTGTGAAATTCTCTTCATTTTTCTTCAGACTTTTCCCCTTCTTTATCAGATTGGATGGTTCCTATTCAGCTGTGTTAAAGTTCTAATTCATCTGTTACCTCAAAACTGCTCTTGCTCATCTAGTGATTTTTTTGTTTTGTTTTAGTTACAGTACTCTTTAACTCTAGAATTTCCATTTGTTTTGTTTGTTTGTATGTTTAACTCTATATATTTATTGAGACTCTCCTGTTTTTGGTAGTGGTTATCATATCATACTTTAATTCCTTAAAATGGTTTTAATTTTTTGAAAATATCTATAATGTCTCTAATAGCAACTTTGAAGTTTTTGATAAATCGAACTCAAAGTCAATTTCTATGATTCCTTTCCCTGCCTGAATATGAATCACATTCTCCTGGTTTTTTTTTTTTTTTTTGGTACGTACTGTAATATTTTATTGAATATTAGACATTCTAGGTAATGTATTTAGACCAACTCTAGATTTGGACTTTTTTTCCTCCTGGGGGTTTTTTCTTTTCTTTTCTTTGTAACTCATCTAGACTTATGCTACAAAATCTACCTCCTCTGTGATGTATTGCCCTTGATTTCTCTGCTCAGCTTTTTTTTTTTTTTAACTTAAAATTTAAATTTGGCTCTCTAGGAGATTACTCTTGTGTCTGCATAGTTTGATAATTAAATGGTAACTGCTCAAAGATTTGCTTAAATACTGCAGCCTGGAAGGCTTTGATCTTCTGTCAACAGATATGTGCATGGGTTGGAGAGCACTTCCAAAATTTAGGCCATTTTCAAGTCTGCCTTGGCTTTTATTTTCTGCCAGGCCCTCTCACATCTGCCCTGGTAGGCTTGTTGTCTTTCTAGTCAGAGATGTGTGGAGAGCTTGGGCCCTCTCTGTGCATGTGGCTCTCTGTCAGCTGGGGTTGTGAGGAAAGCTTATCTAGTCCCTCATGAGTCTCTTATTTCCAGATCTCCTGGTTAAATTTCTGCTGGACCACTGATCTTTTACCCATCCCAACCACAGTTACAACCCTGGACTTGAGAGCTATGTGATTTCATTTGTTTCATACCAACTTTGTTCATTTTTCTGGCAACACTGCAAGGTGTAGGCTTTTGCCCTCTACCTCAAATCGTGTCAGTCCTTTCTGGCAGCAGAGCTGCTGGCTTGACAGCCAGCTTCACCCTGGTAAAATACTGTACTAAATGCATTGTGTAAATGGGAAGTCCGAACAACTCCAACCAATAAGGCTGCTGTCCTTACTTGCTTACCTAAGTTTTAGCAGCTTCTCATAAATCAGTGCTTCTTACTTTATTTGCCTTCGGTTCATTACAGAACCTCAAAATTACTATTTTTGACCATTATGTTGTTTTATTGTAATTTTATGGGGACATTTTCTGACCTCATTATTTTCCCATAATTAGAAGTCTTGTACTTCAAATCTTCAGACTCATTTGGCATTAAGTAGTAATGTTGAGGTATCCCAGATATCCTACTAAGGATTTTAATATCTTAATCGAAATTTATAAATTAAATTAAGCTCTTAATATTAATTATGATATAATGTGTTTAGATATTGTCTTCTTAAACATTTAGGAAATTATGATGTGATGACCCCAATGGTTGATATACTTATGAAACTTTTTCGAAATATGGTGAATGTGAAGATGCCATTTCATCTTACCCTTTTAAGTGTGTGCTTCTGCAACCTTAAAGCACCGAGTACTGCTAAGAAAGGAACTATTGATTATTATTTAACACCGTCATTATCAACAACTTCACGCTCTGGCAAACGCAGTTTTGTAAGTACACTGTTCCTGGAATTGTATTGTAAAATTACAAATAAAATTTATGTTATAATTTAGTGATTCTTTTGGGTGATATGATTTGAATGACTGACTTGTGTATAGTACCTTTCATATTAAGGTTATTAGCCTTGTATATTGTACTGTGGATCTAAGAAGAAAACATAAGCATCATTGGATAAAAGTGAAAACTTTATGAGGTTCTATGCTTGGAAGTGTTAAAATATTTTATAGGAGTCCATAAGAATATAATGATTAGCTCATATGAAGATATCTTCAAGTACTAGAAATCAGATCTTGTTGTCATGTTAATTTATACATAAGCTACTGGCAATATTTTCCCCACCCATGTTTTTATTCAAATATTTATATTTTCTTGGTTTTGAAATTATATTGGATTCTGATAGTAATATTAATATGATCACTCATTTTATAACTGTAGAAATTAAAAGTGTGACATTAGAGAGGCAGAAGCCAGTCATATTTTCAAATGACTAAGACAAAATACTATGTGTATACAGCTATTTGGCAAACTTTTGTTTACTAAATGTGTGGGGTACTTTAAAAAATAATCATCCTTTACTAAATTGCTTATGCCTACAATTAACCCTTAACTAAAAATATTTTTATTATTTTTAAAATTTCTATTTAATCAGTATAATTTTAGTAATATTTTTATTTACACTTAAGCTTAAAATGAGAACAGTGTTATAGAAATAATGAATTAGTTAGTGCCCACATCAACTTACTTCTTTTCAGTCATCCTTTTTATTCTATTCATTAACTGAAATTTTAAAAAATGTTTACTTTTTACTTTTTAATTAATCTGTAGAATGAGCATTAAACGTCTTTAATTCACCTTAATATTAGAGAGGTAAATGTAAGTGAAAGTACCTTGTACATGTCTGGAACACAGTAGGTACTCAGTAAATACAGTGGCCTAAATCTCTGTCTTTATTTTTTTGAAGTTATTTTTCTATTGATGTTTCCTGAGTTATTTTTGACTATGAATACATTTTGATCGTGCTAAAACTAGAGGGAAATTTTAAGTGAAAAAATTATGCAAATTAAAATGGAAGATGTTTTAAATAAAGTTTTTATTTCATGTAAATTTTTTTTTTGTCTTTTTGCCTTACCTAGGGCCGCACCCGTGGCATATGGAGGTTTCCAGGCCAGGGGTCCAACAGGAGCTGCAGCCACTGGCCTTCGCCACAGCCACAGCAACGCGGGATCCAAGCCACGTCTGCAACCTACACCACAGCTCATGGCAATGCCAGATCCTTAACCCACTGAGCAAGGCCAGGGATCAAACCTGCAACCTAATGGTTCCTAGTTGGATTTGTCAACCACTGAGCCATGACAGGAACTCCTTCATGTAAATATAAGAGTATTACTTTTTTTGTTTTTTTTTGGTCTTTTTAAGGCTCCACCTGCGGTGTATGGAAGTTCCCAAGCTAGGGGCTGAATCGGAGCTGTACAGCTCCTATACAGCCCATGATACAGTCATACCATATCTGAACCGAATCCATGACCTATACTGTAGCTTGTAGCAACACCAGATCCTTAACCCACTGAGTGAGGCCAGCGTTCAGACCCATCTTCTCATGGATGCTAGTCGGGTTTGTAACCTGCTGAGCCACAGTGGGAGTTCCAAAAGAGTATTACATCTTCTTTTATTTTCTTTTTTTTGGGGGGGGCCCTCATCCATGGCATATGGAGGTTCCCAGGCTAGGGGTCCAGTTGGAGCTGTAGCCGCCGGCCTACACCACAGCCACAGCAATGCCAGATCCAAGCCGTGTCTGTGACCTACACCACAGCTCACGTCAATGCCAGATCCTTAACCCACTGAGAGAGACCGGGGATTAAACCCGCAACCTCATGGTTCGTAGTTGGATTCGTTTCCGCTGTGCCACGATGAGAACTCTTGAGTATTATATCTTAATAATGATACTGAATGTTTACCATGGAAGTATTTTGTTCTTTCTGTTAAATGTTACACTTCAAAATAGGGAATTTTAGAAAACTAGCCCTTGAAGCCATCCGTGCATACACATACATTTTAGATATCCTTGGTGAATCATTTACCTTTCTAGGCCACTGTTCTTTTATTCACAGAACTGGAAGTTTGAGTACATAATTATTAAGATCCTTTCCAAGTCTCCAGATACTTACCTACTTTCTGGCTCAGTGCTGTCTAAGAAGGAAGCCTCTTCCTGGAATAGTGAGTAAAGATCCACACAATAGTGTGACTAATTTGGTGGATTAATCATTTCTAGTTGTTTGGAACTGGCCAAAAGGATTGAGGTTATGGAGCAGGGTAGAGACATGTGAGTCACATCATAGCTATAGTCACACTTCAGTGGCATGAATATTTAAAAGGTATCAGATATCTAAATTATTCTGTTATCCTTATGTTCTAGAAAATGAAAGACACTCATATGGAGGATTTTTCCAAAGACAAAGAAACAAATTGGGATTTTCTACCAACTGGAAGAATTGAAAGTACAAGAACTGGGGAGTCGCCACCAGATCCTACACATTTCTCTAAAGCGAAAGACAATAATGAATTCCCACTCTCCTCACTTCCTGAGGGTATTGACCAAGAAGTCTTTAAGCAGTTGCCAGTAGATATTCAAGAGGAAATCCTTTCTGGAAAATCTAGAGAAAAGGTTCAAGGAAAAGGAAGTTTGAGTTGTCCATTACATGCTTCTAGAGGAATATTATCGTTCTTTTCTACAAAACAAATGCAAGATGGTTCTTTAAATCCTAAAGATAATTTATCCAGGAGCAAACAGATATCCTCTGTGTCTCCCTGTGAACCAGGAACATCAGGCTTAAATAGCAGTAGTTCCTCTTACTCATCTAGCCAAAAGGATTATTCACATTATTTAGACAGTAGCTTAAAAGATGAATGCATGAGTCAAGGACCTAAAGAATCTCAAGGATTCCACCTTTCAAATACAAACCCTTCTGTATCTATTTTCCATTCATTTCCAAATTTGCAGAGTGAGCAACTTCACTCCAAAAATCGCTCTACAGATAGCCATAAGCATCCAGTGGCAACCGTCTCTCATCGTCAAGGACTTACAGAAAATAGAGAGCAAGATTTTGTTGATGAGAAATTTACTTTTCCTTCTGACATTGATCCTGAAGTTTTCTATGAACTACCAGAAGAGGTACAAAGAGAATTGTTGGCTGATTGGAAGAGAGCAGGATCGGATTTCCCTACTGTATATAAATAAGCATGTTCAGAAAAAAGAGACCGTTTTTCTCAGATGAGCAGTTTATTAAGTTCTTCTGAATTAAACACTAATGAATACTTTCAATAATGTAGAATTACAATATAAAGTGTTCCAGATAAAGCAAGCATAGTTATGGGAAGTAAATTCTTGCATAGAAATTTTCATAAAAAATAATGTAAAATATTACCTTCCTCTTGTTTCTAAAGCTATTTTTTTTATTGCTTTTCAATAAAAAAAATCATGGTCAGCATTAGTACGTTTTACATACATTGTGGAAACATTGGAGGGAAGATATATATGCTTGTATATAAAAAGATAGTAGCCCTAAATCACTGCTATGCTATAATGTACAATATTACCTTCCTCTTGTTTCTAAAGCTATTTTTTTTATTGCTTTTCAATAAAAAAAAATCATGGTCAGCATTAGTACGTTTTACATACATTGTGGAAACATTGGAGGGAAGATATATATGCTTGTATATAAAAAGATAGTAGCCCTAAATCACTGCTATGCTATAGCAAAGAACAGGTTTTTTTATGGAATTGTTCAAGAAATGCACCCCATTAGAAAATAGCCATAAGAAATTCTATTGCCAGCTAATCTACTAAAAATTTGTTTTTAACTAAAGTACTGTGTACCATTTGATAAGCTGATTTTTTTAAAAGCCAAAGCAATTTATATTCATTCAGTTAATGCTTCTTACTTAGAAGCTACACAGAGGGTGCTCAGTACACATTGAATGAATTGTGTGGCAGAGGCCCAGTGGGGAGCTGGACAGAGGAGTGTATGTGTTGTAAAGAACTAGAAGGAACTCTCCATATAGGTCTATTGAGGAAAGGATGATGCAAGAATTTCAAAGTCTTTAAAAATGTCAGATAATGGAAGAAGTCCTTTTTTGCCAGTCTCCAGGGTATAAAAGCAATGGGTTAGATGTTTTTGAATCTTCCTTACATTTTTGTATCTGAAAATTTGGAGATTAAGGATGTCATACCCACAACAAACATATACAGTTACTAAATTGATGGGTATTCTCTCTCCCATTGTTGTTGTTTTTCCCTTTTGCCTTCCAGATTAAAAACTGGATATGAGAGGAGTTCCCGTTGTGGCTCAGTGGTAGCAAACCTGGATGGTATCTATGAGGATGTAGGTTCGATCCCTGGCCTTGCTCAGTGGGTTAAGGATCTGGCGTTGCTGTGAGCTGTGGTGTAGGTTGCAGACATGGCTCGCTGTGGCTGTGGTGTAGGCCGGTAGCTGCAACTCCGATTCAACCCCTAGTCTGGGAGCTTCCATATGCTACGGGTGCAGCCTTAGAAAGCAAAAAAAAAAAAAAAAAAAAATTAGGTATAAGATTGTGGACATTTTATAATTTACAATATGAGAAAAGATGTTTCTAGAACACACCAACGTATCCATATGCACTGGTTTGGAGGGGTTCTGTTCCCAAGTTTATATCCTTTCTAGATATAATCTAAAGAAAAGATGAAAATATAAAATATATAAACATGAATAAAAGTAGCTTAAAATACTTTCTTCTAGGTAAGGACTTTTTTAACTTAGTTTTAGATTTCTTGAAATCTGAAAATTCCCTAATAAGGATTTTTAACAGGGAGTTTAGGTTTATCACAAACAGTAACTTAGAGCAAGAATATCAGAAATTATTCACCACGTAAATATTGTGTTCTGGATCAAGGACTATATAGAATTTTCTACATGTAGTAGTCTGGGAAACTCATAAAGTGTATTACTTTCTTAGATAATACATTGTAAAAAATTTTTTTATAATCCTTATATCAGCCAGAAATCTTTGGACAACTGGAAAGGTTAAAAAAAAATTAAGAAAAAGTAATGTTTGGGCCAGTTTAAAAAGAGAACATAAGGTAGTAATAGTTAAAAGAATACTTTCTGAAGTTAGAATGCAGAGGGTATATCACAGCTCTGCTACTTGGCCTGTGGCCTTAAGTTAGTCTTTCAACATCTTTGTCCCTCAGCAGCTGACCTTTTAGGTTATCTCTCTCCTTCCTTCCTTCCTTCCTTCCTTCCTTCCTTCCTTCCTTCCTTCCTTCCTTCCTTCCTTCCTTCCTTTCTTTCTTTCTTTTTCTCTCTTTCTCTCCCTCTGTCTGTCTGTCTGTCTGTCTGTCTCTCTCTCTCTCCCCCTCCCTCCCTTCCTTCCGGCTGCACTTGTAGGGCACATGGACGTTCCAGAGCAAGGGATCGAAACCGCACCACAGTTGCAGCCTGCACCGTAACTGTGGCGACACAGGATCCACAAGAGAACTTCCTATTTCTATCTACTTTTAATAAAATAAGCTCCCCCCTTCAGTATTCTACAGATTTACTGTGATGTCGGAAAAGATTTCTTTTTATTTATTCTTAGTATATCCTGACTTCTTATATCTTTCGGTTCATTTTAATTCCGTAAAATTTTTAGCCACTAGCTCTTCAGATACTGCTTCTCTACCCTTCTAGGACTCTGATTGCACAAATGATGGACCTTCTTACTCCATCTTTCATGTCTCTTAATCTCTCATATTTTTCATTATCTTGTTTATCTGTGCTGCATTTTGGTTAATTTCATCAGCTCTGTTTCTTGTTTGCTAATTAATTTTTCAGCAGTGTCTGATCTGTTTAAAACACTAATAGTTTTAATTTCAATAATTATATTTTTCATTTGGTTCTCTTTCTAATCTTTTTATTCATTATAGTCTCTTATAAGTCTATAATTTTAAAATTTTCATAGTAGTTCATATTCTATCTGGAGCATTTCAGTATTTTAAGTCTTATGCCTAAATTTTCAGATGTTATGGTATACCATTTTTGCTTGTTTTCTTTAGTTGTGGCTGATCTTCGTTTTTCCACAGACTAAGGACCTAAATTATGTATTCTTCCCTTCAGATATGATTTGTGTTTGCTCCCAATGAGTCATTACCAACCCCCTGGCACCACTGTAGCCCCTTCATGGCTCCTGACTGAATACAGTTATCTTTGTGACCTTGCTGTACTGTCCTAAGGCTTTGTCTTCTTTTTTTTTTTAATTTTTTTTCTTTTTTTTATTTTATTTTTTTTTTATTTTTGCATTATAGCTGGTTTACAGATTTCTGTCAGATTTTCCAACTGCACCATGTGGTGACCCGATTACATGTACATATATGGATTTGTCACATGTAATTAGATATAGTTCCCCGTGCATTACAGTTGGAGCTCCTTGCTATTCCATCATTAAAGCAGTAGGTATCCCCACTCCCTCCCACC